>CM037853.1:167026496-167046169 GCA_021234595.1 Delia radicum | reverse complement strand
TTTCTTTCCAAACGTTATTAAAATCTGCGCGTTCGGGTCGGAATACCTCCCTTGGCAGAAATGATTTTACACAAATAACTTAGAACTCCTTTGAGTACTTTTCTTTATTCGGCGGGTCATTTGAGCTGAGGAAAATTACTCCTGGAAAATCAGTAAGGGAATGTTCTCTATTGTGGCCTCTTCATGTGGCTTTGGCTACATACCATACTTGGAAAATGTAACGAGGAACTAACTTTCTATTATCCGAGTAGGTTATTAGTAAAGTTTGATTTTTTTATCAATTTTCACTTTGGCAACTCAGTTGTTTTCGGTAACATGTTACTGTTAAACATGTTCAGTTTGGTCTATATTCAACCATGAAGATCGACTTACAAACAAACATAGCTTGTAGATTATTGAATTTTATTATCAAAATGCATGGCCGGTTAAGAAGTGCATCGTGTTTCATCTCCAATTTATGGTCAGTTTGAGCAATGTTCTTAAGCGGCTATTCGAAATGTTGTGACCAAATTTCACACAAAACTTACGTTATTGGACATTTAACCACCAACACGAATGCTGTATACGCCAGTGTTGTGATGACCGTGAATTATCGATTCGGTGCCGTTTGCAGCAATTGGGCCTCTGTTATTCCATTACGTGAAAATTTTGCGAAAGGGATTTGGGAGTAAAACCTTTTAAAATACAGCTGGCACAAGAATTGAAGCCACACGACCTATTGGATGAATTTCCACTTTTTTATCGGAAAATTGTGTTCAGCGACGAAGCTTATTTCTGGTTGAATAGCTACGTAAACAAGCAAAATTTGCGTATTTGGTGTGAAGAGCAGCGAGAAGCATTGCAAGAACTGCCAATGCATCCCGAATAATGCATTGTTTGGTGTGGATTATGGGCCAGTGGCATCATTGGAACATTGAAGTCATTGAAGCCATCTTTAAACATTGAATTATATAGATCGTTCTATCGACAAAAATAAAGATTTCATAAATTTCTCTTAATTGTATGTGTTTTTTTTAATCAAATTCGGAAGCTATTAAAAAACCATCTTTATTATCACGTAAACGTAAATAAGTAAAAAAAAAATATCCCTGTGGCTGTTTCACACAAATTGATCACTCAGGATCTTTCCCGGACCTATACCATTTATATTGTAAGCGTGTATTAATACTCCTACACTGATAGAATTTTCCTTCATAGTATTAATGAAACGATTTCATTAAAATCGATTCATTGGTTTCATGAAAATTTCATTAACTGAATGAAAATTCATTAATATTGTTGTTTTTTTCATTAACACTATTTATGATTTTTTCATAATTTCATAAAAAAAATCATTAAATCAATGAAAAGTTTTTAAATTTTTTTCAATAAAATTTTTGACTTGTAATAAGAAAAAAAATTTTTTTTTTTGTTCCATCATTTTGAAATAAAGAAAACTGAAAATTTCTTTAAACAGAATTAACAAAACTTTGATATAAATCATTTTTTTTTATTAAATTTGCCTAAGCTAAGAAACAATAAATGTCACCACAGTGCTACATTGGTAGCCCGGGAAAACTTTTCTTGTTAGATTTCTTTTTTACATGTCATCCTATTTTAATAAATATCTGCCATCGCTTTGCAGAACAGCCTGTGATGTTTACTGTTGCCTTTTACAGAAAACCCAAGTTTTAAGCTTGTCTTCAGAAGCATCCGTAGTCTCTATTTTTACCCAAAAAATCTAATTTAGCAAAATATTTAATGGCAGCAAATGATATGGTAGTTTCTACAGTTGATCCTGCAAATTAACACATTTTTTTCACATTCAAACTCATATGGGAACATTTGAGTAATTTTTGCAAGTGTTAAGAATAGTGCTCTTTTTTGTGTTGGAAATATCAATTGTAATCCAATTATGTTTATTTCAATTTATATTTATATAATTTTATTTTTCGATTAAAAAATATTTTTCTAAACATATGACAAAATTGAATTTGAAATGATGTTTTTGTATAATATAACAGTGTTGTTAATGTTTTGAGTACAAGGTACTCGATACTAATTTTTTGGGTATCGAACATAAAAGATTCCTAAATAATTTTTGTTGGGTATTGAACATAAAAAGTTGTATTTTGATTTCATAGGTATCATAGATTTGTAATTTCCTGATTGGGGACTTTCTTAAATAAAGCAATATTATGAAGTGGATGAAATAGTTTTAATTTGTGTTGTAGAGCTTCGAATATATTTTTTAATTATATCCATCAACGATATCCATCCATATCTACTATTTCCCATTATTGGTGATACGAATTGTCAAATTATTGTTAATTTTCTTTTGAAAATGAGAAAAATACTGGGAAATAGTAGATATGGGTGGATATACGTGGATAGCGTGTGAGTCAAGGTTTAGTGTATAAACTGGCCGATTTGATAAAACGAGTCATAAAAAAAATTTATAAACCGAGTCAAAAGTTTTTAAAAGCAACAATTTTTACATATCAATGTACTTTGTATATCATTATAAGGCTGTGTGTTTGTTATTACCATTTGTAAAAACAACATAAATTCTAACAATAAGAATTATTGCAAAATATTAGCAGCAATTAAAAATAGTGATTGAAAATATTTATATATAGAATTAAGCATAGAGTGCTCGGATGTAAAGTACTGAATAGTCCGTATATCACAACACTATATTATAACAATAATTGTCAATTAAGTGTCAATTATTGACACATGGTAAACACAGCGTCATAGAGTGATGCCAACTTTTGTGAAAAAAAGCGTTGAACAGCCGTTTTGAGTGTTTTATTAAAAACTGTATAAATGGTACTTATACAATAGCAATATTATTGCACTTCTTTTCGGTTTTGTAATTTGTTCTATTACCATATGTTGTAAAAAGAGTAAAACTGCCATTTTGTAAGTGAAAGCTTTTACATGTGGTCAAATAAATTAAAAATATTAACCATACGGAGATTTGTTACGATAATATGGTAACAGAAAACAAAGTTAACAAATGATTTGGAACTGAATATTTTTTAATATTTATCTTAAAATCCTAACAATGTTAATTCTAAACTTATATATAAAGAGCTTAAAGTGACATCACTGTATAAGTATACTCAACAGCGTTGCCAGAAGTATGATTTAAAATAACACTAGATGGTAGACAAAATTACCCAAAGTTAAATGTTAAGTGTGAGAAACAACAAGACTTCTATCAAATATTTTAGTTTTATAATTTGCAAAAAAAAGCTTTAACTGAAATATAATAATATATAAGGTTTCCAAAATCTAACTTTTGTAAGTGCTTTTTTTATTAGTTTTTATTCTGTCACGAAAATCTTATCCATTAGAAAAGTAATTCTTGTTTTTATTACATAGTTGGGATGTATAATGTAATTCAGAATTCATTAGCTTTCGAACTTGTTTTATAAAAATATTTTATAGATCCTATAAAGACTAGACCTTATAAATAATATCAACAAATGATAATTTCTCAATAACCACCAAATTAATGCTATGCTAAAATAATCAAGAAAAGTGCAAATTATTAAATATCAACGAAAATATTTCATACAAACTATGAATTTTATTCATTAAACACATGAAACTTTCATAACGATTAGGCTAGGATTAATGAAAAAAATTTCATATACTTTATGAAATTTTCATTGGGTCAATGATACCATTC
The DNA here is from genome assembly GCA_021234595.1 of Delia radicum. Classification (NCBI taxonomy): domain Eukaryota; kingdom Metazoa; phylum Arthropoda; class Insecta; order Diptera; family Anthomyiidae; genus Delia; species Delia radicum. The sequence goes on along the minus strand of CM037853.1, from coordinate 167,042,490 downwards.
ATTAAAATTGATTTAATGAAAAGCCTTTCATTGACTCAATGAAACGTTTCTTTGGGGACTTTTTTATGAAAAAATTCATTGGATTAATGAAGGAATTCATTAATACTACGCACAAATTTCTATCAGTGTATATACCAGAATTTTTGCCCGTTTTTTCCTACCTCGCTTAGTTTCTGATATAGTGGCCATTTTAAAAAATCGCCATTTTCTAAAAACTAAGCGAAATATCCCAAAACGGACAACATTTTTGCAAAACTTTACCTTTTATCACGTTCCGATAATTCAAATGTGCTCCGATTCCACTTGTTCCCCGGTTAGTTCCAAATCGTTCCATTTTATACCGCTGTTCCGTTTTATTATCGGAGTGATTAAATTGGTATTGTCACGTACGTATTTGGGTAAACAAATAATTAGGACACCCTGCTGCTCTTTCATAAAAAATTAATCTCTCAAGATTTTTCCCGGACCTTGCATATTTGTATTGTGAGTATTAATTAATACAGCAGCGGAACAAAACTTTTCTCCATTGTGTCCTATCTCGCTTAGTTTCTGAGATACTGGCCTTTTAAAATATCGTCATTTTATAAAATGGTTAGAATCTCGAAAACTATGCGAGATATCGCGAAACGGACAAAAATTTAATAAAACTTAAAATGCATAACACGTTCCGATAATAAAAATGTATCAAGTGTTCTGATTTTACTCGTTACCCTTTCCATTCCATATCGTTTCATTTTGGACCAATGTTTCATTCTATTATCGGACAATCTGTGGCTGTTTTCTAAAAAATTAATCTCTCGATATCTTTCCCGGATATAGCTTATTTGTTTTATGAGTGTTACTTAAAGCACCTGTGAAAACCTGATCTTATAGATATTCACTATTAGTTTTTCGAAATTATTATCTGTCATTTGTAATTTGTTTCCTTTAATTGATGCATTATTGATGGTAATGAAATTTAAAATTATTGCCATTAATCAATGAATTTCATTAACATTATTTACAAAAATGCTAATGAAAATAATTTCATTACAATTGCTTTCAATGAAATTGTAATGAAAACATCAATTATTAGTCCATTCAATTAATTAGTCCCATGTATGCTACATACAAAAAAAAAAGAGTATAGGGGTTGAAAACACTATCTTTCCGATTTCAGAGAAACCTATTTAAAGAAATCTGTATACAAATTTAAAAGTCATGGCTACACTGGCCTACAAATTTTCAGAGAGGTCAACCCCCTACGACGAAACCATACTTTTCTGAAGGCTTGATCCGAATCTGACCTCAGAATTTTATTTTTTTATGTCTTTTTTACAAAATTTGTTATGTCATCTGAAATCCATACCTATTGTTTTCAAAACACGGGTTTAATCTTTCCAATATCTTATTATATTTTCGAGATATCTGAGCATTAAATTTGAATAAACTCGGTTTTTTGCTATATTTTGGACGTTATAATATCGTTTGTTATGTCATCTGAAATTTATCCCTATTGGTTTCAAAACTCAGTTTTAGCCTTTCTAATATCTTATTCCATTCCGGAAAATTCGCCAGTTGAAATTTGGTGATATAGTATTTTCGCTATAATACAACGGGCAATTTCGCAAAGAAGAAAAAAAGTGCCTCTGGTGGGAATCGAACTCGCGAGAGCCCCTCACTGATAAGCCAGCACGCTATCAACTAGCCTACCGGGGCGCACTAGAAGAAATAATATAGTAGTAGTAATTTCTTTATTTACAATTAATTAAGTTTACAAATTCATTTATAAATTCTATATTAAATATTTATTGCAAATAACAAAAACAAAGTAAGTAATGTTCGACAATGTATGTTTTTAACGTCTGTCGAAATTTTCCGGTGATTTTAAAGTTAATTTATCAAGGAAGTTAATTATATTCTTGTATCAAAAATTTTCTATAAGATAAGGCTATGTTAAGATATTGTACCAATTTTTCCCAATCTGTTTCTGTAGCACCGTTCAGTATTTTTATCATTTCTTCATCAAGTAAGTTGGATTTTCCGAAGCTAGCGATTCTAAACTCCTTAAGAACAGGACAAGCACATAAAAAGTGTTGAAATGTTTCAATTGTACCCATACTGCAAAGTTTACATAGTTTTTCATCATTTGTCGCACCGAAGGTGTTGTAATTAAGTTTAATCAACCCACATCTTGCCTTAAATATCCAGGTTATATAAGACTGATTCATATTGTCGATAAAATAATTTAGACCACGGGTATGATCTAAACTTTTGTATATCCTTGAGCTGGCTGCTTTATTTTGTAAGAACTGATTATGTTGATGTTGTTGTATTATGTGTAAAAGTTGATTATTTTGAGCAATCCATTGGTGTTTATTGGACTGTGTACTGGACCATGGTGTATTAAGTTTTTCTGCAAGCATTTTCAATTCTTTGAAACAAAACAAGTTTTTTTGAATAAGTATTTGCGTTATTTGAAACGGTAGCCTATTATCCTGGTATTGAAAAATATCTCGAGTCAAGTACTGCAGATGTAGTTCTAAGGTGTATAAATGATTGTTTACTGCGGAAGTCTCCAGCATGAGAGCATAATTTGGAGTAAAATCTGGCAGCTTCAAAACTTTTTTTATAAAATATCTTTGAAGTATATCTATTTCTTCAAGTGGCCGTAACCCCATACTTGGGCTGCATATGCTTGTATAGACCTGCATACCGCTAAGAAAAGGTTCCACTTTTGTCTTAATTGTATTTCTCTGTTTGAAATAAAACTCTTCCAAGTGTAGTTTATAGCTTTTTTTGCCTGGATATTTCTGCTTTCCACGTGTTTGGTAAATTTCATTTTGGGTGTCAGAATAACTCCAAGATACGTATACTCATTGGTTATTTTGATATTGTTTCCATTTAGCTGCCATTTTTCTTGTGCTTTCAGTCTGCCACCATTTCTAAATATAACGATTTCCGACTTAATTAAGTTGATTTCAAGATTCCATAAAGCGCAATAGTTTTCCAAATTTTGTATCATTTTTTGAAGTGTATCTATTTCATCAGCAAGAATGACGATATCATCCGCATACATAAGGAGTCGGATGTTCATATTGCCTATTTGTAAACCTCCTTTAAGGCTCTCATGTAAGTCATTTATGTAAAGTGAAAATAAAAGAGGCGATAACAAACATCCTTGCTTCACACCTGAATTGGTTTGGAAGTACTCCGATAATTCTTCGCCATTCCATACTGCTGATTTTGTGTCTGCGTATATATCTTCCAGTATTTTAACAAATTTATATGAAATACCTATTGAGTATAATTTGTATATTAAAGACTTTCTTGCCACTTTATCAAATGCTGCCTTGAAATCTACAAAGAATGCATATACCTTTTTCTTTTCCGATAATTTTATATTAACAATACCAGCAAGGTTGTAAATATTGTCTGTTGTCGAATAGTTTTTTCGAAATCCAGCTTGAAATTCCGTTAGTATATGGTTTTCTTCAACCCATTCATATAGCCTGTTATTTAGCATTCCCATCATAACTTTAGCTGTGGTATTCATGAAGGATATACCTCTGTAGTTTTCCGGCATATTCGGGTCACCTTTTTTAAATATTGGGAAAACAACAACCTTATATAATTAAAAACGGTGGATAAATAAGTTTATTTAAAATGCCATTTATATTATATGATAATATTGTAATATTTTGATTCTCAATTTTCAACATTACCACCTGCAATAGCACTTTTCTTTCGACGGACAATATTTAGTTTTTTGTATTCGCATTATTTAACAAAGTTTCATAATTTAAATCTAATTGTTTCACCTCATCTCCATACACACTCGCCAGTACTGTTAAGCCATCTACTTTACCACATATCAAGTTGTTTTCAGCGTTCCATATAAACCATTTATCATCTACTTTCAGTTTGTCATCTCTTACCATAACTTTTTTATTTTTATTAAAATCTACCAATTTTTTCTTTAGTTGCAAGAAAACCTTTTTCTTTTCCTGCTTAAATGGTATTAACTCACGTTCAATAACGATTGATAAGCCTGACAATTTGTTGGTGTTCTGAAATATTTTTGAAATATCAGCTGTCGATTCAAATTCAACGGCCACATTGATTTTATCATCCTTCTCAAAAATTTTGCGAGCAGTAAGAATGTTAACATCGATTTTTAAAATCTTTTTGCACGTTTTACGAATGGCAACTCTGGGGCTACTTTCCTTGTCTAAGCCTTTAAATATTAGTTTTTTATTTCCTGCTTGTTTTTCTAGCCATACTATGTTCTTCATAGTTGTTTCTTTTTCTCTTTTTAAAACTTCCACCTCTTTTTTAAGTAGCTCATTTTCAGTTTTTAATACAGCCATATCATTGTTGACCGATCCTATCCCGTGTTTTATTTCCTCTATATCCGATTAGTAGCTAACGTTTCCATTTTTTCATCTAAATTATTGTTTATTGTATCTTTTATCATACTCATTAAATCATTTATTTGCATGCTTCCTACCAAACTACCTTCTTTATCTGGCGACAGTTCAACGTTCTTCCTTTTTGCCAGTTGGGTAGTGTTCTCTTGTGAGCATGACATACTTTTAGGCGCTTATTAAAATTGCTTAACAACACAGAGCTGTATTTTTATCAAAATATTTGTTATCAGTTTTTAGTGAATTGCATCGACTGATTCTCAGCTGATGTTATTTAAAATATTTTTTGTTTTGTTGTGTATACATACGTTTTTAAGCTCTCCTTCCAATAATTGAGTGCTTTTAATAAATGTTTAGAAAAAAAAAGAAAAATATGAATATTTTAACACCAAAACCAAATGAAATTCTTTAAAAAAAACGTTTATTGCCACCAGAATCCGGACACCTTTATCCTCCTCCAGTACACAATCCTCTCACTATTGGTATGTAATTACACCTGTGTTTGCAAAATAAATTGGAGCCTCAGTTTTCACGACCTTCTTCCTTTGAATTCTCTCTTAAAAAAAAAAAAAAAAAAAACAAGTGGAAGCATTAAAGTCCGATGTGCCGAATTTGGTATTAAAAAGATTAAATTCGGCTGTGACGAATTTTTGGATACCCTCCATCTCGGTGTTTTTCATAAACCAGGGAAAGTGCAAACAATATTAATATCTATATTCTTTGTAAAAATAACAAAAATAATGTTGTTTTTATAAGTAAAACAAAATATGACTGATTGATTAATGTATTTGGGATGTTACAAAAGAAAAAATGTTTAATTAAAGTTTACTAAAATGAATCTGAAATTCTGCATGCTTATAACAGTGGGTATTCAAAGGTTATTCTGATTACCTAAAGAAGAACGTGTAGTGAAAAATATATATATTTGTATAGTTACTTATGATGATAAAAAAAAACTGTTGTAAAATTCGCCTGTTGTTTGTCTCTTTGCCTATATAATAATGAAAGAAAGTTACTAAAATATATTTTTGGATCGTTAGAAGAGATGCAATGAATACAAACGCATAAAAACAGTTTCGAATAATCAGAATTTTAGATAAATTTAAGGGAACAAAAATACACTTGCGGAGACATACATAATGAAATAATTATGAAATGCCAGTTTACATTACAACACATGTGTTTATACTATACATCACATAAGTAAAACGGAAAGTGTGATGAAACTAAGTTTGTCAAAAATTATAAAAGAAAATCTTTCGACTGTTTAGGGTGTTTTCGAGATACAAAAAATTAAAGAAACTGGTATTTCAAATTATTGTTTTTCAGCTCAGTTGCTTGTGCAATTCTCGTTTACGACTCCTAGAATAAGAACCCTAAGAAATTTTCCCAAAATTCGATTGGTTTTTACACATCAATACTTTAATTTAGATTATTTTTGTATGTATCAAATAAAAATTAGGGCTTTTAAGGAAAACAAATGCATATAATCAAAAGATTTTAAGATGAAGTATGCACCTTATATGTCTTAAATAAAAAAGTTCTGAAAGTGAATGTCCTTTAAATTTAATGGGGTTTTTAATAAATGTAATTAGAGTGTAATGCCCAGTTTTAACTTCGTATTTAAATATGCAATTAGTTAATTGCCATTTAAATTTAAGTTGTATTTAAATACAGCTTCAGTTTTTCAGTCTTAAATCATAATTGTTATTTATTTGCGACAAAAGTATGGTAACATCATGAAATGTCAAAAAATTAATGATCATTATTCATAAAACAGCTGTTTAAAGAATATAAAAAGCAGAAAATATAAAATATAGAAATAAAAAAAATAAAATGTATACATATATATAAATATAAATAAAATATAAATTATAAGTAAATTAATAAAATAAAAATGTAGAGAAGTGAAAATTTCATCCGAAGTTGAATTTTTATTGGCTGCTGTAATTTAATTTATTTTTCATTGTTTGTTTTACCACGCGGAAAAAAAACAAACTGTCAAAATCATATGTTATATTTGTACAATTTAAATAGACTTTAAATGCCCTAGATTGTTCACTTAAATGTGATTTAAATTTTAAGTTAAAAACTGACATTTGTATTTAAATAGAACTTAAAGTCCAAATGGCATTTAAATACGAAGTGAAAAACTGGGCATAAGAGTTTCCTTGCAAATTTATTAAAGGTTGAGAATGAAAATAAGTAAAAATAGTGTACGAAAAAAAGTTATGAATTTACATTGTTGAATTCGGGGATTTTGTTCCTGGATATTTTTTTGATCTGATAACGATTAATGTGTCTTGCAACTCCGGTTATATGGCAAGCCTGGTATATGGAAAACAAAAGCATACTTTATAAATTTCCTTAACAATTTTTCGAGGGCTTCTCGCATTTGCACTCATAACCAGTGTTGCCAGGTTTGCTAAGCATAAAAACGACAAATTTCTAGAAAAAATCGTCAAAATCGTCATCATATTTTGAAAAATCGTCAAAATAAAATATATTTGTTAGACGAGGGATAAAGTTTTAATAAATAATAAAATACAAAATAATGTTATTTACATTTCAAATGTTAACGTGTTATCGTTGTAATATAACACGATATTTGACACTTTTCTTTGGTTTAAACTTCGAAAATCGTTATATTTTACAACGATATTCATATTTATAAAATGTTGAAACAGTGTGCCCCAGTAGGCTAGTTGGTAGCGTGCTGGCTTATCAGTGCGGGGGTCGTGGGTTCGATTCCCACCAGAGGCACTGATATGTTTTCGCTGCAACGCGCCGAAGGCCATAGTAGCTAGTGCTCGGTTAGGGTAATAGTATATAACTTGTTATTATATGATTATATTATTCTAAAAAACCGTTTCAAGTGATGTTCGTCAACTTATCGACCTGTTACTCAGTCAGTTTTTGTCCGATTTACATTTTTTTAACGGGTTTGGAAAGAAAACTGATTAGGCTTTAAAATGACGTGCATTTCTTATACATTTGTAAGTTATAAGTATTGTTTTTGTTAAGAATATCTACAAAAAAAAACGAAAATTATAAACTTTTTTGATTTTAGTAGCTTTTCATTGCTTATTTTAATATGAAAGCTTATAAAAATTTATACCAACGTATAAAGAAAATTTAGTTCTTAACAAAACATGGTTTTAATTTTTCAAATCGGATGAAAATTGTAAAAGTTATTCAACTTTTCATTAACACCTGTTTTTAGCATTTTCTCCCCCAGCGCACACCATATGAATAAAAAATTAAACAAGCGTTTTTGTAAGTCAAGTGGTTTACCAGAAGAAAAGTCTGCAATCTTAACATTTTACTTTAGAAAAAGTTTAGTAACTTTTGCAAATAGAAACCGATTTTAACAAATAATATCTCGTTTTTTTCTATATAAATTGTCTTTCAAATACAGTGCAGAAAAAGATAGGTTTTCATAAAAAAATTAAAATAACTCTTGTTGAATTTGAAAAATTTGGAAAAAAAAAAATAAAAAAAAGAGAAACTTTTGCTAAACACTTACCTAATGTCTTGGAATATATATTTAATGAATACATTTCATGAAAGCCTAATTCTTTGTCTTTCCAAAACTGTTTAAAATTTTAAAATCGGTCAAAAAATGTGTGAGTTAGAGGTACTAAAGTGCTACGACCTACCCTAAAACAGTTTTTTGAAAATAACTCAAAATTTTGAGGGTGTTTCAAAATTTTTGAAAACGGTTTTTGTACGTCCTCGCCTAGGCCTACAACCCCCACTAGGTCGGTTTTCAAGTTCTGACAAAAAGTTTTTTTTTGTAGCAGTGTGTTATTAATTAATAAAATAACAAAAATATAATGTTGAAAGATCAAAATAAATACAACTTTAAATCAAACAAATTTTACCACTTGAACTGTTAATCACTTATATCTGCATAATTCTGTGAACAACATTTCAGTGGCACAACTTTTTAAATATTAAATTCTTTTACAAAATTTGGAAATTCTTTAACAATAAGTCTGTTCGATTACTTTTCCTGCAAACTTCAGTAAAAACTACTCAGTAACAAAATTACAAATAGTAAGACAAATTTACAAAAAAGTAAACGAACAGAAAATTTGTAGGAATTATTAAATTAGATAAAATAGCTTGTTTTAAATATTAAAAAAAAATCAACTGGTCATTATGGAAAAGGAAAAAGTTAATTGAAATTATCGACCAAAAATAATTTAAATGTTTTTTAACTTCTTCCATAGTTAATTATTTAATCATTTCACTTTCAATCCATAAACAATTAAAATTTAATTTAATTTTTGTTTACTAAAAATACAAGCATATTTTTTTATTTTTTAGTCATATGTTTTTTTCATCTTACAAATTCTTTCTGGCAAAAATGTATCCAGTAAAAACTTGTAAGTTCTTTGGCATCAAACTGTCACTTTACTCTCTCTTTTTACCAGTTTTTACTGCGTATTTGTCTAAACGAACACCTTCCAGTAAAAACTTGTACAAATTTTTGTGTTATCGAACAAACTTAATGTTATATTTTTTAATTATTAAATTTTGGCACTTTATTTATATTATTAGGCCTGTTTTTTAAGCACCGGATTTATTTTTGGATTTATTTTGTTTCATTAAAAGTAGTATATATATCATCTTTCAACATGAAATATATTCGGGCTAGAGATCTGTTTGTTTCGCAAAAAAAGTCCATGCCTTGTGTTTTAACATGAACATTTTTTTATTTTTATTTAAATCTAACTCCAATTAAATTTTATAAAAATTTAAAAAAATGTTCTAAACATATAAACACAGAAACTAAATTAAGCTAAACCCGTAATGAATTTATAAAAAAATAAATGCGGTTTGGATTAAGTTTTATTCAATTCTAGGATTTGCATTTTTGCAAAAATTGTATTTCACATCATATTAGCATATATCAAAAACAATGTTTTTGCTTTCAATTTTTAACGAAATAATATAAATTTAATGATCGAGCCGGCGATTTTATGAGAATGATAAATAAGTAGATCTTGCTGACATATTAAATTATTGTCAAAAAATCGTCATTTTGGAAGCAAAAGTCGTCAAATAGTCATTTAGTTATTTTGGGTATTAAATATCATCAAAATGACTACAAATCGTCAAACCTGGCAACTCTGCATGCGATTGCTACTAATTCATACGTACATACATACTGTATACAAAACAAAACAAAAAAACAACAACAATATTTTGTGAGTTTTTTTTTTGTTTTTAATTGTTGATCATGACCATGGATGGTAACCGATTCTATGTGGTTATTGGTCGTAGTAACGCTATTTTCTTTTATTTCGGTAACGGTATTTTAGGGGAAACTATACTTCAGTTATTTCGGTAACGGGATTTTAGCGTTAACGGTATTTTAGCGTTAACGGTATTTTATTTATTTCGCTAACGGTATTTTAGCGGTAACGATATTTTAGATATTTCGGTAACTTTATTTTAGGGAAAAAGATTTTTCAATTATTTTGGTAACGGCATTTTAAGGATAACGTTATTTTAGTTATACAGGTAATGTTAATGCACACCACAATTTTTAATCGCATTATGCCCGAGTTTAAATGACTGTCTAGTTTATGATCATACTTTGGGAAAATATATCTATTTACAGAAGTTTTTTTGTTCAGATCTTGTTAGATTATTTCGGTAACGGTATTTTAAGGTAACGGTATTTTACGGATAACGGTATTTCAAGAATATCGGTAACGGTATTAAGCGATAACGATAGTCAGTTGAAAGGTGTTAGAATCGGGGACGGTAATTCAGCGATATTGACAGCCATCCCTGCTTGCGTATATTCTTGTGTATAAGCATTGAATGTGCGTATGTATGTATGTATGTATGATGAAATAAAAAAAAAATATTTTAGTGGTCTTCCCACATTTTCACTCATAACTTTTGAACGCGTTAACCGATTTTGATCATTTTCACTAGAAAACTGCTCATGATATCAACAAACAATTTGACTGAAAATTAGCAGTACCTCTTCTGTATTGGAGGAGTATTTTGTGTTTCCACAGACAGACGGACGGACAGACGGACATGGCTATATCGACTTCTCTATCCATGCTGATCAAGAATATATATAGTTTATGGGGGTCCCAGAATTTTTTTAAAAGAATTACAAACATTTGACAAAGTGAATATACCCTCCTGCACTATGGGATGGAGGGTATAAAAAAATAAATAATATATAGAAAGGTTAAACCTGAGTTTTGAAAACAATAGAAGGAATTTTAGATTACATAACAAATTTTTTGAAAAAGGCATAATACGCAATCTTATAACGTCCCAAATATAGCGAAAAATAGGGTTTATATATATAGAAATTCCGAAGTCAGATTCGGATTTAGTGCTCCTCAAGAATTTAGAAAAGAACATACAGAGAAAAATTTAGCTATTTGCTAACTGAAATGCGTCACTGCGGCACAAATTCGGTTATTACGAATTTCAGAAGGTTGGCACAATTTAACATTAGTTTTCACAACAAAGTTCGGTTAGTTTACTAAATTTTAGTTGCAACACCCAAAATATTCAGAAACCGAATGTAAATATCGTTGTTCTAACTGAATTTTAATGATTCCATTAATATTAGTATGATATGTACATATAGTTATATCGTTACATACGGTTACATATATAATTAGATGCAATTATATCAAGCTCTATATAACTATATATGAACTTTTTTCGTCAGGATCGAATTAAAATTTTGTGCAGGCAATTTGTGTGCAGATAATTAATCAGTTTTTCTTTTAATATTAAAAAATATATATTTCCTCTTAACCAGCACAAGAGCGCATATCAATTTAAGTTGACAGTAAAAAAACAGTTGACATAACAATTTGAAAAATGTCTGGAAATAACAATAATCAAATTTTTTTTTATAGAAATTTGAGTTGTTAATGAATAAAAAATAGATTTAAAAAAATACTAACACTTAAAGTGCGTACAAAGCGTAAAAGCATAAATTTTAATTAATTATGCCATCAATGGAGGGCCCGATTAGGTAAAAATTTTACTGAAAATGTGTACTGAGAAACTAACCTATCTTTCTAACAAGTTTTGTCAAAAAATTCGCTGGGAATCTATGCGTGGTAAAAAATGGGTTAAGGCGTTACCATATGTAATGCAAACCTTTTTAATTGCGGTAAACAAACCATATCTTTTTTCTTCTGAAACATGTTGAATAATTGTAATATGTAATAAAATAGGGTGCGGGTCGAGATACTTTCCTTGTTAGTTGGAATTAACTTGTAGAAAATAATTTATTTTCAAAATACCCAGTGTATAAAAGCATTACCACATAAGTGGTTTTATAAATACGTATTGGTAATAGCCACTAGTTACAAATGTCATTACAAATATCATTACTTTTATATGGGGATATAGCTCAAAAATTTACATATTATGACAAAACACCTTACGAAAATCAAAAAATATGTTTTCACTAGTATGGACAAAAATACTGAGTCTAAAACTAAATTTTCAGATAAACTAAAATTAATAAAATAATATTTTTTTACTCAAATTTTTTTTTTTATAAAATGTGCCTACACGGCATTTGAACCTGGGTCTTCAGGTTGTCAGTCACCAGCTCTACCATCAGAGCTATGTCGACATTTTATACTTGATAAATAATATCATAAATGACTTGCTTTCACAAAATGTCCTTACTTTCCAGCTTACAAAAATCAAAAATAAGTAGTTATATATATTCTTACTACAGTTGAAAAAATAAGGAGTCTAAAAATAGGTTTTCAAAAAATTTTGAGATCATTGCTTTATATACAAAATTATGATAAAAAATAAGTACTTATGAGTAACGCAGTATTTTTTGTAATAAAATAATGAGAGAATTAACTAGTTATTAGTCAGGTCTTATTATTCATATTAAAGTAACGCAGATATTGAGCTGGTGCCATTACTGATACGGAGAAAATTAAACCGCTGTTCGTAAACCGCTATTTTGAGTCAAAAATAAAATATTTTGATACACCACAGTATTTGAGAACGATTTTTTGGAAAGCACAAAATAATGGCACTCCCTAATTTCCATAAAAACGCTATAAAAAAAATTTAGAACAATGTTATAAAGGGTGTTTTTTATAAAGGTATAGAACTTTAAGTTGTCAACACTTTTTTAACTGCCGGCCATTTTGACTGCTGTCAAGTGATTTATGTTTAGTTTGGTTTGGTATTTCAACATGAATAGACTGACGCCTAAACAACGCTTCCAAATTGTGCAAATTTATTTTGAAAATCATGGTTCTGTTCGAAATATATACATATCGCGCACTACGTCCATTTTACGGTCAACATACAATTAATTTGATTAACTATGGAACGTTTTCGCACCACGTTCACTCTAAATGATAATATGCATCCACAGAGAGAAGAAGTCATTGCTGCTGTAAAGCATATCGTAGAGGAAGACCCCAACCAATCTATCCGTCAATGGTGACCGCTGACTTTTTTCATTCAGCAATTGAACAACCATGATGTGCAGGAGCTGTGGTTTCAACAAGACGGCGCAACATGTCACACAGCTCGTGCCACAATTGATTTATTGAAGGAAACGTTTGGTAACCGCATAGTTTCACGTTTGGGGCCCGTGAATTGGCCTAATAGATCGTACGATTTAACGCCGCTGGATTATTTTCTGTGGGGATATGTGAAGTCGATAGTCTACTCCGATAAGCCCGAAACGATTGACCACTTGGAGGACAACATTCGCCGCGTTATTGCCAATATATGGCCACAAATGTTGGAAAAAGTCATCGAAAATTGGACATCCAGATAAGACTACGTCCGAGCCAGCCGTGGCGTCATATGCCAGAAGTCATATTTAAATTAAAATGCCAGAAGATTATCTTTCGAATAAAGTAAATTTCATGTTAATTTAAAAAAAATCGTCTTTGTGTTATTCCATTTCAAAGTTCTATTCCTCTATAAAAAAAAACCCTTTATAACCTATGCCAACTAAGTGAATGGACAAAATTCAAATATGAATTACTGCTAAGTAGGCACGTTTTTTTCGAAATGCATGCCAATTAAATCTAATATTATAAACATTATTGTAAATATTTAAAAGTGAAAAAATTCCAAATGAAGTGTTTGACCCCAAACAGTTTAAGAAAAAATGTCTATGACATCCTTGGACGGTATCCCAAAATCGAAGTGTTACATCATTTCCTTAATGAACAAGTACCACGCAGTACAATATATTCCATATTCATAAGCTTTGAAATGGAGTGGCATCAACCAGATAAGCAAGAAAGGACGTCCAAAAAAATTTTCCGCAGCTGAGCTAGTTAAATTGAACAATTCGGCGGTTAATCAAATTGGGGCATGAAATCGTAAGTAGGCTAGGAAATTTTGAGTTTCCAAGGAAACAATTCGCAAAATCTTACTCCTAATGAACGTGAAATACCACCAGAGGAAGACAGGCTCAACTATAGTAAAAAAAACAATTGGCAGAAATACCAACAAAATGCAGACAACGGAGAAAAAACTTCATGAAAAAATTATTTTTGTTGATGTAAAATACTTTTCATTTGCTTGGAACAACGGAAGTATTAATTCTGGATTTTATTCTGCTGACTTGAAATAACTGCCGACACGGTATTCGGCCAAAGCGAAGTTTTAACCAAAATAACTAGTGAAGGCAGTACCCATGTTCAAAAAAAATTAAAGTGAATTCAAAAGTCAATCAAAGAGTTTTAGGTATATTTTTAAATATTTGAACCAAACTGCGTATTGTAGCGATACAAATTTTTTGGTAAATAAATCAGAAATTTTTTACTATTAATAATTAAAAATGTTACTTTTAGTTTTTTAGATTTACTCTTTTACTTTTGCTTTTCCTCCAAACGTTTACTTTAATTATGCAGATATTTGACTGAAACTGCATTTTAAACGATAAAAATGTATTGTGTTTTTTTTTTTGCCCGTCAAGTGCATAAGAGATTAATTTAGATTTTTCTTTTGTTTTAAATTTATAACGAGGATAAAAGCTCCCTACGGAGTTGGAAAGCTTCGTATATGATATGCACCATATTTTCAGAATACAGTCCTTGTAGGTTGTGTCATAGAACTCTGAATAGCATTAATTGGAACTTAATAAAAATAGATGAACTTTACTTTATTGATCAATTGCAAAAAAAAAACATTTTCCTCGAAATCCGTAAAAATCAAATCGTTGCCCTACCCAAGTGTACCGGGGAATATTTTTTAAATATTTTAGTTTTATTCCCGAAGATATTCTAAACAAGCCCTGTAGTACAAATTTAAATTTTTTGATTTTGTTGAAGAAAGTTTTTTAAACTTTGACATTCGAGATTTGAAAAACGCCCCAAAAATGTTGTCCGTTTTTAACATCGCCATGAAAAAAATAAACTTTTTCCATATCGCATAATCTTGAGTCTTTTGAATACGAAAATGATTATCGCAGAAATCAATTTCAAAAATGTTTAAGGTTTGTGCGCGAATTTCTCGGTTAAGTAATAATTTAGCACATTAGTGGTCTGGGGCATTATTTATTACTGGGCTAGTTCTTAACCGATTTTGGGTTTTTTATACCTTTTTGAAAACATAATCGTTTCTTTGCCGCGCTAATTTATCATCTAGAATAAACGACATTTAAAAATTTGACAAAAACTAAAAAGTGCCTTGTATTCACTATTCAAATTTTTAATCGATTTCCGCATCAACATTTATTTATCCAATAGGCACCAAACTCTATAATAAATGTTCTTATACACAAAGAAACCAAATTATCTCAATTATTGTCTTTGGAAATCAATTTCAAAAATGTCCATAAAACGTTGAACACCTCTAGCCATTTCGGCAAACGATATATAACATCTTTATATCCAGGATTCAAAAGCTATGGCTATAAGCGCGGCTGTTTACATTAATAAATGTTTAATATACTTGGAAACATTTTCAGAGATAGACGACATAGTACTTTGGCCATATTTAGCATGCTGTGGTTATGCCAAAACCACGTTAGAATGGCTTGATGCAAAAAACATATCGTCTGTACCGAAATACGCAAATCCTCCTAACGTCCCAAAAATCACGTGCTATTTAGGACTTTTGTGGTCTTTTATGGCAAAAAGTGTATGAAAATGGTTGGGAAGCCAATTACATTGAAGAATTGAAGAACATAATTAAAAGCAGTGTAAAAAAAAATTGACATGAATGTCGTCCAAATCATGATGGGAGGTATCAAGCATAAAATACGCCAAATAGTATATCGCGGTCCGTTAGCTCTCTACAATAAGTGAATTAATAATTTATAATCTATACTGTGTTACTTTTTTCAAAAAAAATAATTTTTTAATTATAAGCGTTTTTAAAATGGTTCATTTACTAAATTGGCATAGATTAATAAACATGTCATAATTTATAATATTCTGGAAGCTCTGCCTATTCTGGAGGCTATAGCTTTTCTAAAATTTCGGGTTCTGATGAAATCTTTAGCCTGATCGAATTACATGTATCAATATTTAATTTGCTTTAGTTTTGCAAATATATGGAGGTTGAAAGCTCGCTATATATAA
>CM037853.1:167002577-167026396 GCA_021234595.1 Delia radicum | reverse complement strand
TCCTTATTAATATTATAAAAATGACTGTTGGTTGTTTGTTTGTTTGTTTGTTTGTTTGTGTGAGCATCACGTCCAAACGCCTGAACCGATTTTATTCAAATTTGACACATAGATAGTGGGCGGTCTGGAAGGAACTATAGGCTATACGAAAATTTTTATATGATGGGCGTGGCACTTTTACGCCCACTTTTTCACTATTTTCGATATGGCTTTACCGATGCAATTGATATTGGTACCCAGAAAGAGATATCACAGATAAGCACTGTAAGTTATACAAAATTTAGATATTGTGGGCGTGGCACATTTACGCCCACTTTTTCGCTATATTCGATACGATTTTATTCAAATTTGACACATAGATAGTGGGCGGTCTGGAAGGAACTATAGGCTTTATGAAATTTTTATATGATGGGCGTGGCACTTTTACGCCCACTTTTTCACTATTTTCGATATGGCTTCACCGATGGAATTGATATTTGGTACCCAGAAAGAGATATCACAGATAAGCACTTTAAGTTATATCAAATTTAGATATTGTGGCGTGGCACATTTACGCCCACTTTTCGCTATATTCGTTACGATTTATTCAAATTTGACACATAGATAGTGTGCGGTCTGGAAGGAACTATAGCCTATATGAAATTTTTATATAATGGGCGTGCCACTTTTACGCCCACTTTTCACTACTTTCGATATAACTTTACCGATGCAATTGATATTTGGTCCCCAGAAAAGAGATGTCACAGATAACCACTTTAAGTTATATAAAATTTAGAAATTGTGGGCGTGGCACATTTACGCCCACTTTTTCGCTATATTCGTTACGATTTATTCAAATTTGACACATAGATAGTGTGCGGTCTGGAAGGAACTATAGCCTATATGAAATTTTATATAATGGGCGTGCCACTTTTACGCCCACTTTTTCACTACTTTCGATATGACCTTACCGATGCAATTGATATTTGGTACCCAGAAAGAGATGTCACAGATAACCACTTTAATTTATATAAAATTTAGATATTGTAGGCGTGTCACTTTTACGCCCACATCTTCACTATCTTCTATATGGCTGAACAGATTTTATTCCAATTTGGTACACAGATATTGGGATGACTCATAACCACTATTTGCTATAATAGATTAAGACATGGTGGGCGTGGCAGTTTTACGCCCACTTTTGTTATCTTTTATATGGCTTACAGATTTTATTCAAATTTGACACATAGACAGTGGACGGTCTGGAAGGGACTATAGGCTATATTAAATTTTTATATGATTGGCGTGGCACTTTTACGCTCACTTTTTCACTATTTCGATTTGGCTTTACCGATGCAATTGATATTTGGTACCCAGAAAGAGATATCACAACTAAGCACTTTAAGTTATATAAAATTTAGATATTGTGGGCGTGGCACATTTACGCCCACTTTTTCGATATATTCGATACGATTTTATTCAAATTTGACACATAGATAGTGGGCGGTCTGGAAGGAACTATAGGCTATATGAAATTTTTATATGATGGGCGTGGCACTTTTACGCCACTTTTTCACTATTTTCGATATGGCTTTACCGATGGCAATTGATATTTGGTAACCAGAAATAGATGTCACAGATAAGCACTTTAAGTTATATCAAATTTAGATATTGTGGGCGTGGCACTTTTTCGCCCACATCTTCACTATCTTCTATATGGCTGAACAGATTTTATTGAAATTTGGTAAACAGATATTGGGATGACTCATAAGCACTGTTTGCTATAATAGATTAAGACTTGGTGGGCGTGGCAGTTTTACGCCCACTTTTTGTTATCTTTTATATGGCTTAAAGGATTTTATTAAATTTTGGTACACAGATAGTGGGCAAAAACTAGGTCTAAGGCACGCTAACAACGTAGCGGGCAAAGCCCGCTAGTATATATATATATTAGAGTTAATTTTGAAGAAAAGATTTTGGATATTATTACTTTTTATAAGGTTTTGTATCAATAAAAATAATGGTGTGTGCCTATAGGCACGGGAATGAGTTGAAAAAATACTTACATCTGAGAAAAATGGTCCAAAATTTTTAATTTTGTAGTTACAAAGTTTAAAGTTATTAAAGTTTAAAAATTTAATTTTTTAGTGAATACAAAATAATTTATTGGTTCATATAATAATTTATTGGATTTGTGTCGCCTATAGGCACGGGAAGGAGTTGGAATTAAAAAAAAAAAATACGCCATTATTTTTATTGATACAAAAACCTTATAAAAAGTGATAATATCCAAAAATCTATTTTTCAAAATTAATTATGTATATTTTACGTTTATTTAGCAAAATTTCTTATATTAAAACTATAAATAAACAAATATTAGATTATATAACTTAATGTACACTGTCCCGAATTCGAGCTCTCAAGTACAATTTACATTTATCAATTTATTATTCTTTTTGAGAAAATAATTAAGGTGTTTACTATACAACAAAAGAGTAAATATGTATAAATTCGTGTAAAGAAAAATTAAAAAAAAATTACTTTTATATTTATATGATTAAAAAAAAAAAGTAGTTAAATGATTAAAACAAAAAAGTAAAGATCTATGGCTGACAATTTAGTCTAGCCACCAATATTTTTTAAATGTATTTATGTTCGGTAACATATTTGTATTTCCAGAGTATACGGTAGTGTCGAATCTTATATCACATACATATATTGAAATTGTTCAATTGATTTCATTTAATATATAATTATATAAAAATGAATATTGACAAATTTTTCTAGTGTGAATCTGTATGGGGTAATATACAGTTTTATCCCAAGTTGAATTGTGCTTTTGAACATGATTGTTTATTTTGCATTTTGTAATGTCTGGTTTTATATAATGTTATATTTAATTGGATTAATTTTATCTAATCTAAATGTAATATGCAATTATATATTGATCTAGATGCGGTAGGATGCAACCATATATGACATCAGATTAAAATTTTTTGACAAAAACCATTTTATGTATGAATTTATATAATTATGTCAGGTTAAATACACTGTGTGAAAAATATGAACCGATACACAATTGTTTGTAGATTTTTCTATAAACGTTTTTATTTGAATGAAAAGAAAATTTAATTTTTAGTTTTCAATAAATAAAGTTTGTACAAAATGTTGCTATGTTATAAATAAACAAAGTATGAAACAGTAAAGCATTATTTGCTATTTATAACACTTCCCTCAAAAATTACTTTAGAATGTTGAATTTTAAATATTAACCAATCCTACTTTAGAAATACATTTGTTATGCTTTGGACTTGATAATCCTTTTGTTAGAAAATCGGCTGGCATTTCATTAGTAGGCATATATTCTATTTTGATAGTTCCACCAATTACATTCTCCCGAACAAAATGATGTCTGATGTCCATATGCTTTGTTCTATTATGAAATATAGGATTCCTGCTTAACAATCCAGCACCTTGATTATCATTGTATATTACAGTTGAGTTTTGTTGACCCGTAACTTCTGCTAAAAAACGTTTTAAATATATAGCTTCTTTTGTGGATTCGGACAATGACATATATTCAGCTTCTGTACTTGACATGGCAACTGTTCTCTGCTTACGTGAATCCCCAACTTATAGCCGCATTCGCCAATTTGAATATATAACCCGTATAGGATCTTCTGTCATCTATATTTGCCTCCCCAATCTGCCATCAGCAAAACCAGTTAGTTCATCTTCTGATAATTTATAATGTAAACCAAAATTCTCCGTTTCTTTTAAATAACGTAACACCCTATTTGCAGCTACCCAATGTTCTTTACCATAATTTGTGTTATATTGACTTAAAACACTTACCGCGTGCGCAATATCTGGTCTTGTGAAACTGCCCAAATACATAAGTGAGCCAACAAGATTTTGATAAGGTAATTTTTCGACTTCAGCTTTTTCACTTTCACTTTTTGGCTCATTTCCTTTGATAATTTAATACTTGGATTTAATGGTGTACTTACGGGCTTACAATTTTCCATATTAAATTTCATTAATATATTTTGTATGTATTTTTGTTGTGACATGATAATTTCTTTTGTATTTTTGTCTTGTTTAAATTCGATACCTAAACAAAAATTCAATCTTCCTAAGTCTTTCATTTCAAATGATTTCTTTAACTCATCTTTTAATTCGTTCCATTTTTGTTATATTATTCGTCGCAACAATTAAATCATCTACGTAAATGGCTAATAATGCAATTACTTCACCGTGTTTCTTCATATAAACACACGGATCAGAGTTCAAAGGTTTTAATTTTAGTTGTTTTAATTTTTTCATCCAACTTTTTATACCATTGCCTACCAGACTGTTTTAGTCCATAAAGGGCTTTTTTCAATAAACAAACTTTACCGTCATATTTTCGTATTTCATTTTTATCAAGAATACTGTTAATTTCTGTTGGAATTTCCATATAAATTGATTCATCAATATCACCATTTAAGTATGCCGTCACAAAATCGAGTTGATATACATCTAACTTAAGTTGAACTGACAATGCCATCAATAATCTAATAGAACCAATTCTTGCAACTGGGGCAAACGTTTCAGTGAAGTCAACTCCAGGTATTTGCGTAAAGCCTTTCGCTACAAGTCTAGCTTTATATCGTTCAATTTCACCATTTGCTTTATATTTCTTTCTTAATACCCATCGTGACTTTACAACCTTCTTGTCGTTCGGTCGGTCTACCAACGTCCATGTTTTATTTTTCATCAATGCATCGTATTCAGATTTCATAGGCTTTTTCCATTCATTTGCTTCAGGACTTTCTATTGCTTCTTCAGCTGATATCGGATTATTGTGATCGATCTAATTTGCAATGTTTATTTCATTTTCATCAATACGTGATTCATCGTCCTGTAATTTATTAAATAATTTTCTTGGCTTACCTCTTTTTCCAGTATTCAATTTCTTTGGCCTTCCTGGTCCTCGTTTTGTTGTTAGGGGTGTTTGGAATTCTTCACGACCATCAGTATTCTCTTCTTCGTTTTTATATTTTCATAATCTTCAGGAAAACCATAAAATTCGTCATTATCACTATTTTCACTATCACCATTTTCCGGTTCTATAGGAGTTTCATGTTGTATTTCTTGTTGTACTTCATTTATTTCATCTTCTTTTGTTAAAGATTTTCTTTTTGGTATAAAAACGACGTCAATATCATTGTTACCTTTATGTTCCAAAATTTCTTCTTCTATAAAATCAGAATCATCTTCTTCTGGCTGGTACGTGTTTGAAAAAGTAACATCTCTTGAGCATATAATCTTCCTTGTTTCGGGATCCCATAATCTATAAGCCTTTGAATTTATAGAACATCCCACAAATATACATTTCTTGGATTTGGTTTCAAATTTACCTCGATTGTTTGATTTTTGTAACATAAAAGCGGTTGTACCAAATTTTTGAAAATAGTTTAACCACTGGATTTCTTCCCAACTATATTTTGAATGGAGTTTCACCACCAAGACTTCGCGAAGGACATCTATTTCGTATGTGATTAGCTGTTAGAACTGCTTCAGCCTAAAAACTTGGAGCTAGACCAGATTGTATCATCATACAACGCGACATTTCTACTAAAGTTCTGTTTTTCCTTTCGGCCACCCCGTTTTGTTGTGGGGTATATGCTGCAGTAAATTCTTGTTTGATGCCTTCCTTCTTAAGATAATTTTTAAATTCATTGTTTGTATATTCGGTACCATTATCCGATCGTATAGACTTAATTTTTCTACCAGTGCTTTTCTCAACCATACTTTTATATTCTTTAAATTTTTCAAAAACTTCATTCTTCTTCTTTAGAAAATATATTTCGCACCATCTTGACTTGTCATCGATAAATGTTAAAAAATATCTTGATCCACCAATTGAATTTATTCTCATGGGACCACATACATCAGTGTGTATTAGTTCAAGAACTTCGGATGATTTGGAATTTGATCTGGCAAATTGGCTTCTGGGTTTGCTTTCCCTTGACACATGTTTCGCAAATCTGTAATTTTTCATTAATATTAAAGTTGATACCATTTACCTTGTTTTGCGAATTAAATCCTTAAGATCGTTTTCATTAAGGTGTCCATAACGTTCATGCCATTCTTGTATGGACGACGACTGCACTGCTTTACAATTTCAGCTTCAGCTTCTTCAAAGTAATATAAATCTTTATTTCTTTTAGCAATCAATATGTTTTCTCCAGTTTTTGGATTTGTTATAACAGCTTCTTTACGTGTAAATTTAACTTCGAGACCATGATCTGTTATCTTTGCAACTGATAACAAATTCGATCTCAATCAGGAACATACAAAGTATTTTCTAATCTTGTTGTACGTCCATTTGTGATTTTAAATTTCACAATCCTTTACCTTTAATTTTTGTTGATTCATTATTTGCCAAATGTAGGACCTCTGTAGTTGGTGACTTGAGAACATGGAATTTTTTCTTTTGAGAGCACATGTGGGATGATGCTCCGGAATCTAAACACCACTTACCACATATTTCATCTATTTGCATAGCTACTTCAGCGTTTCTTGTAGATTCGTGCTTTTTATTACCATTATTTTTGTTGTTACTTTTCGACCAACAGTCTTTTGCCATATGACCCACTTTTCCACAAGAGTGTCATGGAAATTTAAATTTACCTTTATTTTTCTGAGCTTCGTTTTTATTATAAAATTTCTTTGCATTTTTCTTGACAAACATTGCATCTGATGATTTTTCATTTGAATTTCTTTTACGTGCTTCGTATTCTTCTAATAATTTAATTTTTAAAATTTCAGGGTCTGGTAATTTATCTTGTGTTTCAATAGCAATTCTAAACGATTCATATTCCTCTGGAATACTATACAATAACAAAATTGTAAGTAAGTCATCG
Source organism: Delia radicum (assembly GCA_021234595.1). Classification (NCBI taxonomy): domain Eukaryota; kingdom Metazoa; phylum Arthropoda; class Insecta; order Diptera; family Anthomyiidae; genus Delia; species Delia radicum. Next base: position 167,019,506 of record CM037853.1, on the reverse strand, counting down.
ATAATTTTCAGATCCATTTCATTTATTTTGTCAACAATGTCAAAAAAATTTCTGATGTGTTCTCTAATGTCCTCACCATTCTTCATCTTATGTAAAATGTGATTTTTAAGCAGCATTGCCTTTCTAGCAGGACCTTTTGACTGATAAATGTTGTGTAATTTATCCCACACATCTTTGGATGTTTTGCAGTTTTTGATCTGCTTCAATTCACTTGGGGCTATTAACAAGATCAAATCCGACTTAGCTTTGGCATCTTCGGATTCCCATTCAATAACTTTATTAACGGGTTCATTTGGTTTTGGGCAGTTCCGAATTACATATTTCCATGCATCATTTTTTATTAACAATGCTTCAACTTGGATTTTCCATATATCAAAATTTTCCTTACCCAAGGGTTCAATTTTAAAATTTGAATAACTCATTTTTTTCCGTTGTTTTCTCTTTATTTTCCGATTTCACTATTCGGTTTAAACCTCCGAATCTATTTTATTTTTTTTTTTATATTCAGTTTTTCGGTCAAATTCACTGTTCCGGTTTTTCGTTATTTTAATTTTTTATTTCCCGGATTTCCGTTATTCAATTTAACGATTTTATTTTTTATAATTCCGCGAGGTTAAGTACTGGGCACATAACCTGTGAAAAATATGAACCGATACACAATTGTTTGTAGATTTTTCTATAAAGGTTTTTATTTGAATGAAAAGAAAATTTAATTTTTAGTTTTCAATAAATAAAGTTTTGTACAAAATGTTGCTATGTTATAAATAAACAAAGTATGAAACAGTAAAGTATTATTTGCTATTTATAACACACTGCCAGACAAAAAATATATAAGTATTTTGATCGACCTTTATATTTGATAATTAATTAAGCTCGAGGTCCTCGAGTTTAATTACTCATTAATTTTTGAAATTAAAATATATAAGTGTATATATATAAGTGTATACAAACAGTTTTACTCGGGAATACAAATTATCACACAGCGAATTTAAAATTTTGTTTTTCGTATCATTTAGGGACGAATTTTCAGGAATTTTCGCCGATTTATTTCCCGGGAATTTAAATAATACGCTAAAACAACTATTGCTGCAAAACTAAAATCCAAAAAAGGCTAAAAAAACAGAAACTCCAAAAAAACTGCTACAATTTTTTTACTAATTTAATTTGTTTAAGTTTTTTATCTTTAATATGACACCAAATTTCGAAATTTCTGTTGAGAAGTTTAAAATTATGATTAGGGCAACCAAAAATAAGCTAAAGCTTGTTTTTTATTTCAAAGGATATAACTATTTAGACTAAATACAAGTTCTGGTCATGAAATAGTGAACATTTTAAGCTATACTTGTTAGAGCTTTTTTCTTTAAAAATTCGGCTTATTTTTTTTTAAATCGATTTTTTGTTTGCAATTTTTCAGCAATTGGTATTTAGAAGTATTTGTTTAAGAGAGTTGAAAATGTACATGATGTTGGTTTATCAAAAAATATTTGGATAAATCCATTTGAACTTTGGAGCTTAAGAAACTCGATTACACCTTTGTTTGACTGACGAATATCACAAGTTTTATTTGTAGTAACGATTTTAAGAACAGATTATTGAATTTAACGGATTATTTATTTAAATTTAATGGCTTATTTTTATATTTAAACAGCTCGTTTTACTGTTTTTCGAGCTTAATTTAAGCGCTTAAAATATTGGGCCGTAATTATAGTGACAAATAAAGTATACTTTTGGAGTTCTAAAGTGTACTGTTCTAAAAAGAATAGTTACGGTCTACTATAGACAATTAAAAGTATACTTTAATCGTTGAAGTTTATTTTAAATTCAAAACAGGCTGAAGTTGGGTTTAACCTATTAACAAACAAACAGCTGTTTTTTCGGCAATTAACTTTTTGTGAAAAAAAGAAAAATAATTAGAATGTTACTATCACAAATAGAATACACTAATTGTTAATAAATAAATGTAAGAGAAGATGAAAAAAATCTTGTGGGGATCACAGCTAGAGGGAGTGCCGCTCTATCGACCTAAGCGACAAGGTCATCTTCAGCGTCATTCTAATCCACCACCCACAAGAAACTGAAGGTTTCGATCAGGTATATAAAGGGTGTTTTTTATAGAGGTATAGAACTTTGATGTAGAATAAAACAAAGATGAATTTTTTAAATTGACATGAAATTTACTTTATTCGAAAGATAATCTTCTGGCATTATAATTTAAATATGACTTCTGGCATATGACCGTCACGGCTGGCTCGAACGTTTGTTTCCCCTTTTTGAATTATCAGTTTCGAGATCGTAATTAAAATGTTACTATCGCAAATAAAAAACACTAATTGTTAATATTATAACATCCAGAAAAACTGACTGTTTGGTGTGCTTTATGGGTCCGTACTTCTTTAAAAACGATGCTGGTCAGAACGTTGCAGTCAGTGGTGACCGCTATATAGCCATGATTACTGAATTTTTCGTTCATCAATTGGACAACCATGATTTGCAGGATCTGCTTTACAAAGTGTATGAAAACATTTTGTACATTTGATGTGACACCTATTTTAATCCAGTTCAACTTAAAACTGAGTTTATTTTTGACTATAGTAGTAAAATAGTTATGGCGACTTTAGTGCGGGACTATTATTACTGGCCATTGTTTTTAGAGCTGTTTTGTTTTTGGTTGTGTGTTTTGGAGAAAGAAAAAAATTGTAAACACCATATGAACTAGGGGAATACACTGCATTGCAAAATTATAATTACAAATTAATTTAACTAAATTTCGTAAGTTAAAAAAAAGGAGAAGAGTTTAACCGGCATAAAAGTGGAACCAAAAAAAAAATGAATAATGTTTAACAAAAAAACAATTCATTTATTTGTTATTTTACTATTTAAAAGGGAATAACAAAAATCAAAAAAATCAAAAAATCTTAATAACTCGCAAATCCTTTACAAAAACTTTTAGTTCAAATGCAGAAAAGGAAATTGCTATTCAGTGGTATTTTATGTGTGTCTGATTGCCCGAAACGGATTAATCATGATTTATTAAAACTAACAAAGGATATGGTCAGATTAGATCTTTTTTACACAGGATATCAAAATTTACAAAAATTTAAGAAAAATATTTTAAAGCAGCAGTTTTAATAATGCGTGAGGTCTCCTTTTTTAGTCAACTCGAAAACGCGACCAGACATACTGTCTACCAGATTTATAAACTCGATGGGTTAATACTCTCCAAATATTCTCAATTGGGTTTTGATCCGCAAAACATTGCGAGCCATTCCAATACTCATTTTTCTTCTAATATTCTAATGTACTCAGAAGAATTCATTCTGGTGCTTGGAAATGCCAAATCAACCATACCGTCGAAACAAAAGGCGTCCCAAACCATTAAGGATCCGCCTCAGAAATTTATTATTTAGAAATATCGTGGTTCCTTAAGTTAGTTCCTTAATTGTTAAAACCAGCTGGACCATCAAGCTTGAACTTTTTCGCATCAGAAAAAATAACCTTTAAAAGAAATTTGTGTTTGCACAGTCCTGTCAAAAACAGCGATTATTGACTTACCATTCTCCAGTTGGTTTGTAAATTGATTTTAGCAAACTCAAGTCTAGCAATTTTGTGGCACATACATCAGCTTTTGGAGAGTAATTCTATGGGAATCCTTTAAGAGCACACTTATGGTTGATTTGAACACATTAACCTTACATTCATCGATTATCTGATTGAGACTCTTCATTGAGTTGCTGGCACAGTTAATTATTTTAAGCGGGTCCCGATCAGAAAGCCTTTTCTTCGAAACATGTGAACGGTTTATTTTTCTAGCAATTTCCCGACAACGGCGGCCACTTTTTAAATATTATGAAAAAGAGCAAACTCTTTTCCAAAATCACTTAGATATAAAACACGCGGCATTTTATTGCAAACTGATTTAACTTGTATAAAAAACAGAAATAATTCTTTAATTATTCTTTATTTGCTATTCTTCTTTGTTTATCGTTATATGTAATTATAGTTATGAAACTCCAACAAAATATTATTACACAATTTTTCTCTTAAATCAATTAAGTCATCTCTTAAATTTTACACAATAAGATATCAGTTAACACACTCTTAAAATCAGTTTTAAACAAATGTTTGTATTTAATATTAGAAAAAATAGCAAAAATCATTTGTAATTATAGTTATGCAACGCAGTGTAGTTATACCAAGTTTTACCAAAATCCAAAACTGTTAAGGTGTTATTATATTTTTAAAACAATTTTGCTATAGAACACTCAAAATTGCAACCAAAAAGTTCATTATAAAAAAATTAATTGAAAGATACTTTTCCTCTAAAAACCAGGTTCTGATGATTTTATTTCAATGAATAAAACTAATAAAACTGAAACATAAGGTCGATATCCCACGTTTTGAAAAGATGTTATTAACTCATTAATAGCACTTCTCAGATCAATTGGACATTGCTGAATCAAACTTTGCATTCGTTATGAGAATATCATCTTGTGTGGGGATTTGAATGTTTATTTGTCAAGAAAGGATATACTTGCACAAAACCTCTTGTGGGTTGAAAATAATAAATTCTTGGCTTACACGATTTGCACCTAACCGTAAATCATCATTGCTTGATCTTATTGCACCTCCAATGATTCTGAAACTATTAATTTTGATCAATTTTCACTTCCCGGAGTTTCTGATCATGATTTTCTGTTTTACCGCTAGCGATGTTAACCTTTACTGCACTAAAACTGTTGAGGTGATTACTTTTCGTGATTTTAAGGGAATAAACTTCGAACAACTTTATTTCGAAGCTACCAGTTTAAACTGGAATGATTGCTGGTTATTTACTGATGTAAACGAGAAACTACGTTGCTTTTCTAATAATATTATACGAAACATACGAAACATATGTAACCACTAGGACTTTAAACTTTAAGCAGCCATGGTTTACAGAACGGGGTGAAAATTGCAATTCAATTACGTAACAAGCTGTACTCTGTTTGGAAAATTAACCAAAGCGATTGTAATTGGGGACCGTTATCGGGTTGCTAGAAACAAAGTTCATGTTATTACCAGGGATATGAAAAGATTGCACTATCAGACTAAATTAAACAGTAATCTTTCAACAAAGGACCTGTGGTAAAATCCTGGCAGCATTGGCATTAAAAAGAACAAGACAAATTGCACTATTTGTTCTGAAATTATGAACTACTTTTTCTTGAAATCAACAGTTAAACATGATTTCAATCCATCCCAATTCATTTCAAATTTTCTGTATAATGAAAATCCTCTTTGCTTTAAACAATTTTATATCGAAGAAGTTGGAAAAGCTTTATCGAATCTCAAGTTAAACTCTGTTGGTTATGATGAATTGAACTTGAAATTTATTAAACTCATTATACATTACATGCTTACCTCATTGACCCATATATATAACCACATAATAACAACTTCTAATTTCCCTTATCATTGGAAAATTTCTAATATTATACTAGTTGATAAAAAGAGTTCGCCATCTGGACCCGAAGATTTTCGACATATTAGTATATTGCTTTCGTTATCTAAGGTTCTTGAACAACTTATTTCGTCACAAATTGTCAAGCAGTTGACAATTAATAAATTGATGTCTGAAAACCGATCGGGATATCGTGAGAAGAAGAGTTGTAATACGGCAATATTGAAAGTTTTAGAAGACATTCGACCGTGGTGATATATTCATACTCGTATTAATCGATTTTTCTAAGGCATTCGATACCGTAAATCGTGACCTATTGATAATAAAACTTGAGAAATATTTTCGATTTTCTAATTTTCCTCAAATCTACTTAAATCATATCTTAGTAACCGTCATCAACGTGCCAGCAGTAATAATTTATATTCGACTCTTAAACCAGTATTTTCTGGAGTACTACAAGGTTCTATTTTAGGTCCAATTTTATTCAGTTTATTTACTCCGATTATGCACAAATCTACCTATCTAGACGTCATGGTCTTGTTGAAGACTTGGTTTGTCGTCTTAATGAGGACTTGTATGAGATTTGTATGTGGTCTAAGAGGAATAATCTTTGCATTAACGCGTCAAAAACACAGGCTCTTACGATCTATAATGATTTAAGCTTAACTGACTTTCCCGACATTTTCATGGACAATGAACTCGTTCAATATGTTAAAGTTGCAAAAATTTAGAGTTTATGATAAACTCATTACTAAACTGTAAAAGTCACGTTGACTTCGCTATAATTAAAATATACAAAGTGTTGAGAAAACTTTGGTACTCATCCTCATATGTTCCTTGTGATGTAAAGCTTAAATTAGTGAAAACTGTGATCGTACCTATCATTATTGTATACGGAGACATTGATGCTACGTCAAAGGGGAAATTGCAAATTGTAATAAATAATTGTGCAAGATACGTTTATAATAAACGAAAATTGGATAACATATCTGAATTCGCTATTAAAATTTTGGACCGTAGTTTGACATTGTACTTAAACATACGTAATTTAATCTTTTAACATAAAGTTATTCACACACAAGAGCCAGATTACTTATATAATAAGTTGGTATTTGCACGATCTACCCGTACGAACAATATCATTATGCCTGTTTATAACTATCTTTCGTCCTCTAGAATGTTTCTTGGTCAATGCTGTAAAATTGAGGAATGATTTAACTAATGATATCAAAAACGAACCCCCTGCTTTGTCTTTTAAATTGGCAGTTACTAGGACTTTTTGTAATGAAATCTTAATTTTAATTTTCAAATTTATAATTTCTTTATTTTTTATTGTACTTACACAGAAAAAACTAAAATCGACTTTCAATTAAAATATTTGTTGATTCAATTAAAAGTTTAATTGAATTCGGTCCAATTAAAGAAATTGTAGTATCAATTAAAATAATTTGTAACTACTTAATTGATTTCATTTTCAATTAAAATTTTAATTATATATATTAAAAATTTAATTGAATGTTGTTTTCCATTTCAAACAAATTTTTAATAGCTACTATTAAAACTTTAATTGAAATTTTAACCAAAACCGTATTAAAATATTAATTGAAATTGGATGTAAAAAATCAATTAAAATTTTAATAGAAACCCGATGTAAAACTCAATTAAATTTTAATTGAAATCCGAAATAAAAAACAAAAAAAGTTTTTAATTGAAACGTAAAAAAAAATTCAATTAAAATTTTAATAAAATGCATTAAAACGTATTTTTATTGATACTATAAATAAATTAAAGCTTTTATTAAATGAATTAAAGCTTTCTAATAATAGTAATTGAAATTTTAAATAAAAATGCTTGAATGGTAAAATTTTTTTTTTTATTAAAAATAAATAAATTAATGAAATGCAAAAAATATATTAATTAAATATTTTTGCTTTAACAAAAGAAAAAAAAATAACGGGTTTGAATTCATAGACAATAACATACTTTTTCTCCTTTTTAGTTGAGATCAAAATTATGCCCCTATCGTATTCTAAGTAGAGCAACTTTTTCAAAAAAATGTTTGAAGAAAATCAAAAAAAACATATACTATGCAAAGGAAGTAGTTTTCTTCTAGGATAAAATTTGGAACTTCGTTTTGAAAATTTAGTGTATTTTAGTTGTTTTAAAAATTTACATTTTTAATATCTCGTGCTTAATAGCGTTAACTTTAACATATTTTTTAGAAACTGGAAGATCATAAAACATGTTGTGTCGTAATTAAAACATGTTGGGTAAGATATATTTTTGAAATCTGAATTGATTCACTTTCAAGATTTTGATTATCTTGAGTGTTTTCAATGTATTCCATAGTGGCAGTATCTTCATCGAAACCTTGTTATCTTTATTGTTATCGCCACATTGCATGGCATTACATTCTGTTTCAAGACTTTGATTGCATGTATTATTATACACATTGATATTGCTTTCTGTGCATACATCAAAAACTAGCTTTTTGTTAAGATCATTAAAATGTTTGACCATGTGTTTGTTGTATGACCGTCTGAGGTGAAATTTTGAAAAACAATTCCCAACTGTGCATTCGTATATAGTGTTCGACTTCAAACGATAATTATTTATATGGGAAAACAGTTTGTCTGCTGATTCGAACGTATTTTCGCACAAAAAACACTTGATTGTCATTATAAAATCCTTTTTTGTTGCACCTACTTTTAGTTTTTCTATTAGAAAAACAAGTGGAAGCATTAAAGTCCGATGTGCCGAATTTGGTATAAAAAAGATTAAATTCGGCTGTGCCGAATTTTTGGATACCCTCCATCTCATTGTTTGAATTAACCAGTGCAAGTGCAAATAATATATATATATCTATATTCCTTGTAAAAATAACAATGTTGTTTTTATAAGTAAAATAAAATATGATTAATTAATGTATTTGGGGTGAAGAAAAAAATGTTGTATCAATTATCGTTAAAAGCGAACTGCACTGTATATAAATACAGATAAAGATTTACACAATTCAATATATATGGTTTGTGTCTTTGCTATAAAAAAATCGTCGATATTCAGGCCCTGAAATCGCTATGTATAATTTCTATGATATTAAATATATATTTGAATTGGGAGTTAAAATCCAATTAATATTCTTTTAAGAATCCAATTGCAATTGGCAAAATTGTCAATAGCGCCATCTATGAAATTATAAAGGGATAGGTTTAAAGGATAGGTTTTAAAAATAATAAATATATTGTGAATTGTGCGCCCCGGTAGGCTAGTTGGTAGCGTGCTGGCTTATCAGTGCGGGGGTCGTGGGTTCGATTCCCACCAGAGGCACTGGTCTGTTTTCGCTACAACGCGCCGAAGGCCATAGTAGCTAGTGCTCGGTTAGGGTAATATTTATATAATTTGTAATTATGTGATTATTAATTAATAAATAAAATAAATATTGTGAATTAGTAATTTAATTTAATATCTAATTGTAATTGAGAAAGGACCTAATTGGAAGAATAACTGGCTCCTCCATTTAAATTGTGAAGGGAAGTTTATAAAAAAAAAAAAAAGAAAAAAATATTCTTAGGAAAAAAACTTTTGTTTTGTAAATGAAACGAATTTAGTAGAAAAAAATCTAACACTCGATTAACGTGGGTTATGTAGACAAAAATAAACTCAGCTTATTGCAATAATTAATGCAGTTTTCTTATAACACTTGAAATAGGGGAAAAGCACAAATCGATGTCTCAAAGGAATCAATATTTGTAGAAAATAATATTATCCATACATGAAATATTTACATATAATGTAGCACTGAAATAATTATTTTTCTATAAAACAAAACCCGTGATTTTAGTAGAAAAAGCCACAAAATAGGCTTTTAGCAATGTAAGGAAATGAATTGTATTAAATACAAAAACACTTTAATTTTAGCGAAAAACATACCGATTTGATCTAAACATGCTAGGAATATTATATTTTAATAATATTAATAAAAACTTTAAATGTTTTTCATCTTATGTTTCACTGAAACACAAATTAATGTTCAAAGTTATTCTGCAGGTTTGTTCTCAATGAAGCAATTTTTTTTTGAAATAATAGTTGGTTTTAAAATCAGTAGTGACAATTTACAGAATTGATAAAAACTGCGGAAAGAGTTGAGAAATCGTTTGCATGCACTGACAGGAATTTAATATTACATTTTAAGCAAAGTTATGCTTTTTTCACATGGACTTTTAAAAAAGCATTTAGGGGTCCAAGAAGGTGATTACGTAGAAACTTTTGAACTGTTTTGTAAATACTACATTAACATAGTTTAAGTGGCAATCGTTTCAGTTACATATATTCAGTTGAATTGGACAGAACTAAAGGGAAATGCAAATTGAAGTATTTATGAAATCTGTGGATATAAGAAGTCCGTTATATCAGACATCATTTGTACGGAGTCTTGTTGACGAGACAAACAATTTAAATAAAATGAATTCTTTATAACAAAGATCCATATTGCAATTTGTATTGTTATTTCAGAGGGAAATTAGTGTTTTAGTGAATTAGTTTTAGTGAATTTAGGGTTTAAAAAGCATACGCGAATTAAAAAAAAAAGATTTAAAAAAAAATGCGCTTGCTGAAACATACATAATGAAATAATTATTAAATACCCGTTTACATTACAACACACGTGTTTATACTATACATCACATAAGTCACACGGAAAGTGTGATAATATTAAGTTTGTCAAAAAATTAAAAAAAGAAGATACTGTGTGTGTTTAGAGTGTTTTCGTGACACAAAAAATTAAAGAAACTGGTATTTTTTTCAAATTATATAAATTAAAAAATTGATCCGGTGACAAATTAACATGTTTTGTTGACATATTAAACTTTGTCAAAAATTCGTAAATTTTTTGGAAGCAAAAATCGTCCAATAGTCATTTTTTTTTTAAAAAGAGAGGCAACCCTCAGGAAATACTTCCTATATTTAGTTATTTTGGGTATTAAATATCGTCAAAATGACTATAAATCGTCAAACCTGGCAACACTGCATGTGATTGCTTCTAATGCATACATACAGACAGGCACGTTGCTAGGAATTTGTTCGGGGGGGGCTTTTCGATTTTTTTTTTTTTGATTATATATTTTTTTTTTGCACACTAAAGTAACAGCTTTTTTCTTTTGTTTGCTAAATTTTTGCTAAATTTTTACCTACACGTAATGGGCAATCATGTATTAATAATAGAAATAGCTTTCTAATTTCATTTTGAAACAAAAACCTCCTGCATAAAGTGCATTTCCTTAAAATGCATTTTTTCATTTATTACTTATTGTGTTCATTATTTTGCGAATTTTGATGTCTATATTGCGAAACAACGCTTTAATCTGTTTGATCACAAATTTGAAAATGTTTGTGTACTTTAAGTTGGATATGCATCGTTATTGTCTAATTACGTTAAATTTTTAGTTTAATTAAATAAAAAAAGGATTATGCGGAAAACTTTTTGAAAACCACGAAAAATAAAATTGCGTTACTTTATATTTTTATGTGCTAATATACGTCTAGGGTAGCTAAAACTTGATAAATGTAAAAAAAAGTAAAAAAGTTTCAACTTCTAATAACCCGATTAAAATTAATATGATGCTTTATATAATCATACGAAATTTAATATGAGTCTTAATAAAGTTTTATCCGAGAAATGGGCATAATAATTATATTTGCATTAGTTTAGTTTTAATTTGATAATATCAGATTAAATAACATCCGAATAATGACGCGATACAATTTAATACGATTTTATACAGCGGTATAAATTTATATGTGAACTGATACTGAAATATACAAAATAAGCTATAGTTGTGTCCGGTTTTTGATTTTAAAACTTCATGAAAATCCAAAATATCTATTAATCCTTTTAGACTTTAGCCACTTGCAAAAGGTTTACAACTTTATAATTTGTAACAAATTCCATAGCATTTGGAAATTTTATTATATTCAAAAATAAAAAAATATAAATGAAGATTTTGTGGTATGTATTAACTTACACCATTGAATAACAAAGACGGAAAAAACGTTGAAACTAAATTTAGAGTTTTAGATGAAAAAAATCTTAGACTAAATTAAGAACTCATAATGTTACAAATGAAACAAATTCTTTTTTTAGGGTTAAGAACCAGAAAGAAATTAATTCAAAAGACAAAAATTGGGGTAAATTTTGCGTATAAAATTATACACAAAATGATGCAATTAATTGTATTGTATTGATGTAATACACATTTACATCCAAAATATAATTGACAAATTTTCTAGTGTGACTCTGCATGGGGTAATATACAATTTTATCTAAAATAAAATTGTGTTTTTTAAAATATGATATAATATCAAAATATATATTATTTTGCAATGTCTAGGTATATAAATACAACGTAATTATTAATTGGATTAGTTTTAGCGTATTCTAAATGCAATATACAATTATACGCAACTATATATGACATCATATTAATTTTTTCTACGAAATTAATTTTATATATGAATTTATATAATTATGTCCGGTTAAATGCACTGGCAGACAAAACCTTATAAGTGCATATAAAATAATGTATTATTTTATGCAAAAGTTTTAACTCGGGAAATTAAAGATTTATAACCGTGCAAAAAACAAATTAAAAGCAAATATCCTATATAATTTGCCTGACACTTACAAGGAAGCTTTTCCGATGCGTTCCCTTTGAAATTAATGAAATCCGGATAGGTGATAAAGCAGCAAAAATATATGGAAAACGTATCTATTTTTAAAATTGGTGGTGAAAAATTAACACATTTTTGTATGAAAATATGTTAAAAGTTTATGAAATTTAGACTTATTTAAAAACAGCGTTCAAATCCTCGAGAAAACACACATTTTTAAAACCATTTGACACTATGTCGTTGACCCCGGCTGCCACTTATTTGAATTATTTTAACAAATTATTCACTATTTTTCCCCCTTTTTCATATATCCGACTTCATGTATTGTAAATCGTAAATTTTACAAGCAAGCGTGATTGTAGTCTGAAAGAAATAATAAAGAAAAAATATAAATTGGAAAATTTAAAAATATACCTGACATCGCCTAGGTCTTATTTCCATCGCCTAGGTCTTATTTATTTCGTATTTCCAATTCACTTTGATTTATATTTTGGACAATTTCAAACGCTTTTCAAATTGTCTTTAATCAATTTTTTAAATAAAAACCCTTAAAATGTCTAAAAAAAAACTACATCGTTATTACTGGTTTAGCTGCTTGATTTTAAAATGTCGCATTTCAAGGAGCGCCGATAGAAATTTGTTTACATTTAGTCTAAAAAGAAATTGAGAAAATTTGAGTCCCATTGGACCACGTTAACATGTTATGCATATCGATCAAAGTTTGAGGCTTAAATTTGTTTCAAAAACTTAAAAAAATATGAGATATCGAAATATATATCGTAAAAAAAATACTGAAAACTATGTTACCAGATGCGTGCGTAGCAAACCAAATTTACCAAAAAGATTGCACTGTAAGTAAAGTAACGACTTTTACGGCACAAGTAAACTTAATTTTGAGTCTTAGTGGTAGCTCCATTTTAAAAGATTATGTCAAAATACACAGAAAAAATCATTGTCAAAAAAAATTCAATTAAACTTTTGTTCGATTTCAAACTTACTTTCAATTAACTGTTTAATTGAAAATGAATTTGGTATAAAAAAAATTCTCAGTTTTTATGACGTTGAACAACATTGAAACAAATGCAAAAATTTTAAAAAGTCGCCAAAATTAAAAAAAAATCGTTTTAAAGTTGAAAATTCGCGTTCTTCTAATTTTGGTCATTTTTTTTTAAATTTTTTTTTGAATTTTGGCGTTTATTTTGGGAGTTTTTTAAATTTCTGCAATTTTGAGGATTGTTTTGGCAATTTTTTTTTTTCAAATTTTGCGATTTTTCAAATGGTCTAATTTTTCCCAATAGTAAACAATATTCAATTAAATTTTAATAGATGTGAATAAAAACTATATGTCATTGAAAATATATTAATTAAATAGATACAAATTATTTTAGTTGTTACTAAATTGCATCAACACGACCGAATTTAGTTAAACTTTTGCTGAATCAACAAATATTTAATTAAAACTCAATTTTAGTTTTTTCTGTTTAGTTTGGATTGTCTCAAACAATTTTTTGATTATATTTTAAGTCAAAGACTTCGAAATCTCTTATGAAAAGATTTTATTTATGCTTTTTGTCGAAAATCAACTCTAACAATGATAGCCGCCCATTTGCAGGCGATGTTTTCTAACGAAATTTTAAGATTCGAATCATATAAAACTATTTCCTATTTGATCCAAGTCAAAAATAATTATTTTCATATTAAATTTATCAATAACATTGTTACTTTCTAACGAATTGTATTAAGTTTTTAAATTTGTCAGATCATTTCGGGGGGGCTCTAGCACCCAAGCCCCCCCCTAGCAACGTGCCTGCATACATACCAGTTATAAAAACCTTCATACATACATACATACATACATACAGGGTGGCTGATGCATATTGTTACAATAAGAAATTTAAATAACTTTTTATTTTTATTTCTTTGTTTTTACATTTGAAAAGCCATACATTTTTAATAAGTATTTTTAATGGCTTTTAAGAAACAATTTATTTAAAATGACTAACACGCCTGATGACATCAAATAAATCGAACCGATTAATAACTCAGAAAAAAAGTTATTACGTTTTCTTTTGTAGTGACATTTATCAGCCACCCTGTATTACAAAACAAAACAAAAAACAACAACAATATTTTGTGGGTTTTTCCCAGATTTTTTTTAAAAAGAACTATGTACAACTACTTTTACAAAGTGTGTATACCCTCCGCACTATGGGATGGAGAACTAGTTTTACAAACACGCTTGCGGAGACATACATAATGAAATAATTATTAAATACCCATTTACATTACGACACATATGTTTACACTATACATCACATCAATCAAACAAAAAGTGTAATAAAATTAAGTTTGTCAAAAAATTAAAAAAGAAACTATTTTATGCGTTTAGAGTGTTTTCGAGACACAAAAAAGAAAGAATGTGGTATTTTTTCAAATAATATTAATCGATAATAATATAAATCGAAAAATAGATCCAGTGACAAATAAACATGTTTTGGTGATATATTAAACTTTTGGCAAAAATTCGTAATTTTGTTGGCAGCAAAAATCATAAAATCATCATTTAGTATTTTGGGTATTAAATATCGTCAAAATGACGATAAATCGTCAAACCTGGCAACACTGCATGCGATTGCTACTAAACATACATACATACATGCATACATACCATTTAACAAAAAAACAACAACAATATTTTGTGGGTTTTTTGTTTTTGTGCGTGTTGATTATGACCACGGATGGTAACAGATTCTATGTGGTTATTGGTTTGGTTAACGCTATTTTCTTTTATTTCGGTAACGGTATTTCAGAGGTAACTAGATTTCAGTTATTTCGGTTGCGGGCTTTTAGCGCTAACGGTGTTTTATTTATTGCGTTAACGGTATTTTAGATACAAAATAACGTTACATTTTAGTTATTTCGGTAACTTTATTTTAGGGAAAAGATTTTTCAGTTATTTTCTAACGCATTTTAAGGGTAACGTTATTTTAGCTATTCAGGTAATGTTAATGCAAACTACAATTTTTGGCCCCATTATGCCCGAGTCTTAATGATTTTCTAGTTTATGATCATACTTTGGGAAATATATATGTATATTTAAAGAAGTTTTTTTTTCAGATCTTGGTAGATTATTTCGGTAACGGTATTTTTATGGTATTGATATTTTAATTATATCGGTAACGGTATTTTACGGATAATGGTATTTCAATTATTTCGGTTACGGTATTTAAGATATTGATATTTTAATTATATCGGTAACGGTATTTTACGGATACGGTATTTCAATTATTTCGGTAACGGTATTTTTGGGAAAACGATAGTCAGTTATAAGGGGGTTTGAATCGGAGACAGTATTTAAGCGATATTGACTGCCATCCCTGATAGCGTATATTCTTGTGTATAAGCATTGAATGTACGTATGTATGATGAAATAAATAGAATATTTTAAAATTTGATTCAAAATTTTAAGAGGTATTCCCACATTTCACTCATAACTTTTGAACGCGTTAACCGATTTTGATCATTTTCACTACCAAACTGCTCATGATATCAACAACAATTTGACTGAAAATTAGCAACACCTCTTCTGTATTAGCGGAGTATTTTGTATTAACACAGACAGACGGACAGACGGACAGACGGACAGACGGACATGGCTATATCGACTTCTCTATTCATGCTGATCAAGAATATATATAGTTTATGGGGTCCCAGATTTTTTTAAAAGAATTACAAACATTTGACAAAGTGATATATACCCTCCTGCACTATGGGATGGAGGGTATAAAAAAAACAAAACAAAAAATTATGAAATTACCTATTGAAAAATCTCAAAATCTGAAGTTATTGTTTTTTGAAATTATTGTGTTTTTAGTTCGAAAAGTCTTAAAAAAACAGTTTTTCGACAATAACATCAGATTTTAAGGGTGTATTTAAATTTGTAAATGTTATCAACTTAACAAGATCTATAACCACACTAAGAAGATGCTTCTTTTCAATGAGTTTATCAAAAAAGATTTGCACCCTTTAAAATCATGGAAAAGAATCATCGTCTCCATTTAAAAGATTTTCTTTAATAAATTTGTATGCTTCGTTTTTTAGAACTTTTTCTTTTTATTATAGATTTTATAAAAAATATTATTTCTTTTTTTGCGAACTATGAAAAAAATATAAAAACACTTGCTTTTTCCTAACCTAGAAACCATGAAGAAAAAAACACAATATTGCGACTATGGAAATATACTTAGGAGTCATCCACTCCTTAAAAAATGATTAAAAATATATTTTTTTTATTTATTTTATTCCTTTGTCGTTTGTTTGCTAAAAATTTTAGATTTTTTTTCTTTAAATAAAAAAGTTCTAAAAAACAAACGTTCTGGAAAAAAAAAGGAGCGTCAATTAAAAAACTGTTTACTCATTGTTTACTACCAATCACAATCAAATTCTAAACACGAACAATTTTAAATAAAATACAAAATTGTTCACTATAATTTGTTAAAAAAATTATGGAAAAAGTCTTTTTAAATTTATGACGCTTCCTTTTATATTTTTTATAAATTATTTTTCACTCGCGTCATGACTTCTCACCTTCAATACCAAGCAAAACTAAACACTTGATCTTGTTTTTTTTGACAAACTCTGCACAAGTGTAGCACTCTCACTTAAAAAAAAAGGTTATAACGCTTTTTCTTAAAACGTAGTATTGATTTTTTTTACTACTTATTAATTAAAATTCTTTTATTTTTTTATAATAGTTAGATAGTTAGGGCATAATTTTACACTTTTTAAACATATAAAAAATTTTAACTTTAAACAGTAAAAAA
>CM037853.1:166949161-167002477 GCA_021234595.1 Delia radicum | reverse complement strand
AGCTAGGAATTTGTTTCGGGGGGGGGGGGGTGCTTTTCGATTTTTTTTTTTTTGCACACTAGAGTAACAGCTTTTTTTTTTGTTTCCTAAATTTTTGTTAAATTTTTACACGTAATAATGGGCAAGCATGTATTAATAGTAGAAATCGCTTTCTCAGGTCATTTTGCAACACGAACCTCATGCATAATGGATATGCATCGTTATTGTCTAATTACGTTAAATTTTTAGCTAAATATTAATTTTTAGTTTAATTAAATAAAAAAGGATTATGCGGAAAACTTTTTGAAAACCACGAAAAATAAAATTGCGTTACTTTATATTTTTTATGTGCTAATATACGACTAGGGTAGCTAAAACTTGATAAATGTAAAAAAAAGTAAAAAAGTTTCAACTTCTAATAACCCGATTAAAATTAATATGATGCTTTATATAATCATACGAAATTTAATATGAGTCTTAATACAGTTTTATCCGAGAAATGGGCATAATAATTAAATAACATCCGAATAATGACGCGATACAATTTAGTACGATTTTATATAGCGGTATGAATTTATATCTGAACTGATACTGATATATACAAAATAAACTATAGTTGTATCCGGTTTTTGATTTTAAAACGTCATGAAAATCTGAAATATCTATTAATCCTTTTAGACTTTAGCCACTTGCAAAAGGTTTACAACTTTATAATTTGTAACAAATTCCATAGCATTTGGATATTTTATTATATTCAAAAATAAAAAATAATATAATGAAAATGAAGATTTTGTGGAATTTATTAACTTACACCATTGAATAACAAACACGGAAAAAACGTTGAAAACTAAATTTAGAATTTTAGATTGAAAAAAATCTTACACTAAATTACGAACTCATAATGGTACAAATGGTACAAATGAAACAAATTCTTTTTTTAAGGTTAAGAACCAGAAAGAAATCAATTCAAAAGACAAAAATTGGGGTAAATTTTGTGTATAAGATTATACACAAAATGATGCAATTAATTGTATAGTATTGATGTAATACACATTTACATCCAAAATATAATTGACAAATTTTCTAGTGTGACTCTGCATGGGGTAATATACAATTTTATCTAAAATAAAATTGTGTTTTTTAAAATATGATATAATATCAAAATATATATTATTTTGCAATGTCTAGGTATATAAATATAACGTAATTATTAATTGGATAAGTTTTAGCGTATTCTAAATGCAATATATAATTATACGTAACTATATATGACATCATATTAAATTTTTTCTACGAAATTAATTTTATATATGAATTTATATAATTATGTCCGGTTAAATGCACTGGCAAACAAAACCTTATAAGTGTATATAAAATAATGTATTATTTTATGCAAACGTTTTAACTCGGAAAATTAAAGATTTATAACCGGCTAAAAAACAAATTAAAAGCAAATATCCTATATAATTTGCCTGACACTCATAAGGAAGCTTTTCCGATGGGTTCCCTTTGAAATTAATGAAATTCGGATAGGTGATAAAGCAGCAAAAATATATGAAAAACGTATCTATTTTTAAAATTGGTGGTGAAATTTGACACATCTTTGTATGAAAATATGTTTTAAAGTTTAGGAAATTTAGACTTATTTAAAAACAGCGTTAAAATGCTCGAGAAAACATACATTTGAAAACCATTTTTGACACTATGTCGTGGACCCCGGCTGCCACTTATTTGAATTATGTCTTGTATTAAAAAAATCGCAAATTTTACAAGCAAGCGTGATTATAGTCTGAAAGAAATAATAAAGAAAAAATATAAAATTGGAAAATTTTAAAATATACCTGACATCGCCTAGGTCTTATTTAAACTAAATTATGTATTTCCAATTCACTTTGATTTATATTTTGGACAATTTTAAACGCTTTTCAAATTGTTTTTAATCAATTTTTTAAATAAAAACCCCTTAAAATGTCAAAAAAAAAACCACATCGTTATAACACAAAGACTGGTTTATCTGCTTGATTTTAAAATGTCGCATTTTAAGGAGTGCCGATAGAAAAAATTGAGAAAAAAATTGAGAAATTGCAAAAATTTTAAAAAGTCGCCAAAATTAAAAATATCGTTTAAAGTTGAAAATTCGCATTTCTTTAATTTTGGTGTTTATTTTGAAAGTTTTTTAAATTTCTGCAATTTTGAGGATTGTTTTTTAAATTTTGGAGATTTTTTTTACAATTTTGGTGATTTTTTTAAAATTTTGTAATTTTTCCCAATAGTAAACAACATTCAATTAAATTTTTAATAGATGTGAATAAAACTATATGTAATTGAAAATAATATTAATTAAACAGATACAAATTATTTTAGTTGTTACTTACAATTGCTTCAACACGACCGAATTCAGTTAAACTTTTTCTGAATCAACAAATATTTTAATTAAAACTCAATTTTAGTTTTTCTGTGTAGACATTTAATTTTTAGTTTGCATTGTCTCAGACAGTTTTTGATTATATTTTAAGTCAAAGACTTTGAAATCTCTTATGAAATGATTTTATTTATTGCTTTTTGTCGAAAATCAACTCTAACAATGATAGCCGCCCATTTGCAGGCGATGTTTTCTAACGAAATTTAAGATTCGAATCATATAAAACTATTTCCTATTTGATCCAAGTCAAAAATAATTATTTTCATATTAAATTTATCAATAACATTGTTACTTTCTAACGAATTGTATTAAGTTTTTAAATTTGTGAAATCATTTCGGGGGGGGGGGGGCTCTAGCCCCCAAGCCCACCCCCCTAGCTACGTGCCTGCTCTGGCCTATATGATAACGTGGTAAGAGATCATAATCCTGTCCGAGAATATCTCCGTTTTCATTTTGGGGATTATTACTAAAAATTGTTCGGTAATTTTTTTAATTCAGACATGTCAGTGAAGAGAAAACTCCTTAACCATGACAGACCGGCTACTCGGACAATTTTTTTTTCCAGCTTACCCGACTTTATATTTTTCTTATTTCGAAAACTGTATTTTAGCGGTAACGATATTTTTGTTATTTCGGTAACGTTATTTTAGCGATAAACCCGGTTTTCAGTTATTTAGACTTGTGTAGTTCGTGAATGAACTAGTTCAATTGAACTACTCACCCAATTAAACAATATGACCTAGTTCACCATTATTCGCTCTTTTAGGGCAATCGTTCATTTTGTTCGTTTTACTCATGTGGGATTTTTTTCTCTTTTCAATAGTTTTTTCAACAGTCACCTAAATTTTTAAAGTAGTATTTGAAATCCATATGAATATTATTATTTACCAAAATAAGCTTTTCTTATTTGTTTTTAAATAGTTTTAATTTTTATACTTTATTGAATTTATATTATTAAAATTTTAAGTTTTTTGTAATTTTTTATCGTTATGAATTAATAGCAATAAAAAAAATCGGTGTAACGAAAACGAACGATTGAACAAAATTGTATAATATCGATTAAATTGAGAGAAAAATTGAACTAGAAAGAGCGCTTATTCAAACGAACTAGATAACCCAAGTGTACAGTTATTTCGGTAACAGTATCTTAAGGGTAACGTTATTTTACTTATTCAAGTAATGTTAATACTGCACTCAATCTGCAAAATTAGTAAAGTCAGCAACAAATTTTGTTGAGCCAGGAAGTTAGTTAGGAGCGTGCTTGCAAAAAAATTGCTAATGTCAGCAACAAAATTATTAGATTCAGCAAAAGTTTGCTAACACTAATGCCCAGTTTTTCACTTCGTATTTAAATGCCATTTGGACTTTAAGTTCTATTTAAATACAAATGTCAGTTTTTAACTTAAAATTTAAATCACATTTAAGTGACCAATCTTGGGCATTTAAAGTCTATTTAAATTGTACAAATATAACATACGATTTTGACAGTTTGGTTTTTTCCGCGTGTTAAAACTAACAATAAAAATAAATTAAATTACAGCAGCCAATAAAAATTCAACTTCGGATGAAATTTTCACTTCTCTTCATTTTTATTTTATTAATTTAATTATAATTTATATTTTATTTCTATTTATATATATATTTATATATATGTATATATATATATATTTTTTTTTTATTTCTATATTTTATATTTTCTGCTTTCTTCTATTCTTTAAACAGCTGTTTTATGAATAATGATCATTAATTTTTTGACATTTCATGATGCTACCATACTTTTGTCGCAAATAAATAACAATTGTCATTTAAGACTGAAAAACTGAAACTGTATTTAAATACAACTTAAATTTAAATGGCAATTAACTAATTGCACATTTAAATACGAAGTTAAAAACTGGGCATAAGTTGATTAAAAATCCTCGCTAAAAGTTAATACATTTTTTGCTGAATATTAGTAAACTGAAAAAAATTAAAAAAATTTGTAGAAAAATTATACTTTAGTTAATTTATTTGCTGGAAATTTAAAAAAAAAAGTTTGTGATTCTTTTAAAAATAGTTTACAATACGTTACAAAACATAAAAATATTCATACTTCCACATTAACGGAATTAATTTTTTTTTATTTGTTTAACATAAAACAATGTATAAAGAATATGTAAAATATAAATTTTAGTAACTAAGTGTGATTTGAAGAAAATAAATCAATGAAAACAACAAATGTGATCTCAGTTCCAAATGTTTTGCGCCCCTACTGTATGTATTAACATTGTTAGTGTCCTTTTGTATGAAAAACAGATAGAAACATCTTCCATGGCTGATTGCACTTCATAGTATCATTTGCCTCGTCTCTACTACATATTGACATGACTCGACATCTCGTATATCTTAGTAATCTGGTTGTCGTCCACAATAATAATGTGCTTATCAGCACAATTTGTAAAAAAAATTTGTAAATTAGTAAAACATTAATAAAATATTAGTAAAACATTTGATCAAATCAGTTAAGTGCTGAATAAAAATAACTAAAATTATAGCTGAAACACAATTTCAACAGAAAATTGTCTGAATAATAGTGTACTTGATTTGCAAGACGTTTTACTAACTTTTCTACTAACTTACTTTTTTGAGTGTAGGGTATTCAAATAACTCGGGTTTGCTTTTGTTCAAGTATTTCGTTATTGATGTTGTTAACTTATTCGATTAATCGAGTAAGATTTTAAAATTACTCGAATAATTCGAATAATTTGATTTTATTAATTTTCCATTAAAAACACATAATAACACACAAAATAAACACAAAATCAGGAGTTCTGAAATGTATTATCTCAATTCGGAATATAAACCCAACACGGCTATGCCATGTAATTTTGGATATCTGAACAAAAAATGCAAAAAGTTATAACCCTAATTAGCAGTCTATTCCTTGATATAAAAGACTTGTTCACTACTTTTCGCTATCTTTAAAAAATTGTCACACCAAAAGCTTTAAAGTTTGGAAGAAATATTTTTTTTTTGCAAAATAGATGATTTTTATTTTATATGATTAAGTTAAATATAGATCCAAACGAACGAAAAGAGTGAACGGCCCAATCCGAACTATAACACCAAAATGTGACGATGAATTAAGTTCAATTCGAATCTTGCAAAAAATGTTAACGAAATCGAAAATTTGGTCTACAATTTTTTTATAGTTTCATAGATTAGCCCTTCAGTTAAGTATAGTATATATAATATATATAATTGCTAAAAATGTGATATTTTCGGCAATGGTCTCGTTGCGGAACATTTTTTCTCCAAAATTATCAAAGAAAAAAAATTATCAGTGCAGTATTGCCAAATCGTGACGCCACGTTGAAAAGTTATACCCCTACTAAACAAATATTATCTACAAATTAAATCGATAACAGCCACATTGCTTTATATTTTATAAAAAAAAAAATCTTTTAAAAATACGAAACAATTTAAGTTTTTTTTATTATGAACTGATTTACACGATTAACTCGATTACTTGAACATATTTGTAACGGTTAACCGAACAAATACCCCAGTTAATACAAGACGATATTTTTAGCCTCATTATGCTCCAATTCCAGTGACTGCCTAGTTTAGGGTCTTCAAATTACTCGGGTTTGATTTTGTTCGAGTAAACGAGTAAATTGATTTTGAGGTTTTTAACTTACTCGATTCGAGTAAGATTTTAAAATTACATACTCGAGTAACTCGAATAATTTATTTTATTAATATTTCCTTAAAATATATATTATACTAGCAAAATATATAAGTTTACACTAAAAAATAAAATTATTTTGGAAACACGCATTTTATACTCCTTTTATGATATTTAATTGGGTTACCTATTTGTAGGAAATCGTATAAAATACTTTTAAGCTCTCAAAATTAATAATTTTATATTTATATAAGTATGCTTTTTGAGGTTATGAAAATTTTGTTTGCTCCATAATATTTAAAGTCCTTAAAATTTTGTGATTTGCTTTCGATTTTAGTATTAAGCCAATTAAAATCTTTTAATTGATGTATGTTTTGGCGGAATTGACACAGCTCTTTAGTTGTCACAAATCAAAATGTGTTTGGAAAAACCTGACGCTGTACTCGCTAGGAATGAATTACCTTTATCAATTCAGGCCGTCGTGAAAATTCGCTCTTGATATCTAAATTTTTTATATATAAAAAAATTGCGAAAAAAAATAGTTCAATTTCGCACATTTTTAAAAATTTCATAAA
Organism: Delia radicum; assembly: GCA_021234595.1. Taxonomy (NCBI): domain Eukaryota; kingdom Metazoa; phylum Arthropoda; class Insecta; order Diptera; family Anthomyiidae; genus Delia; species Delia radicum. The sequence continues at coordinate 166,995,834 of CM037853.1, read as the reverse complement.
AGTTTGTGATGTTCGTATCCTGATATTGTTACGCTGACATCAACTTGGTATACCAGAAAACTGTAGAAAATTATACCGATTTTTAAATACTGGCCTCAAAACTCAGTTCCATTAAACAGCTCAAGAATTCTATGAAAAAACTACGAAAGTTTAAAATCTGGAAATTGTGGTTTCACTTGTAAATCACTATTAAACTTTTCAACAAGCAGCGATATGGAAATTGCTTTCTTACTGAATGTATCTCCCAAGTCTAGTGTCTCTGGTAAGTATTGGTTTGGATCTGAAAATTTAAAGCTATGAGCATTATAATAAAATAAATGAAAAAACTCTTGTAAGTTCCAAGTACTATTTCAACTTTTAAATGGCCATTTATTCTGTAGTTGAAGACTTTTCAACGTGAAAACTTTGCATGTCCTAGTTTTTAAGTACAGTCTACACACAGATAAATAAAGTGCCGAATTGAAAAGTGTATTTTAATGGCAACAACTTATAAATTCAGTTCGTACACCCAGAAAACAGACTCGGTAGTAGCAACCGTATTTGTTAGCCAATCGAATGCTTCCGATAGTTGCGACCGAATTTCCGGTTGCAACAACAATCCTTCGATTGAAACAACAGAAATTCTTGCCCAACAGAATTTCGAGAGCTAAAACCGAACCATTCGATTGGCTACAAATACGGTTGCTACTACCGATTCCGTTTTCTGGGTGTATATTTCTGAAAATTTTGAGTGTTGCAACTAAAATTCAGTCGAATTAACCGCACTTTGTTGTAAGAACTAATGTTCAGTTGTACCTATGACTGTAATTCATAATAACCGAACTTAAATCGAAGTCACCGAATTTCAGTTGGCAAATAGCTAAATTTTTCTCTGTGTGTTCCTAGCGCTGTCCAACGTTTCGCTTCAATTCAAAAAACCTCGAGAAATAAGAGGCAACTAAAAACAGCTTTAATACTGACGAAAATTCTTTAAATATTCTACTAATTTACCCTGCTTGTAAGTGGACGTATTTAATTTCGTTTCCGCTGTCGTTGATCGACCTTAAAGTATTGTGGAACTGGCGTAAACTGTAGAGGCATTACTGAGATAGGTAAGGCTTGCGTTAAATCTAAACGCCATTGTAGATGACTGTGACTAAAAATATAAGTATGTACATAACAGGATACAAAACACACACATACACATAAAAAGGGAATCTAAAAAGGAAACAATAATAACAACATCGAATATTGTACAAATAGAACAACAGAGAAAAGTATGTTAGTAAACACAATCAGGACACCTTAATGGAACGACAATTGACAGAGTGAAGAATATAGTTTGTACATTTTTTTTTTTGCCGTCAACCAATAAACTGCGTAAAACGAGTTAAATTGTAATACAAAGGTAACTAACTGGAATAAGGATATTACCGAGAGGCCGATGACTCTTTTAAAGTGGTTTACTGAGAATTCAGGTTGAACTTCTGGAAACTGAACCATGAAACCAAATATGAAAACATATAGGTGTCCGCGTTGTTTCTTTTAAAATTAACAAAGCAGTTAAGTGGTTAAACGTATTTTACTTGAAAGTAAGTAAAAACTCCTATCGATAAAAGCTCAAACTCAGACACAGTGGGGAAAATTGGACTTTTTTGAGCAAATTTGTCTACAGCCCACAGTTTTAAACGAAATTGAAAAAATTAACTTTAAACAATAATTAACTAAATTCCAGATCGATTCCTAATGGCCGTTGATCTTACGAAATTGTTCAAATCAGCGAAATTTCCATTTTTTTTGTTGATATTATTGCTATAAAATATTTAAAAATTGTGGGATATAAACAAAATGTATCGCAAATTTTAGGCAATTTTATTCTCTATTGGTAACCGTTATTAAATCTGCGGTCACTGTTTTTATATTGTTTTGTATAGAGCAATTCCATATGAAACGATCAAAATTGGCAAATTTTTGGACGACACCTCTCCGATTTTAAAATAAATAGCCTCAATCGATTGCCCAGCAAAAAATAATGTACCTACATATTTTTTTTTTTTATAGTGACTGGTTTAGTGGTGGTGTGCACCACTGTCATGTGACAAAATTGAAGAATTCTTCATAAGGGACCTCATTGAAAAGCGATCGCAACGAGTGATAGCTCGTTGGAAAGGTATTGAATCAGGCTTTAATTGAAAAATAAAATTTTCCTAATTTTTCTCAGAAATTTACCTTTTTTCCCATGAAAATTAAATTTTCCGATTTTCCACAGAAGCTCCTAAATTTTCCGGCTAATTTTATTTTTTTTTGGATTCCTCATAATTTTTGCTTTAAGAATCAGCAATAAAAAATGGGCCCGACTCCTTGTTTGGACAGGAGAAGAGCATTTAGAGACCACCTTGTTCTCATTGTTTTTATATTTTTTATAATTGAATTATTTTTAATTATTTAACAAGAAAAATTAGGAAAATTTTATTTTTCAATTAAAGCCTGATTCAATACCTTTCCAACGAGCTATCACTCGTTGCGATCGCTAGAAAGCTAGAAAAACAGTAAAATAAGCCGTTTAAATATAATAATAAGCCGTTAAATTAAAATTAAAATTTCATAACTTTTTATTAAAATCGTTACTACAAAATAGATTTTTTGTAAAATTTGTTTCGTGGAACTTCGTCAGTCAAACAAAGGTTTAGAAGAAAAATTGGTTTTCTAAGCTTCAAAGTTCAAATTGGTTTATAAATATAATTTCATATCATATCATATCTTAGTTGATCCGAAAAATGGCATACATAACCTTATCTCATGAGATCCCTTGGGATCTCATTTGATATAATTTGATCAGAAAAATGGATCTATCTAATTTGATATAACTTCATAAACTTTCACATTTCAAATAATAAAAAAAAAAAAATTAGAAATAAATCAGTGAATTGGAAAATTAGACGTGATTTGATTTTGACTTATACACTGAGTTCCACAGCTATAACATCATTTTGCTTTCCAATTATTTCTTAAACAACTTTCGATTGATGCAACATAGAAAGTTGTTGTTGTACTTTGTAGTTTTTGGTTTGATTATTTAGTCATCAAGTGTTTCAAATTATAACGCAATTTTAAGAAAATTTTTAAAATTTATAGACAATTTTAATAAATTTAACCAAAATGTTGACTTGATTTTTCTTTAACAATCCTATTTATTAGATTGAAGTCAAATAATTTTGATAAAAAAAAAGTTAATTTCACGAGATAAATATCGCATATTATGGTTTTTTTCGGTCAAATCCTATTCGGTTCTTTTTTTGTTATAAGCTTTACTTATAAAATATTTTTTATTCTACTAACTTTTAATTTTTTTTAAAAAAGTGTAGGTTTTCTAAGTTTTTACTTGTGCTTTTTTTACATTTTTCTTTAGCTTTAATTATGTTTAATTATAATGATAAATATGTTTAATTATATTTAAAAGTGTTTTTTTTTCTGAATATCTACCTCATATAAAAAGATCGAGTTTTTATTTTTATTGATATATAATTATAATAAAAAAATTATGGAATTTGTTTCGTTTTACTGTTTTATATGTACTTATATATAATTATACATGGAAGTATATATGATCTGATATATAGCTAAATCAATTATATATGATTAGAAATAAAAGATCAACTTATATATAACATAAGATATAATGATTATATGATATAATGATTATATATAGCGCCATATTAGAAATGTTCGTAAAACTAAGTATGAGATGTAAGTATATATCGTTACATATGGCCACGTATATAATAAGACACCACTATATCAAGCTATATACGTCTATATGTAAACTTTTTTCGTCGGGTATATAATATCCGGAGTTAATATTTCGGAGTTAACTTAAAAAATGATAATTTTTGTTCACAAGAACGTCTTAAGCTTCATCGGACTCGCACTTGCGCAAAAGTATTTGGTATGTACTTTAACCCTTTCAATACCCTTGTACACTACAATGTACCCATTTTTAAATACATATATAAAATTTTGATAATGCAATAAAACCCCCTACTGGTAATAAGGAGTCAAATGCTTTAAAGGACATATCCCGGGACTGGTTAAAACAGGACCTATTATGGAACTAGTATAATTTGCCATTGCTGTGGGTTAATTTATGTCTATTATATTTAATGAACTGGTCCCCTGACCGGTGAAAAGAAGATATACCACTTAGCAATCACTGTCACCTTTTTTTTATCTTCGAAATGTTTTTAAAAAAAACTTTAATCAATGCCACATTTGTTCTACAGCTAAAACATGTATTTTTTGAAAACTCTTTTCAAATTCCAAAAAACAAATTTTATAAAAAATCAAACGATTTCATAGACTACTGGTTTTTAGTTATAGTACGTGATGTGTCATTTAATTTTGTTTAAGATTTAATTAATTTGTTTTTTTTTTTAATTTAATTATTATGGGAATTGCTTAATCTTTTAATGTATTTTAAAATCTATTTGTAGACATATCACCTTACACGCACCAGGTACCCGAAATATGCAAATACGTCACCTCCAATGACAACGCCATGTTAAAGTTATATTTCGCTTTCATTTAAAACGCCCCCGACCCAGGACCTGTCACCGAAACCTTGGGACATATCACGCCTGTCGTCCGTAGAGGCGTTATAATGTTGTTTAAATATGGGTATTGGTCATTGATAAAAAATCATTATATGGAAAAACTCTTTATCAGGGCATTATAATCGCGATATTTGTTGAGAAAGTCAGATTTTTTTAATGTTTTTTGTATCTCCTAAACTAAGAAAGCTGTAATCTCTGGCATGTAGCTTCATGTAAAGACCAGAACAAAATCATATTTGTTTAGTCGAATGATTTAGTTTTAAAAATGGTCTGAGAAGTTTGAAAAATTCGATTTTCGGGTCGATTTTTTGGTGGGTAGGAGCGGAAGGGGCCATTCATGTAAACCTTTTTCTTTCTAATTTATTGACTTTTAACAAGAATCTGAAGTCAAACTAGAAATATATCTACAAACAAAAAGTTGGTAGTGAAAATGTTAAGAGAAAATTAACAAAATAATTAACCGTTCTCTCAATATAACAATTTTTTGATCCACGTTAATACACACTGCTGAAATAAATCGAACAATTGTAAGAAAACATTTATAGTTAAAAAGTCGGAGAAACGTAACTGATTCTAAAAACAGAAAAATATTATTTTTTTAAACTTTTCAGAATTTTTTTTCCGTCATAGGTGCAACTTTCTAAAAAGAATTAAAAACATATTTGTCAACAATAACATGTATTCAACACAAAATAAGTTAGACAACTACTTACGTTATTAACAAAGATGTCACGAATATTCGATTACTATTCGGTATTTGGCATATTTTGCATTTTTTGATCATTCGGATGTTGAAAAATCTGTATTTCTCATCTAAAAAATTGAGAAAAATCTAGTTTTTCATAAAGCTTTTATCTTTAAAATGTGTAACACACCTGCTTATATTACAGATGATTTTTCAACCTAAAAAGTATTACGGTTCATTAAATTTCGTCTCTATCTAAAGTACAGTGTTCTTTTATACATATCAAATTTATATAAAAATTAATATAAGAACTATTCGGCAAAAATTCGGTAATCGAATTCACTATTTGTGCCATCTCTAGTTATCACATAAACAAGGTATAATTAAAAATAGTCGTTTCAAAGATTCGGTATTCGAATCCACTATTTGTGGCATCTCTAGTTATCACACAAATAAGGAATATTTAAAAATAGACGTTTTAAATTACATATACATAAATTGTTTTTAAAATTTCATGAAATTCTATATAATTTCATAAGAAAAGGTAGGAACTGTTTTTATCAATTCTTATAAAATAATATTAAATTATATCTAATTCGATGCAATTATATATAATACCCAAAAATGTATTGATTTGATTTATTTATTTGATATCCTATACACAAGACTATAGGTATTATATTGCAGTATATGACTGAGCAAGTGTTAAATACAATAAGTCGTTAAATATATATAAATATTACTACATTAATGCACATACAATACAATATTAACAAAAGAAAAATAATAAAAAAAAAAAAAAAATTTAATAATTATAAGAAGACACGTAAAAAATTAAACAATAGAAATATCAAAAAAGAAGAAGAAAAAAAAAATAATATAAAAAATAACTGCTTACAAATTGAATAAATTTGAAAAATCAAAAATAAAAATTGAAATTATAAATAAAAATAAAAGAAAAAAAAAATTTAATTTACATAAAAAACAAGGAAATACTCGAAATGGTTTAAATATAATTAAATGTACACCAATACCTCACTTTGCGTCGTGGTTACGTTCCAAAAAAACACGACGCAAATTGAAACGACGCAAAGTGAATTATGATTTTCTATAACAAACCATGTAAAGATTGAAGATAGGTTCCACAGTTAGGAAAATACTACTTTTAAAAAGAAAATTGAACAAAGTAAGCATTTAAAAAACAAAAATAATATAAAATTTTATTACATACATTCAAAAAACAAAAAAAAGCAAATTCAATTAAAACAAAATAAAAATTCAATTAATTTATAAAAACAAAATAAAAATGAATCACTGTCTGATGAGTCCATAGTGGCTGTTGTCGTAAGTCGGCTTTCTTTCACAAAAAATTGGTCCAATGTTTGCTGAACAGCTTTTTTTTTCAACGAAAAATAAATTTCCTTGTAGCAATTGATATTCATAGCTACCGCCTGGGACACTTTAAAACTCCTTCCGCTGTCAGGATCGTTTTTTACAAAAATCTCCATAGCTTCGTCAATCAAACACATCGCTTTGGAAATTTGTTTGGAGGTTAAATTTTGTTCTGAGATTTCTATTGAACGATCCTTGTCATCTTCTTCATCAGCAAATTGCAATTCCAGTTGCAATAGTTCTTCATTAGACAATTCTTGGTTGTGCGAGGTTAGCAATTCATTTATGCCAGTCTCCTCCAAACCTTCAAAATTAGACTCTCTAGCTAAATTTGAAATTTCATGATGAACAGCTTGTGCACCATCAACTTCTGCAGCGCATACTCTGTGAACACATTCAGGCCATATTTTGCGCCAAACACCATTCATGCAAGATGGTTTAACCTCCTCCCACGAATCAGAAATAATTTCTATGGCTTTCATAATGTTGAAAATTTTCCAAAACTCTAGCATGGTAGGCTTATCTTGTCCATCAGTCTCTCTTAAAAGAAGTTTAAATGTTCGTCGAAGGTAATAACTTTTAAAAGTCGATATTACTCCCTGATCCATCGGCTGGATAACTGATGTCGTATTAGGCGGCAAAAATACAAATTTCGCGTTTTCTGACAACTCATCAACATAAACTGGGTGGCCAGGAGCATTGTCTACTAGAACCAAAGCCTTGAAGTTTAAGTTTTCCTTGTTGAAATAAGCTTTGATTTCTGGAATAGCACAAGCTGAAACCCAGTTTTGAAATAATGATGCTGTCATCCATGCTTTTTTGTTTGCTCGCCAGTGGACAGGAAGCAGATTCTTTGAACAACCTTTCATAGCTCTTGGATTTTCTGATTGATTAATGAGAAATGACTTAAATTTGAAATCACCATTTGCATTACCACCAAGAAGAAGAGTCAGTCTATCCTTGCTAGCTTTAAATCCTGGCGCATATTTTTCTGTTTTAGATATGAAAGTTCTGCTGGGTAGACGTTTCCAATATAACACAGTCTCGTCATCATTAAAGACTTGTTTCGGATCATATCCACCTTCATGAATTAACGCTTTTAACTCTGTCGGGTAGCGTTCTGCAGCAGTTATATCAGCGCTAGCTGCTTCGCCTTTAAGAGCAATGCTGTGCAGATTTCCTCGAACCTTGAATCTCTCAAACCAGCCCTGACTAGCTTCAAATGTTTCATTCTTATCTGTATTAGTACCACTAGCATTATCGTTGGTTACTGCTTTACTTTTTAAGTCATCAAATAAGCTTTTTGCTTTCGTCTGAATTACCATCTTACTTAATGGTATTCTATGCGCAAATTGATTTTCAATCCAAATAGAAAGTAAGGACTCCATTTTGATCATCAAAGCACTCCTTGTACGGGTCATCGCTTTAGCATCTAATGATGTTGCAGATTTTGCAGCCTCTCTTATTTTATTCCCATCTCGATCTCTAATAGTTCTGACAGTTGTTGCAGCCAGACCAACAGCCTTTGCTATTTCCATAGCCTTCTCTCCCTTATCAAATCGTCGCAGAATATCTAATTTTGTCTCCAAGCTGATAGTTTTTTTTTTTTTTATTTTTGGTAATTGTACCAGCAACGCCCTTTCCACTCATTTGGCTAAAAAAAATTACAAGTGTATGTAAAAAAATAACATCACTCTGCCAATAAATAAATTGCAAAAATATTTACCTTTTTTGTAACCAGAAACAACCCGTAAAAATTTATAAAAATTTATTATTCTCTTTTTAAAAAAGCACAACACAATAATTGAAACGTTACAAAAGCACAACACACTAATTGAAACTGAACTCTAAAATAAGCAAAACAAAGAGAAAATAAAATTGTATTAAAATTGCGTTGATTTTCAGTTAGAAAGGGAATCCCCGAGTTTGATGGCATGGTGCAACAGAGATATTAAATAAAAAATGGTGCAATTATGAACAAAGGTCGCGCCATCTTTTAGAAAAAAAAAAATTTTAAAAAATGTTAAAGACTCGAACCCAAAAACAACGCAACTTGGAAAATCTAACGACGCACAGTGAAAGTTAGTACTAATTTAGCAGCGACGCAACTTCGAAAAAACGCAAACCGAAACGACGCAAAGCGAGGTATTGGTGTATTTTAAAATATTTATATCATTGAAAATCAAATTAAATAAAATACATTATCAAATACATTATCTATCAAGAAAAATACCTAATAATGTTTTTTTTTTTAAATAGAAGTGCGCTACTTATAGTTTGAGAGCTATGTGGAATTATGTTCCAGAGACCGATTGCGTAAATCAGGAGGGCCCACGGCCTATGCGCTTGGTACTCATTTGTTTTTGTAAAAACACTTAGCTATAGGCTGTTTGTTTTAATACACATATAGAGCGCTCAGCACTAGCAATACGAAATACACAAACAACTTTGTCTTATTAGTTTTTTTGTCGTTCTTCACTTTATACACGCAAGCGCAAAGCAACAACACTTTCGTATGCTTTGCTGGTAAACATTGAAATATTTTTTTCTTTTTTCTTTGTATGTATTGGTTTTTACAACAAAAAATGTTGAATAAAAATTAGTTTTTCTTTAAATGTATTGGTGTTTGCTCTTCCATAAGGAACTTTTGGGCACTCCTGGCGTAAATAAAGAACTGCCATTTAGAAATCTGCGTGTGATGCTTAAATGTAAGTAGCCTTTTACCCCTATTTAGTGTTGAAAATTTTAATCTTGAGTAGAGATGTTCTGGTTGACGTGTATATATAATTTTATGCATAAAAAGTAAAAGTCTCGTTTTAACATAATTATCAAAATTAATGCCATAAAGAAGACTTGTAAATGACGTAATGTGGTCATATCTTTTTAGACCATATACGTAACGGACGATATTATTATATGCAACGTTCAGTTTTCTTTTGCTCTCATTATCGCAACTGGCAAATAATTCGCAACCATATAATAAGATTGCCATCAGATAGGTTTTGGCAAGAAGTTTTCTAATCTTAATAGGTGTACAGTACTGAGTTTGCCAAAGATTTCTCAACATTGAAAATGTTCGACCACAAGCATAATTAATATGGCTAGACCAAGTAAGCGTATTGTTAAAATAAATACCAAGATTTTTGGCAGAGTCTACAATAGCAATTCTTTGATTGTTTAAAGTAATGTTTGGCATATAATCGAGCTTTAATAATCTTTTCTTAATAATTAGGCATTTAGATTTATTAGGGTTTATTCCAAGGCCATTAGCAGAAGCCCACTCATAAATTCGACTTAGCTCGTGGTTTAAAGTTCTTACACATTGCTCAATCGCTGTGACCCTGCAACTAATATAAAGTTGGACATCGTCAGCATACATTCTCACCTTGCAGTTTTCAAGTTTCCCTGGGAGATTATTTGAGTATAGCGAGAAAAAAAGAGGGCCAACAATCGACCCCAATTCTACCCCTAGTTACAGGCAAATAGTTTGATTTATTTGTAGTTGTTTCAACATATTGACATCTCTCCGTTAAGTATGAAGATAATAGAAGTGTGGCAGTAGATGAGAAGTTAAACATGTGTCTCAATTTAAAACACAAAATGTTATGGTCGACAGTATCAAACGCTTTCGAGTGATCCAAAAGAACCAAAACGATCAACTTGTGTCGAATTTCTTCAGAAACATCCACCAGAGCAGTTATGCAACTGTGTTTCTTACGAAAACCAGATTGACGATCAGTAAGCATATTATTAGTATCTAAATAATGAGTAACTTGATTATGAATCAACCTCTCAAAAACTTTAGATAGAAATGGTAAAATTGCTATCGGCCTGTAATCAGAATTTGATTTAGGAATGGGAATTACTTTTGCCAGTTTCCAAATTTTAGGATAAACACTCGTGGTAAGTATCTTGTTGAAAATAAAAGTAATCAAGGGAAGAAGTTGTGGTAAGAGGATCTTGAGAAATCTAGGATCTATGCCATCAACACCAACGGAATTAGATTTAATTGACAAGAGACTAGATAACACATCACATTGATAAACATTAGAAAAATAAAAGGTCTCATTTGAAGCATCAATGTCTTGGTAGTAATTACGATCAGGTGGTATTATCGGAATGTTTAAAAAAATTTCATTTAGTGTATCCGCATCAACTGCACAGGTATCATGACTACTAACCTTGCCTATACCGATTTTACGAATCGTTTGCCAAGTTTTTCTTGATCCAATGGCATTAGAAAACTTAGATGCATAAAACTCAGATTTTGCTTTTCTTATTAATTTATTAGTTTCCCTTCGTGATATACGACACTCCTCCTGTAATTCAGTGGTCTTAAAACGTTTCCATCGTAAGTATAAAAAATCTCTGTGATTAATTGCCCGTTTAATGTCAAGAGAGAACCAGGGTTTCCTCTGCCGAATTATGACCTTTGTTTTCAGGGGAACAGTAAGATTATATAAATAATTTAAATTACGTTGCAAAAAAGTGAGTTGATCATCTACATTAACCATATCATATAATATATTCCAATCAATCCTACAAAATTCATCTTCTAAGAATTCGTAGTCGATGTTTTTGTAGTCTCGATAAGTTATTTTTTGTTCCAGTACTAATAGTTTAAAATTATACACAATAAAAATGAGGTCATGTCGTGAAAAGCAAGATGCGGAGAGTTGATCATAAAGTAATACCTTAGAACTATCACTAACATAGAAAAGATCGAGAAGAGTATTATTGTTAGTCGTAAAATGTGTGGCATTGTCTGTGTTCGGAGAGCTTAGACCAAGCGTACACATATTATCAGTAAGATAAGAATCAACTAATACGTTTGAGTTAAAATCACCTGCGATTATGACATCGTCATATAAAACTGTAAAAGTTTCCAGAGTCTTAATAAATTTTTTGATACATATTCGATAACTTGGCCTATACACGCTACATACAAGTAATTTTCTTCCTTCGCTGTTTACTTCCAAAAAAATATATTCTACCAAATTTTTCGAACTAGTCGAATTATTGGAATTGGCATCTTCAGAAACCTCATCGTGATCAATATCTGTAGATTTGCGAAGTTCCTTAAATGCAATACCCTTTCTCACATAGATTGCTACACCCCCATAGACATCTCTACCAACCCTTCTGACACTGTACCCATTCAGAGCGATTGATAAATCAGTAAAGTCCGGCTTAAACCAAGTTTCGGAAACGCAAATACAATCAATTCCCGAGTCTTCAAAAATAAATCTAAATTCATCGATTTTAGGTCTCAAGCTTTGGGCATTGATGTGACAGATTTTGATGCCTTCTCTCTGAGCGGCCAAAATTCTTAACATATTTGCAACACCGTCTCTAGAACGAGCTCTATTGTCATTTAAATTGTTCATTTAAATTGTTTATTAAATATAAAAAAGTAACGCACGCACTAATTGTAATTTCCATATAATATTCATTTAAAAACATTATTAGATTAATAATGAAATAAAAGTTGTAGTAAATATTTAAAATAAATAAAAATATTGCTATATAAATAAAAAGGTAAAAATATAAATTGACACTAAAAATGTTAAAGAAAGATGAAGTTTTTAATATGTAATTATTCATCAATGCCATCAGCATGATATACACCAGCATCAGAAGTGGATACATCATGGTCCCGAAATAAATTTGTAAGATGCGAGTTATTAAGATGTTCTAACTCGTCAATTTGTATTGGCTGGTCATTTTCATATATCTTAATATGTACCATGCCACGTAGCGGAAAAGCACTATGAATACGATTACTCTTTTTAAGACGAAGAGCAGCTCGTAGAATATTGTAGTTATTAGCTGTTAGGTTTTCGTTAACAAAGAATTTTGTATCGGAATTCATTCCAATATCTCTCAAACAGAAGAAAAACCCTTTATTAATTTTACGAAAATTGGCAAGTGTTTTTAGAAAATAATTTCTGTCATACGGGGACCACATTTTAACTATTATTACGGCATCTTTCGAATCGGCCTTTATATTTATTGTTATGGTTTTGTAACCGATAAATAGTTTTAACCGCGGGAACAGAAGTGTTAATTCTGTTGCAAACTTGGTCGAAAATTTCATATAAGTTCTCATCTGGATTAAAAGGAATTTCATTTAATCGTAATTCACAAGACATATATTTCTATTTATACTGCACGAAGTTGCGTTAAATTGTATAGTTGGCGATATTTAAAGAGTTTAAAACACACTTTTAAAACCAGAAAACGGTGAATTTTAAGAAGCAAATCTCAGCACTATTAATTTTACAACTTATCACTTCAGTGTTGTCAACACATGTGTATGGGGACAAAATTCGGATAAAATTGTATCTAATATACATCAAATTTATATCTAATTGCATCCAATTCGTTATAATTTGATACGATTGTAATACAATTAAAATTACATAATTTCATTTAAAAATTTGTTAACTTTTTTAACTAAAAAACATGAGTACAGAAGTATCAAATTTATTACAAATCACCGGCTTGCCTGCAAGTTGTGCTGTGTGTTTTTTATGTGTGTTTTTCAGGAGAGCGAAAAAAACGGATTTATATTATCTTTTTAATATATTTCATTGACATCATTTACCTTAATGATTCACTACTTTAATAACTAAAATACTGCATTAAAAGAAATCCGGATTTAATCTCTGTTACAGAGCGGTGCGCTAAATGGTACAATCAAAACAAATATTCAAAGTAACACATAGCACTACTTGCAGGCTAGCCAACGAAATATTAGATATATCATAGAAAATAAGTACGTCATGTTCGTACTAAAAACACATGACGTTAGAATTTTCTTAAAATTATTTTAATCATACGGATTTGTGGAGCAGAAATTTTTTTTTTAACTGACGAAAAGTTCAGCGATTTTGGTAAGATAGTGAACGCAAATATTGAATATATGAAAATTTATTAGATTATTATCAAGAAACTAAAATTGTTACCATGGATTTTACAAAAAAGTATCAATAGAGAATACAATTATCTTCAATTTGAGATACGGTTAGTTTGTATCGCACAACTTATAAATTTTTTATAAATAGCTGAAAATCTAAAAAATGGCAATTTAGCTAATTTTGGAAATTTATTAAAGTTATAAAATAAATGACTTTTAAAAATCGGCAATGAGAAATCTATCTGGAATTGAGTCAGTTATTTTTAAAATTTTATTTTTTTTCAATTCGTTTACAAGTCCAATTTTTTCCACTGTGTCAGTTACACAAGTCTTTATGTCTTGATTGGCTCTGAATTTGGTTGATTGGTACGTATCTATGTATGTATTTATGTAGGTGGATGTGTAAGTATTAAAGTGTTTGCTAGGGTATTCGTGTATGATGCATACATGGGACTTATTGAAATTATTTTAATAAGCATTTTTTTAATTAATGATAATGAATGTCAAGGATACGATTTCATTGATTAATTTCCATGATTTTAAATTTCATTACTATTAGTAATGCATCAATTAAAGGAAAACAATTGCAATTGACAGATAAGATTTTCGAAAAAACGTCAAAATGGGGAGTATCGATGAAATTGGGGAACATTCTCAAACGATATAGAGTTTAATTATTAACGTGAGCTTGCATACTAAAATACTCCGGTTATAGAGTGGTCCAAAACTGAAACCATATGGAATGGAACGGGGAACAAGTGGAATTGGAACACTAATAAATAGAACCGAAATGGGATGGAACGGAAAACTAAATTAAAAATATCGGATTTGTAATTTGTATTTTTAGATTTGTAGATTGGTAAAAAGAAATCTCTAAGTCACCCTGTTGCAATTTTATAAAAATTAATTCTTAGCAGCCTTCCCGGACTCATTTGTAATATCGGAGTGTGTTACTGAAATCAAGTTTTGCAAATATTTAGTCCGTTTTGCGATATCTCTCGTAGTTTTCGAGATACTGACCATTTTATAAAATGTACATTTTTTAAAATTGCCTATGTCTCCGAAACTAAGCGAGATATTGCAAAACGGACAAAATTTTGCTCCATAGCAGTATTAATATACCCTGATAATATAAATAGGCTAGCTCCGGGACTGACACCAAGGGATCCATTTTAATAAAACATCCACGATGATAGAATGGAACATTGGTCAAAACTGGAACAATATGAAAAGAGGAACAAGTGGAATTTGAACACTAAACAAAGGAACGGAAATGGAAGGGAACTGGGGTTTTCAAATTCCCGACTTTTTCGAACTACCAATAATCGGGAAATTTTCTGGAACATTTCCGGGGATTCCGGGGGTTTTTAAAATAAATATTTATTAAGGTTTTAATAGAATAAGATTATATTAATTAGGAAAAATCTATATATATATAATTAACCCTTTGACGGCCAATATTTGATAAATGAACTGTGTTTACTTTTTGGTTGTTGTAGTGATACTAGATAGTGATACCTATAAATTGTTTGCAGATATTCTCAGAGTCAACAAGGTCAACCCGAAGTCAAAATATACTTTTTTTTTGCGTCTTTAGATTTTAAAATTTATTAAATACCACATTTATACTAGAACCAAAAGCGAGTAGTTTTCAAAACTTCTTGTATTTAATTGTCAATTTCCAATAAAATTTAAAATCAAAAACTAAAAGTTTTTTTAAAAACTACTAGTTTTTGGTTCTAGTATAAATGTGGTATAAGACAAAATTAAAATTTTGACAAAATCTTAACTCATTCAGGAGCGATAGTCCATTAAGGTTTTAACTTTAGTACTATGATTCTTCGACAGGGGTATAAGTATGAAGCGTAAAACAGCATTAAATTTATTTTTAGCATTTTGCAGAAGTCTCTAAGAAGTTTCGTCAAAAAATCTGCCGTGGTTTAAGTTCGTTCGTCAAATTTAAGGATTTCTATTCATTCGTGAATACATATTTTTAAGCATTTCTTTTACTAAAAACAACTCTTTTATAGGTATTATTTTTTTTTTAATTTTTTAAAAATTCATCTTTTTTTAACGAAATAAATTATTTCTCAAGTTTACTATAATTTGTATTAAAAATTAAGAATTAAATGCCACGCTCGAATATGAGTAAGAGCGACATATTTTGAAAACGCGTTTTTTGCATTGCCAATAATTTTTTAAATTTTGTCTTTTTCTGTGCCAAAACTAACCTTAAAAGGCGACTTTTGTTGGATATATATTTTTATTTTTAGAAATGTAATTAAATTTAAAGAGTATTCTAATGTACTTTGCAGTGAAACTACTGTTTATTTACCAAAATTTAAACATTTCTGCTTCCTAATCTTTTACGAATATCCCAAAGTTATATTATTGATATTTTAATTGGCAAAAAACACACTTTTAATTGCGAAATACTAACATATAAAGTGTGAACACAGAAAAAGGGCATATATCCACACATAAATGAAACATTATTTAACTAATATTTTGATTTTTTTTTTAATTTTGACCATTGCAAACTAAAGAATTAAATATAACATGGTTAGTCTCTTACTTCTTGCAATTGAATGAAACCCGCGAGTTTTTATTAAAGCGGGAAATAAAAGTGTCCCACAGTTTCGCTCAAATTTTTAAGCAAATCGTTGGATGGAAATCTAATTTTTAGGAATTTTCATATAGTGGCTCGAAAATCGATAATGAGAACAAAATTATTTAAAAAAAACTACTTAGAAAATCTATGAAAATACAAATAAAATTGTGGCATATAAACTTATTCCACTAAAGAAAAATTTCAAGTGCAATTTTTGCTACCTCTGCTTAATATTTATAAATGAAATTTTGTAAACAGGTACGTGTGGCCTAAATGTGTAGCATAGCAACAAAAAAATATATCAAAACTTAATTTTTTGACCGTTTCCCACGTTTTTTACCTCTCCTGAACACTTTGGTTTTTGGAATTTTATACCCTTGTTCAAGCGAGGCATTCAATTGTATTTTTTCGACCTTTAATTGAGGACATACATACTCTATATTTCTTATTTAGGATATTATCCTAACAAATAATCAATAGCGTTTTTATTTAAATTTATTAATTGACCACTTTCAGGAATGTTTTGATATATATATTTATCGGGAATTTTTTATGTTCCCATCTTCAGAACACGTTTTGAAAGAAGTGGCAATCCTATGCAAACATCAAACATTCATATCCCCCATTTGTCAAACTTTTTCCATTTTCATTAAAATATTTCTCACTATGTGTGTGTTTTACTTATTTACGGTTTTCATTAAAAACTAGTCCTAAGGCCATTCTGCAAAATATCCGTTAGCCACAAATTTTAAATGCACATTTGGAGAACATTGATATAATTTTAAATGCTTTTTAACCAAATTCCCGCTTTTCCATTTTTTGAACTTATTAATACAATTTTTATTCCTGACACACACTGAGGAAATAAGTTTCATCATATTTATGAAACAGTTTCATTGAACGAAAATCTAAGAAACATTGTCATATTAATGAAGTTTTCAAAAATGTGATGAAACTTTTAATTTAATTTAATTTAATTTTAATTTATTGATTTCATTGATGCAAATAAGACTTTAAGTCTCTTACAGCATCTCAACAATACAAAATTCTAAATTAATATATCAAATCAAATATAACTTACACCTAACAACTAATGATGACACGATTTAAATTTAATACAAATAGTAATAGTTTTACTCGTACAAACTAACAAAAAAAAAAAAAAAATTTAAAATTTAATTAAAAATTTCTTATTAAGTACAATAAAAAATAAAGAAATTATAAATTTGAAAATTAAAATTAAGATTTCATTACAAAAAGTCCTAGTAACTGCCAATTTAAAAGACAAAGCATGGGGTTCGTTTTTGATATCATTAGTTAAATCATTCCACAATATTCTAGAGGACGAAAGATAGTTATAAACAGGCATAATGATATTGTTCGTACGGGTAGATCTTGCAAATATCAACTTATTATATAAGTAATCTGGCTCTTGTGTATGTAAAAAGATTAAATTACGTATGTTTAAGTACGATGTCAAACTACGGTCCAACATTTTAATAGCGAATTCAGATATGTTCTCAAATTTTCGTTTATTATAAACGTAAATTGCACAATTATTTATTACAATTTGCAACTTTCCCTTTGACGTAGCATCAATGTCTCCGTATACAATAATGATAGGTACGATCACAGTTTTCACTAATTTATGCTTTACATCACAAGGAACATATGAGGATGAGTACCAAAGTTTTCTCAACACTTTGTATATTTTAATTATAGCGAAGTCAACGTGACTTTTACAGTTAAGTATTGAGTTTATCATAAACCCTAAATTTTTGCAACTTTAACATATTGAACGAGTTCATTGTCCATGAAAATGTCGGGAAAGTCAGTTAAGCTTAAATCATTATAGATCGTAAGAGCCTGTGTTTTTGACGCGTTAATGCAAAGATTATTCCTCTTAGACCACAGACAAATCTCATACAAGTCCTCATTAAGACGACAAACCAAGTCTTCAACAAGACCATGACGTCTAGATAGGTAGATTTGTGCATAATCGGAGTAAATAAACTGAATAAAATTGGACCTAAAATAGAACCTTGTGGTACTCCAGAAAATACTGGTTTAAGAGTCGAATATAAATTATTACTGCTGGCACGTTGATGACGGTTACTTAGATATGATTTAAGTAGATTTGAGGCAAATTTAGAAAATCGAAAATATTTCTCAAGTTTTATTATCAATAGGTCATGATTTACGGTATCGAATGCCTTAGAAAAATCGATTAATACGAGTATGGATATATCACCACGGTCGAATGTCTTCTAAAACTTTCAATATTGCCGTATTACAACTCTTCTTCTCACGATATCCCGATCGGTTTTCAGACATCAATTTATTAATTGTCAACTGCTTGACAATTTGTGACGAAATAAGTCGTTCAAAAACCTTAGATAACGAAGGCAATATAGGTCGAAAATCTTCGGGTCCAGATGGCGAACTCTTTTTAGCAACTAGTATAATATTAGAAATTTTCCAATGATAAGGGAAATTAGAAGTTGTAATTATGTGGTTATATATATGGGTCAATGAGGTAAGCATGTAAGGTATAATGAGTTTAATAAATTTCAAGTTAATTTCCTTCATAACCAACAGAGTTTGACTTGAGATTCGATAAAGCTTTTCCAACTTCTTCGATATAAAATTGTTTAAAGCAAAGAGGTTTTCCATTATACAGAAAATTTGGAATGAATTGGGATGGATTGAAATCATGTTTAACTGTTGATTTCAAGAAAAAGTAGTTCATAATTTCAGAACAAATAGTGCAATTTGTCTTGTTCTTTTTAATGCCAATGCTGCCAAGATTTTTCCACAGGTCCTTTGTTGAAAGATTACTGTTTAATTTAGTCTGATAGTGCATTTTTTTTATATCCCTGGTAATAACATGAACTTTGTTTCTAGCAACCCGATAACGGTCCCAATTACAATCGCTTTGGTTAGTTTTCCAAACAGAGTACAGTTTGTTACGTAATTGAATTGCAATTTTCACCCGTTCTGTAAACCATGGCTGCTTAAAGTTTAAAGTCCTAGTAGTTACATATGTTTCGTATAAGTACATTATATTATTAGAAAAGCAACGTAGTTTCTCGTTTACATCAGTAAATAACCAGCAATCATTCCAGTTTAAACTGGTAGCTTCGAAATAAAGTTGTTCGAAGTTTATTCCCTTAAAATCACGAAAAGTAATCACTTCAACCATTTTAGTGCAGTAAAGGTAAACATCGCTAGCGTAAAACAGAAAATCATGATCAGAAACTCCGCGAAGTGAAAATTGATCAAAATTAATAGTTTCAGAATCATTGGAGGTGCAAATAAGATCAAGCAATGATGATTTACGGTTAGGTGCAAATCGTGTAGGCCAAGAATTTATTATTTTCAACCCACAAGAGGTTTTGTGCAAGTATATCCTTTCTTGACAAATCAACATTAAAATCCCCACACAAGATGATATTCTCATAACGAATGCAAAGTTTTATTCAGCAATGTCCAATTGATCTGAGAAGTGCTATTAATGAGTTAATAACATCTTTTCAAAACGCGGGATATCGACCTTATGTTTCAGTTTTATTAGTTTTATTCATTGAAATAAAATCATCAGAACCTGGTTTTTAGAGGAAAAGTATCTTTCAATTAATTTTTTTATAATGAACTTTTTGGTTGCAATTTTGAGTATTCTATAGCAAAATTGTTTAAAAATATAATAACACCTTAACAGTTTTGGATTTTGGTAAAACTTGGTATAACTACACTGCGTTGCATAACTATAATTACAAATGATTTTTGCTATTTTTTCTAATATTAAATACAAACATTTGTTTAAAACTGATTTTAAGAGTGTGTTAACTGATATCTTATTGTGTAAAATTTAAGAGATGACTTAATTGATTTAAGAGAAAAATTGTGTAATAATATTTTGTTGGAGTTTCATAACTACTATAATTACATATAACGATAAATAAAGAAGAATAGCAAATAAAGAATAATTAAAGAATTATTTCTGTTTTTTATACAAGTTAAATCAGTTTGCAATAAAATGCCGCGTGTTTTATATCTAAGTGATTTTGGAAAAGAGTTTGCTCTTTTTCATAATATTAAAAGCCGTTTTCGGGAAATTGCTAGAAAATAAACCGTTCACATGTTTCGAAGAAAAATCTTTCTGATCGGGACCCGCTTAAAATAATTAACTGTGCCAGCAACTCAATGAAGAGTCTCAATCAGATAATCGATGAATGTAAGGTTAATGTGTTCAAATCAACCATAAGTGTGCTCTTAAAGGATTCCCATAGAATTACTCTCCAAAAGCTGATGTATGTGTCACAAAATTGCTAGACTTGAGTTTGCTAAAATCAATTTACAAACCAACTGGAGAATGGTAAGTCAATAATCGCTGTTTTTGACAGGAATGTGCAAACACAAATTTCTTTTAAAGGTTATTTTTTTTCTGATGCGAAAAAGTTCAAGCTTGATGGTCCAGCTGGTTTTAAAAATTAAGGAACTTACTTAAGGAACCACGATGTTTCTAAATAATAAATTTCTGAGGCGGATCATTAATGGTTTGGGACGCCTTTTGTTTCGACGGTATGGTTGATTTGGCATTTCCAAGCACCAGAATGAATTCTTCTGAGTACATTAGAATATTAGAAGAAAAATGAGTATTGGAATGGCTCGCATGTTTTGCGGTTCAAAACCCAATTGAGAATATTTGGAGAGTATTAACCCATCGAGTTTATAAATCTGGTAGACAGTATGTCTGGTCGCGTTTTCGAGTTGACTAAAAAAGGAGACCTCACGCATTATTAAAACTGCTGCTTTAAAATATTTTTCTTAAATTTTTGTAAATTTTGATATCCTGTGTAAAAAAGATCTAATCTGACCATATCCTTTGTTAGTTTTAATAAATCATGATTAATCCGTTTCGGGCAATCAGACACACATAAAATACCACTGAATAGCAATTTCCTTTTCTGCATTTGAACTAAAAGTTTTGTAAAGGATTTGCGAGTTATTAAGATTTTTTTTGATTTTTGTTATTCCCTTTTAAATAGTAAAATAACAAATAAATGAATTGTTTTTTTGTTAAACATTATTCATTTTTTTTTTTGGTTCCACTTTTATGCCGGTTAAACTCTTCTCCTTTTTTTTAACTTACGAAATTTAGTTAAATTAATTTGTAATTATAATTTTGCAATGCAGTGTATTCCCCTAGTTCATATGGTGTTTACAATTTTTTTCTTTCTTCAAAACACACAACCAAAAACAAAACAGCTCTAAAAACAATGGCCAGTAATAATAGTCCCGCACTAAAGTCGCCATAACTATTTTACTACTATAGTCAAAAATAAACTCAGTTTTAAGTTGAACTGGATTAAAATAGGTGTCACATCAAATGTACAAAATGTTTTCATACACTTTGTAAAGCAGATCCTGCAAATCATGGTTGTTCAATTGATGCACGAAAAATTCAGTAATCATGGCTATATAGCGGCCACCACTGACTGCAACGTTCTGACCAGCATCGTTTTTAAAGAAGTACGGACCAATGATTCTACCAGCCCATAAAGCACACCAAACAGTCAGTTTTTCTGGATGTAATAATATTAACAATTAGTGTTTTTTATTTGCGATAGTAACATTTTAATTACGATCTCGAAACTGATAATTCAAAAAGGGGAAACAAACGTTCGACCCAGCCGTGGCGGTCATATGCCAGAAGTCATATTTAAATTATAATGCCAGAAGATTATCTTTCGAATAAAGTAAATTTCATGTCAATTTAAAAATTCAGCTTTGCTTTATTCCATATCAAAGTTCTATACCTCTATGAAAAAACACCCTTTATATACCTGATCGAAACCTTGAGTTTCTTGTGGGTGGTGAATAAGAATGAGGCTGAAGATGACCTAGTAGCTTAGGTTGATAGAGCGGCACTCCCTCTAGCTGTGATCCCCACAAGATTTTTTTTCATCTTCTCTTACATTTATTTATTAACAATTAGTGTATTCTATTTGTGATAGTAACATTCTAATTATTTTTCTCTTTTTCACAAAAACTTCCTTGCCGAATAACAGCTGTTTGTTTGTTAATGGGTTAAACCCAACTTCAGCTTGTTTTGAATTTAAAACAAACTTTAAAGATTAAAGTATACTATTAATTGTCTATAGTAGACCTAAACTATTCTTTTTAGAACAATATACTTTAGAATTCCTAAAGTATACTTTATTTGTCGCTATGATTACGGCCCAATATTTTAAGCGCTTAAATTAAGCTCGAAAAACAATAAAATAAGCTGTTAAATATTAAATAAGCCGTTAAATTTAAATAAATAATCCGTTAAATTCCATAATCTGTTCTTAAAATCGTTACTACAAATAAAACTTGTGATATTCGTCAGTCAAACAAAGGTGTAATCGAGTTTCTTAAGCTCCAAAATTCAAATGGATTTATCCAAATATTTTTTGATAAACCAACAGCATGTAAATTTTCAACTATCTTAAAAAATACTTCTAAATACCTATTGCTTAAAACTTGCAAACAAAAAATCGGTTTTAAAAGAAATAAGCCGAATTTTTAAAGAAAAAGTAAAAATGTAGCTAATATTAAAAAAATTAGCTAAAATAAGCAAATATCAAAAATAAGCTGAAAAAAGCTCTAACAAGTATAGCTTAAAATGTTCACTATTTCATGATCAGAACTTGTATTTAGTCTAAATAGTTATATCCTTTCAAATAAAAAACAAGCTTTAGGTTATTTTTTGGTTGCCCTAATCATAATTTTAAACTTCTCAACAGAAATTTCGAAATTTGGTGTCATATTAAAGATAAAAAACTTAAAGAAATTAAATTAATAAAAAAATTGTAGCAGTTTTTTTTTGGAGTTTCTGTTTTTGTTAGCCTTTTTGGATTTTAGTTTTGCAGCAATAGTTGTTTTAGCGTATTATTTAAATTCCCGGGAAATAAATCGGCGAAATCCTGAAAAATTTCGACCCCAAATGAAGGGGAAAACAAAATTTTCAATATCGCTGTGTGATAATTTGTATTCCCGAGTAAAACTGTTTGTATAAAATAATATATTATTTTATATACACTTATATATTTTAATATCACAAATTGTAAAGGTCGAAAAATATATAAGGTCGAAAAAAACATCAAAATACTTATATATTTTTGTCTGGCAGTGTATTTAACCTGACATAATAATATAAATTCATACATAAAATGGTTTTTGTCAACAAATTTTAATATGATGTCATATATGGTTGCATCCTACCGCATCTAGATCAATATATTATTGCATATTACATTTAGAATTAGATAAAATTAATCCAATTAAATATAACATTATATAAAACTAGACATTACAAAATACAAAATAAAACAATCATGTTCAAAAGCACAATTCAACTTTGGATAAAACTGTCTATTACCCCATACAGATTCATACTAGAAAAATTGTCAATCTTCATTTTTATATAATTATATATTAAATGAAATCAATTGAACAATTTCCTATCATATTTTGTGGATAATATATATGTATGTGAAATAAAAGATTCGACACTACCGTGTACTCTGGAGATACAAATATGTTACGAACATAAATTTAAAAAAATATTTTCAGCCACAGCTCTTTACTTTTTTGTTTTAATCATTTAACTACTTTTTTTTTTTTAATCATATAAAATATAAAAGTAATTTTTTTTTAATTTTTCTTTACATGAATTTATACATATTTACTCTTTTGTTGTATAGTAAACACCTTAATTATTGTCTCAAAAAGAATAATAAATTGATAAATGTAAATTGTACTTGAGAGCTCGAATTCGGGACAGTGTACATTAAGTAATATAATCTAATAATTGTTATTTATAGTTTTAATATAAAAAATTTTGCTAAATAAACGTTTAAAAAAAATATACACATATATACATATATATTAGAGCGACTCACAAAAAAAGTGCTCGATGAACCCTCCTAAAAATGAACCTTGGACTTTTTTAAGATGACATTTAAAATATTTCGGCTCCAGCGTTGACCTCTCGTGAGCTTGAGCACCGTGTAAAACGCATCTAATTTGCAAAAATCTAAATTATTTACATACAAAGATGATGTACTTGGCAAAAGAAAAAATTTGATACCCATATTGCCCTATGTAAAACTAAGAGTTACCACCCATTGCATTTTTGTCAAAACGCGAACTAGAACGAATTTCAAAAAAGCTGAGACCCGTATTTAATTAAATCGACTAAAGATTAAAATCTGTTAATTTGGCATTTTTATTACAAACAACCCCGAACAAAAATTCAAAAACCGTTTTTTTTTACAGAATAACCTTTAAAAAAATTACATGGATGATCGTCCTTGGACAAATTGTTGGACAGTTGGACGAGCCTTAAAAAAACCTTTCTTATGATATCCATATTGTATATGTTGGTAAGGAAACAGTTTCTTAAATTAACAAAACATGCAAAAATTGACCCTTTTTCAAAATGGTCCAGCTCACGAGAGGTTAAAGCTAGAGCCGCAATATTTTAGATGTCATCATAAAAAATACCAATGTTCATTTTGAGGGGGGTACACCTTGCACGAATTTCGTTTCCATACAACTTGAGTCGCTCTAATATATATTTGGACTTTTGATAAAACAACTTAAGTCGACTTTAGAAACTTTTCCTGTTTTTTTGTCTTTTGAGTACTCACATTGATTTCTGTTTGGTTCCCAGCAAAATTTTGGTAATGGGTGCAATAAAGTAATGCATTACCTTGTTATGTGTACTCCTTACGTGTATCATTATTTTCGAACAAGAAGTAATGAGTTACCCATAATTGAACACTCATGGATTACCTTGTAATGATACCTCATTACATTTTTACATTACTTCAAAACATAACATAATGACTTACGATCATCAATTACATAATGCATGAATTATAAACGTAAAGTAAGTATTAATATATATTTTTGAAAATCTATTTTTAGACACATTACTTGTGTAAGCATGATGGTAAGGTGTATATTTTTGATATCACGAACGAAAACACGAAGCACAACAACTTATTTACATTTTAAGCAACAAAATATTATATGTATCGATAGCTCAGTTGGTAGAGATCTCTCCTAACTAATTGTTAAATACCAGAGACCCCAGGTTCGAATCCCAACATGACCACGTTATTTATTTAATAAAAAAAAAGTTATTTATTTAATTAAAAAAAAAATATCTGTAAAAAATTTGTATGCATTTTTTTTATGAAAATCTATTTATAGACACATTACTTTTTCCCGCCATGTAACCATATAAGTAACCAGTTACTTTACCCCCACCAAGGTAATGAGTTAAACCCATTACTTTTGGGCTCATCGCCTGTAAAATTCATCAGTGAGGTAAGGTGTAATGTAATGCGTGAAGCCCTATGGCGATACATTACTTTACCCATGATTTGGTAATGTGTGGTTTTGCTGGGTTATTAAATTTCTACCCTTATACACAACAATCTGTAGGCCCTCTAAAATCAACTTCTTTTGAAAAAATATTAAATTATGTTTGACAAACGAACTTGTTTCATTTGTAACATTAGGCGTTTTTACACTAGTTTTGATTTTTTTTTCAATGTAAAAAGTTGTAACTTTCAGTGTTTGTTACAAGATCCCGTAAGTTACAAGATCCTATTAATTTTTTGTTAATTTTATTAAATTTTTATTTCTTAAACAACCATATTTTGCATATTTTCAATTTATTTGCATATTTTGTGAAAATGAAAATTAAGTTTTAATTAATTGTTAGGTATTTATATTGGATTTCATGTTTACATCAATATTTGTGATCAGTATTTAGTGAATATTTGTGGATTTTTAGTGCATATTATTTTGGTTTTGTGTATATTTGGATTTAAATGCATTTTCTAAGCGCATATTTTGAATTCTTTACTGCATATTTTAAGCGTCTATTTTTCTTTTTTTATTTGCATGAAATTCCTTGCCCTAATAATTCATTTTTTTTTTTGACATTAGTGTGATTTTATTAACATAAGTGAACTAACTAATGCTAATGATATTTCAATGCTAATGAAAAAATCCCAACTATGATATGTTGCACTACAACTTTATTTACCAACAATCAAAAAGCAATTTTATTGTCAATATAATAAATATGTTCACTAGGGTTATTACTTTTTGCATTTTTTGCAAATATCAAAAATTACATGGCATAGCCAAGTAGAACTTGAAAAAATATTATAAACTCTGACTGACGTTTTCGCGGTCTGTAGAAAAGTTACCGCCACCAAACGCAGTGAAGTTTTAATTATTTTTTTTTTTAATTTTTAAAATTACATTGTTTTTTTATATCATAACTATCATCAATAAAAATATTTTCCCGGCATTCCAATACACACATACACGTATTTTGCTATTTAAAATAAATTTGTAAATAAAACAGGCTTTTAGAAATTGGTTTCCGAATTGACTTCAAAAAACGAAATTTGTTGCATATAAGGTGGTGCTCTGAAATTTTTCCCAACAAAAAGTTATTACCCTAATGTTCACCCGATGAAAATAGTTTCTGTATACTCATATACATCTTCACTAAACGAAAAAAGTTCGTAAAGTCAGCAACGTTTTTGCTGGGAGGATCCTTGCTGAAAAATTTGCTAAAATTGGTCAAAAATTTGTAGAAAATTATACTTTAGTTAATTTATTTGCTGAAAATCTAAAACATGTATAATTCTGAAAAATAAATTCAATACATTAAAAAATATAAAAATACCATACATTGACGACATGAATTAATTTAATATCTGAAAATATATAGAAATATTTATGTATATATAACATAAACAAAAATATATTTCAACTAATTACATCCATTGTTGTCTGAATGATGACAATTAAGACTGAAGCTAAATGCCGTAGATAATTCTAGAAACAAAATAAAAAAAAATAATAAATATGACATAAACAACCATATTTTTGCAAATAGAGAAAGGAAATATAAAAAACTACCTAAGATGTCTGTCCTTCTCTTTCGCTTCAGTCTGTCTACCTAAAGGTATATGTGTTTGCAATGTTTCCGCATTCCATACATTACCACTATTAAATTATAGTTTTATTTTTATTAAAATTAAATATTTTTTTTTTTGTCTTTAATTTAATTAATATTGGATAGTGATATTTGATATTTGAGTTTATTAAATCATCATTGTTCGCGTCCTTTTGTCTTATATATGAAAATCATATACAAAAATCTTCCATTTTTGATTTTTTTTATATGTCTTACAAAAGTTGTACTTTTAAGTATCATCTTGATATGCCGCGACATATACTTCGTTAAATCGGATTTTCGTTTGCACTATTCATATGCTTTTGGAACACTTTTTCTTAGCATTAGTAAAACATTATTTCAAAACTGTTAAGTGTTGAATAAGTATAACTAAAATTTTAGCTGTAAACACAATATCAGCAAAACGTTTGCTGAGAAATATTACACTTGAGTTACAAGACATTTTACTAAGTTTTCTACTTATTGTTTTGGGTGTTACTCGATAGGGTCCAATAACTAATCAGATAAAATTTAATCCGAAAAATGGTGAATACAATTATGTATACGTGGGTTTAAATTGGATTTAATTTCTTCTAATGATTTACAATAGAATCCGAATTTTAACCAGATATTATTGTACCTATTATACTACGTGAAATTAATTACAATTAGATACAATTTCGTTTGTAATTTTGTTTATTATAATATGTAAATTTAAAAAAAATTATGAAATAGTTATGATTTTAAATAATTTTGCATAAAACATTATTGAATTTTTCACTGAAGGTGATATTTGCATTTTGAAAGCGAGAAAGGTTCAGTTGTAATTTTAAACTTTTTATTTTTATATCAAATTTTATTGAACACATTTAATTTGAAATTAGTTAAGCAGAATGAAATTATGCATGAACGGTAATTTAAAAATTTCGGTTCATATTAACCGAGATAAAATTTATCTATAATTTTTTTTATAGTTTCCCACAAAGTCTTTAAAACTATTCGAAAGATTGCGAAAATGTTTCATTCGATTTCTTAAAAAAAAAACTTTGCGATACATTTAATCAAAAATGTAGGTGTTTTCGGTTTAAAATTTATCGAAATTCAAAAAAAAATGGTGGGAGCAATTGAAAAGCTTTGGAAAGTTTGTATTAAAATTGTAAAATTATTCGAAAATTTGTAGGGAACATCCAAAATTTTAATATTTACACTTTTAATGTTCTATACTCAATTAAAAACCATCCTAATTTTGCTTGTAACTTTAAGAAGTTTTTCAACTCTTTTGTATATATTTTTTCAGCATAAAAGGAAATCGCCCTAAAACCTATGGTGGATAATAATCCTGATGTTGCAAATCTGCTACATGTAGAACAAAATCTGCTACATGTAGAATAGTTAGGAATAAATGGCATCTCTTCAAATCCGTCACTCTGTTCTTCAATAAATAGAAATTTCAGAGATTTTTAAAATTTGACAATTTTACTTATATTTTCATATAATTGACAAATAAACTAATAAAATGAGATCAAATCGATTAGTGTGCCTTCAAAAATGAAGGAAATATGACAATACAAATCTCATCAGGTCTATGTGTGAAGATTTTAAAATTTTATATTTTTGGAAGAGTACATCCGCAGTTTAAGAAACCAATAGTTACAGTCCTTCGTGATCGGTATGGATCGCATTATTATTTTGGTATCCAGAGCAATTTAAGATTAAATGTTTGTACCCAAAAGTGCTGTAGAAATGAAAGGTATAATCAGATCCTTATATCACTTACACAAAACAATAGTAAGTAATGATCATATAAGAATGAATTCTACCTTTAATTCTTTAAACTGTGGATGTGCTAGTCAATTTAAATTTGTGATGTACAGCCAAAAAATGTAATCCGATTTATGATGATTGATTGATGAATGATGATATTTACCGTTCAAGACATATTTGAGGTCCCTTATGAAGAATTCTTCAATTTTGTCACATGACAGTGGTGCACACCACCACTAAACCAGTCACTATAAAAAAAAAAAAAAAATATGTAGGTACATTATTTTTTGCTGGGCAATCGATTGAGACTATTTATTTTAAAATCGGAGAGGGGGTCGTCCAAAAATTTGCCAATTTTGATCGTTTTCATATGAAATTGCTCTATAGTTATGCTAATATCTTTCATTAAAATAAGATTTGACCCCGTAATTCTTTTAACTGCGCATGTGCATATGCGATTCAAATTTAAGTTGAATTTTTCTTAACATTGATATTAATTTTGCTCAAAAACCCGCTGTGTTGAAAAAATTTGGAAATGAAATTCGGACTTAGCACCCGAAAACCCATACAAATTTTATAAGCGAAAAACTTTGCGGTTTTTTGTTTACATATTTTTCAGCATTAAAAAAAATTTATTCACGCATGTGTTCGCGTGACATTTTTTAATGTATTTAAAATAAGATAATCGAAAAAAACTATTTTGAAATTTTTCATTTTTAAAACCTGAAATCGTACGGTTTCGTAGATTTTCCCATATAGTCAAACGATTTTTCGCTTAACTCATAGAAGTCTAATAGCCATAGTTACAGAAAAAACTGCTAAATTAGCAGATTTTTTAGATTGTGACAAGTATATGAATTTAATTTGGTTTTACAAAAGTTTTTTTATACCTGTGAAACAGAAAACAAATTATGGAAACAAATTTTAGAGGTGAAAAAAACTTTTGTTTTGAAATATTTTTGGGATGTAAAAAAAGAAATTGTATGGTAAATTTCGTTAGGTGAAAAACTATTATAGTGTTGAAATAAAAATTTTGAGCTGAAATTCAAATATTATTTTTTTTTATTGAATTTGTATAAAAATTTAGAGGTACCTTCACATTTTTTGCTCATTTTCAATACCAAACTTTTCGGGAAAATGTCAATCAATCTAGGTAAAATGATCGTGTCATGATCGTCATTTCAACAGACATACTTTTGTTATGTTACTAAATATGACGTTTTATTTTACTAGGAAACGAATCATTATATACAACAACACTATCTATTTCTATCTTGAATTTCAGTCTTCTCAGTCTTCTTCAGACTTCTCAATCTGTTGCTACAAGGAAGATAAGGTGAATTTTTATTTAGTATATTTATATTAGATATATGTTAAATAAAACTTAGACTGGTTTGTTGAAAAGAGGTGAAGATGTAAAATATGTGATTTAAAAAGTAAATTTTCGAAAAAAATTGTTTTTTAAAGACTTTTGTTAATGGCAAACAGTTATAGTGTCTATCTTCCAAAAGATTAAAGAATGACAAATTTGCAATAAATAATTTTAAAATGAAAATACTTTTTTTTTTGGAGATTTAATTTTTAATATCACTAACATATCTTCTAGCTGATAAAAATACGATATAGTAATTTAAAATGTTACTTTGATAACACTGTAAGTAAAATGTAAACTTTTTAAATGACACACCAAATCCCATGGACACGTAAAATTAATTTTGGAGCGCATAATTCAGTAGTACATTCCGTTTTAATAGGTTAGGTCAAAATAAAAAGATATTTCAATTTTAAATTTGCATTGACTATTTTAAAATATCTTTTTGAAATTACTTTATTTAATGTTTATACCTATGTCAAAACTCAAAGCTAACATACATTTTTGTAAACAATTAAAGAGAATTTTAAATTTAAAAACCGTTAAAATTATCGAGTATCCAAATAAAAAATATCGAGTATAGAAAAGTAGTCGAAATTACCAGCACTAATGAGTTGAATCCGCCTAAAATGGACGGTCTTCATTGTTAGACTTAACAAAGTCAGTTCAAAAAAGATTTTGATGTCTTTTACTTAACTCTTAAGCTTTTTTGCAATGAAATTTATACCACTTATTCGACACGAAAAATAAACAATATGTTATTTACCAAAAATTTTTTCGTTGCTTATTTTAGGCAATATGGGTGAAAATAGGTTAAGAACAAATCTCAAAATCTAATAAAGAAAAATAAATATATTCTGGCATAAATTATTATTATTTCTCTTACCAAGATTTAACTACAGACCAAAAATTACCATTTTAGTGCTTTTAGTTGAGAATATATCGCTCATTTACTTCAATAAACGTCATAACTCCAAAAATTTTGATTTTGTAGAAAACGAGTTTAAAGTTTTAAATTTACTCTCACCTTGAAGAAAAAAATAACGACATAATTTCTCTCAAGAGGGTAGTATATAAGATATCAATACGACGTTTATACACAATATAATAAGTGATATAACGAATAATTCTGCGTCATTAACTCAAAAATCACGTTTTTTGAGTTGTGACGTTCTTGAAGTAAATGAGCGATATGGCGATTTTCGTGTTTCGAAAAACGCGAAATTGAGTGAAAACGCAACTTAACTTCAGCATATATTGATTAAACTTAAAGGCTTTGCTAATAATACCAAATATAATCTTTCTGGCAAAGTTCATAAAAATTCGGTAACACGTTTTCAAGTTAAGACGATGTCCTTTACAGGTTGTCTTTTGGAATCCAGTATGTCCTTATACAAAAATTAGTGTTTATTTTAAAGTTTAAGCTTCAATCTTACTTTGTGTTTAGTAGCAACGGTTTCGCGTCAACAAAATATGTTTTCAAGGTTTTTGAAAATTGTGTTAATTTCAAAACATTTATTTTTTTAAATTTAACGAAACAGTGGCATGCACACAAAAATTAACTCCACAAATTGTTTTGTAAATGTTTTCTATCGAAGTCGCTTAAATTCTTATTATAAATCACTCATTTGAAGCACTTATGGCCAATTTAAAATACCTCGCCTGGAGGGGGACTTGCCGGTTAGATGGTTAAAACACACTAAATGCAAACTTAGAATTTAAATAACTTTTCATTGTGACCTATTAAGTGTCCCGGAGTTTTGGTGTGTCATCTATATAAAAGCATAAATATATATAAAATAATAAATAACGTTACTCACTCACTGACTGACTGACAGACTGAACTGGAACTAGGAACTTGAAATTTAGCACGGATGTCAATCATACCGCTAAGACGGGCTTTTTGGAATTTTTTCCTACAGGGAGGGCTAAAATGGGGAAGTCACCCCTTTGACTGCCTGTCCAAACCCCTTTGTCTAGAAAGCTGAAATTTTCAATATGTGTTCTTTCGAATGTGACCAAAATCACAGGTATGAAACTTTTTGAAATTATGCCCACAAACGTGGTAAAAAGGGGCTAAAAGTCTTCCCCTTGGCGGTCTAGCCAAACCACTGAAGCTAGGAACTTATAATTTGGTATGTGGGTTCCCAATCAGGATAAGACAACTGTATAGAGCGGATTTTTGGAAATTCCTACGGGGAGGGGCATTAAGGGATACGTCTACCCCTTGGCGGACTGGCCAAGCCACAAAAGCGAGGAACTAGAAATTTTGTATGTGAAATTATCACCATTAGATTTCTGTGTTGACGGGAATTTTGGTAATTCAGATGCGGAGGTACAAAAGAAATAAAATCTACCCCTTGCGGCCTCGCCAAACCACTAAAGCAATTAGCAATTTTGTATGTGGGTACCTTGCTGCGAGTAGATATCTGCACTGACGGGATTTTTGGATATTCCCACGGGGAGGGGCACAACGGGGTTAATCTCTTGGCGCCCTGGCCAAACCTAAAAGCTTGGTAGTTGAAATTTGGTATGTGGGTTCCTAATCAGGAGTAGACATCTGTATTGACAGGATGTTTGGAAATTCATCCGGGGAGGGGCAGTAAGCGGAAATGTCTCCTCCTTGGCGGCTTGGGCAAACCAATAAAGCAAGGAATTTGAAATTTTGTATGTGGGTTATTAATCAGGAGTAGACATCTGTATAGAGCGTATTTTTGTAAATTCATACGGTCAGAGGCATTAAGGAGAAAAGTCTCCCCCTTGTCGGTCTGGCCAAACCACTAAAGCGAATAACTTGAAAATTGGTATGTGGGCACCTTATCACGAGCTGATATCTGTATTGACGGGATTTTTGGAAAATCCCAGGAGAGGGGCTAAAAGTATTATATATCCCAATTGGCGGGCTGGCCAACCACTGATGCTAGGAACTTGGAAATTTCTACGAGGTGGAGCTAAAAGGGAAAAGCTTTTCCCTTGTAGGCCGGCCCCACCACTAAAGTGAGGAACCCTAATTTTTAGAAAAGTTTGCTCCTCCAGAATCGCCAGAGCTTTAACAAAATACTTATGAATAATCAATTTTGCTCTATTCTTGTCTTCTTAGCAATCAAATACGTGGCTATGGTCTTTTCCTAATAAGCATCATGATGTTACTAAACTTCGAAGACCTAAAATGTTCTATTTATAAAAAAAAAAATTAGATTTACTCTGGCTCAAGTAATATTTTTTTCTGACAATATTCCTTTGTTTTCTATTTTAAATCCTGATATTTATTTAAGATAATTTCAATAGATTTTTTAACGTAAATTTTCGAGTTGATATCAAAATTTTGAGAAGGAAGTTATGGATTTCAAAACAAAAACGTCACTTTTCCACTACTTAAAAAAATTATATTTTTTTGCATCGGGCAATGCATTCAGTGTGTTTGTTTAATTTTATTTATCTGCACGCAGAAAAAAAAATGTGTATAATTTACAAAAATTAGCGTAATAGTTTACAAAGTTTCGTGGGTAGTTATACAACTACATAAAATTAACGACAATTTTGTCAAAACGCTTAGGTAAATGTTAGAAGTGATATATATTAGGGTATTCAATCGGTTAACTGTTACTCGATTAATCGATGAATTTTAGTCGAACAATTGTTCGAGTACATTAAAATGGCCAATTTCGAGTAACGAATAACTCGAACAATTTTGTTCGAGTAATCGAGTTAATCGAGTAATTACAAATTTATTCTATTTCAGTTAAAAATATAAAAATAAATTAAATTGTTTGCATAAAATTTTTTTTTTAAATCCATTTGCCTACGATATGGGCAACACTACTGATTATAAAATTTTTTTTCTTTAGATATTTTAGAGAAAAAATGTCCCCACCGATACCTGTGCCTAATATATCCCATTTTTATATATATTTTTAATATCCTTGAACAATTGGAGACATTATGATCAGAGAAGACAAACTATGACAAAATCCTTTGTGTTTATGGCCAAAAAAGTTTGGAGAAAAGCAAAAAAATAGCAAATCTGCAAAAAGGTAAGAATGCACTTTTTAAAAGAAAAAGTAAAAAAAAAATATTTATGAAAACAATCATTTAAAGCAAAGTAATATTTTAAAAGGCAATTCTAAAGCTTACAAATTCTAAAAAAATTTTAAAAAATGGCAAAGAAAAATTAACTATGGGTAAAAATGGAGAAAAAGCATATTTTTCTTCTGTGATTATGATGCTCAAATAAAGGGTTTAAGTAGACTTCGGAACTAAAACAAATGTAAGACTAACAGATCCGATTTGATGAAATTAAGCAACATTTTGGTATATCTAAATATTCAACCCAACAAATTGCAACAATCCTAAAACCATTAGATTGTAATGACGTTTTTTTTTTTGCAAGATCGAATAACCTGAATTCATCACATTTTGGTGTTACAGGTTGTATTTAGGCGTCATTCTTTTCTTTCTTTCGGATCTTTCTTCATCTTAATCACATATATTAAAAATCATACTTTGCAAACAAAATAAAATTGAACAAAACTCTTTCGTTTATTAATGAAGGCGAAAAGTAATATAATTTTTCTTAATATAATTTCAAGGCAAGGACTGCAATGCCATATTATATTTGATATTTGCAAAAAATGCTTAAAGTCAATCTTTATGAAAACGAAAGAAAAAAAGTAAAACATATTAATTGTATATTATTTAAGAACTTATTTTTAGTTTAAATTAATTAATTTTGATAAAAATATTTCTTGAAATTCCTAATTTTGTGTTTTTTGTGTGTTTTTATATATTTCTAATGAAAAATTATTTAAATTAATCGAGTTACTCGAGTAATTTTAAAATCTTACTCGATTAACCGAGTAAGTTAAAACCCTTAAAATCGAGTTACTCGTTTACTCGAACAAAACCAAAGTCGAGTAATTTGAATACCCTAATATATATGTAAATAAGCCGAAGTTTTTTATATAATATTGCAACGTTTTCCAGATTAAATAAACTATATATTTTTGTAAATAAAAAATAGTCCATTATATTGTAAAGAATATTTTTATTAAAATTAATAATATATTTAACAACAAATAACATTTTTTAAAATAAAAACACTCAAAAACGTATATAAATACCTAGATGCAGTTAACCATGATGTGTTTACGAAATCCAATATCTTGAGAAGTTTCAAATTCTCCACCAGTCCGTCCAAAGCCTGGCTTCGCTGAGGAAAGTTATTCTGTGTGACTGGCCTTCAGCCGGGTTTAGGGGGTTTCTTCTATGTGGTAGGCAGTTTGGTGGCTTCGCTGGGTAGAGTTTATCAGTGTACTAAAAATTTTAAGATGAAATTTTGCTAGTTTTTACTCCAAAAATTTCTTCCAGCAAAACTAGTAACATGTTTTTAAAGTTGAACAAATGATAAAATTAAACACTATGCGAATAGTTATTTTAGTGATTCGCTTTAAAGTTTTAAACTCCGCGAATGTTTTTTTTTTTTCGTTTTTTGTAATTTTATTTTGTTTATTTACAATTTTTACCATTATTTTGTTCGTTACTTTTAAATATGATGACAATTTTTTAATTTCTTTTTCTTTTTTTACTAGTTTTACTAGAAAAGTACTCATACAAGCATAGATTCCGTTCGAATTTTTTGGCAAAACTTGCACAGTGGGATATATCACAAAATGTTTGGAAATAATTCGGCTATTTCTTACTTAGTGGTCCGATTTAATGAAATTTGGAACAGGCTTAAGTGATGTAATGTCTAGCTAAAGTTTTTATCTTGAAACTTCCAAAACCCACCGGGGGCGGCAATAAGACCACTCACTTCTTAACAGGAAATCTTCAAATGTTACCCCCTATGAATATATTTCTTATTATGAGTGTTTGTATTAGTTTTTAACTGTCTTCAATGATGCCAGATATTAAAGCAAATAATCATAATAAGACATTTTTGCAGAAGGGATAACATTTGAAGATTTCCTGTTAAGAAGTTATAAACATATCATACTCGTATAAGTGTTTGGTATCGTGGAAAAGAAAATTAATTGTAAATTACGATATAAAAAAGAATCGCTACTCTTGGTTCAACTAAAACTTGGGTAATCATATTAGCAAGGTAAAAATTTCGGTTTTTGTTAAAATGTAAATTTTCACTATTCAATAAAATATTTATTAATATACTTAATCTAATATTTTTTTTTTTTTTTGACTTAAATAGACTTTTATGTCAGCAATGCAAAATGTATCTCCGAATAAAAATTCCAAAAATGGAAGATTTAAATTTTTTGCTGCCATGTCATTTAAAGCGGGAATTGGAAGAGACTTACCCAATTAATTAAGGTATATGTTGAAGTATCTAAAGGGTGTTTTTTTTACAGGTATATAAATATAAGTTGGCAGAACACTTTTTCAACTGGCGTCTATTTTCCCAGCTGTCAAGTCATTTATGTTTAGTTTGGTTTGGCATTTCAACATGAATAGACTGACGCATAAACAACGCTTTAAAATTGTGCAAATTTGTTTTCAAAGTCATGGTTCTGTTCGAAAGACGAATTTCTCGAATTTTGTTTAGCGATGAAGCTCACTTTTGGTTAAATGGCTACGTCAATAAACAAAACTGCAGTATTTTGAGTGATGATAATCCTCTAGTGTGTCTTGAGACACCGTTACATCCAGAAAAACTGACTGTTTGGTGTGATTTATGGGCTGGTGGAATCATTGGTCCGTACTTCTTTAAAAACGATGCTGGTCAGAACGTTACAGCAATGGTGACTGCTATATAGCCATGATTACGACTTTTTCGTTCATCAATTGAACAACCATGAGGTGCAGGAGCTGTGGTTTCAATAAGACGACGCAACATGTCACACAGCTCGTGACACAATTTATTTATTGAAGGAAACGTTTGGTAACCGCATAGTTTCACGTTTTGGACCCGTGAATTGGCCTCCAAGATCGTGTGATTTAACGCCGCTGGACTATTTTCTGTGGGGAAATGTGAAGTTGCTAGTCTACGCCGATAAGCCCAAAACGATTGACCAATTGGAGGACAACATTATTACAGCATTATTGCCAATATACGGCCACAAATGTTGAAAAAAGTCATCGAAAATTGTACCTCCAGATTAGACTACGTCCGAGCCAGCCGTGGCGGTCACATGCCAGAAGTCATATTTAAATTATAATGCCAGAAGATTATCTTTCGAATAAAGTAAATTTCATTTTAGTACAGTGTTATATTAACGTCATATAGACAGTCGCAATTAATATTTAATTAATATGCATTTGACAAATTTAGTTTAAGAAGAAGAATAAACATTTTCTCTAAAAATTATAGACACTAATAATTTTTAAATCAGACTAGACTAGCTTCTGCCTTTTTATGGACAGGCTCATCAGTGATTTTCCATTTAAATTGTATTATTATTTGTATCTTATAATTGTCAGATTGTCTCTATATGATAAATTTTTTCAACAACCTGCGGCTGTAAGAATCAAACCTGCGCTTTTCTTATATTACAAACGTAACAATACCAAGACATTACCGTTTAGCGATCACACCCAAGTATGGCCTCGAATGTAATGCAGCTAAATTGCAGTTTTCTTTCCTATTAGCTTTTTCTGTTATTGTATATTATACTCAGAAGTGACAACACTAACAACACACTACTAAGAAGACAAGAATGGAGCAAAATTGATTATTAATAGGTTTTTTGTTAAAGTTCTGCCTATTATATAGGCTCTAGCTTTTCTAAAACTTCTGGTTCTGATGAGATCTTTAGCCAGATCGAAACTAGTATCAACCTAGCTTATATGTTTGATTTGCTTTATTTTTATAAATATACGGAGGTTGAAAGCTTGTTATAAATTGAAAATAACATAAAATAATCTCGATGTATATAAAAACAAAAAACTAATATAACTGTAAAAAATATTACTTGAGCCAGAGTACACACTAAAAATTTTTTATATAAATAGAACATTTTGGTCTTCAAAGTTTAGTAACGTCATGATGCTTGTTAGGAAAGACCTAACCACGTGGTTGATTACTAAGAAGACAAGAATGGAGCAAAATTGGTTATTAATAGGTTTTTTGTTAAAGTTCTGCCTATTATATAGGCTTCAGCTTTTCTAAAACTTCGGGTTCTGATGAGATCTTTAGCCAGATCGAAACTAGTATCAACCTAGCTTATATGTTTGATTTGCTTTATTTTTGTAAATATACGGAGGTTGAAAGCTTGTTATAAATTGAAAATAACATAAAAATAATCTCGATGTATATAAAAACAAAAAACTAATATAACTGTAAAAAAATATTACTTGAGCCAGAGTACACACTAAAAATTTTTTATATAAATAGAACATTTTTGGTCTTCAAAGTTTAGTAACGTCATGATGCTTGTTAGGAAAAGACCTAACCACGTGGTTGATTACTAAGAAGACAAGAATGGAGCAAAATTGATTATTAATAGGTTTTTTGTTAAAGTTCTGCCTATTATATAGGCTCTAGCTTTTCTAAAACTTCGGGTTCTGATGAGATCTTTAGCCAGATCGAAATACTAGTATCAACCTAGCTAATATGTTTGATTTGCTTTATTTTTGTAAATATACGGAGGTTGAAAGCTCGTTATAAATTGAAAATAACACAAATATTTTATTTTTAGATTTTTTGATTATTTTTCTAATCTCCTCAGTCTATATTTCACAATGTTCACAATGTCAATTAAAAAAAAAAATATCTTTGTTTTATTCCATATTACCCTCTACAACCGCTTCCGCTACCAAATTGGAGGCGTGCACAACTTTTAACTGTGTGTTAAATTGATATTTGCCTTAAAAATGTTGCAACTTTAGATGCGGTATCATATAATTGATTGGTATCGTTGTAAAGAAAAATAAATGTAGACTACGACATTTTTAAAAAAGAATCTTTAATCTTAGTTTAACGCAGTTTGTAACTGGAATACTGCTATTGGAATTTTGTCTATTTTGCTTTATTTCAGTAAACACCGAAATTCTGAACTAGAAAATGGTGTTGCGGCAAATGTTTGTTAATAAAATTGGAAATGGTTGACAAAATTCGTTGTCGGTTTAGCTAAACGAAGTTTAACTGACATCCCAAAAAACTAGGCTTAGTAGAACAAAACCTTGGGTAATCCTATAAGAAAGGTAAAAATATATAAGAAAGGTAGACATAATCAATAAGAAAGGTAGACATAATCTAATCATTTTGTAGATTTCAATAGACTTTAGAGTCAACAATTATAAATTGCTGCCAGCATTTATGATTTGCTGTAAACAATCACACATTTCCCAAAAATTAAAATTCTAAAAGTTCTAAAAAGGGTAAACCATTAACTGCAAAGTGTATCTGTTGTGTAGAAAATGTTTTGTCTACAAACGTTAGTTAGGGATTTTTGCGTTTAACATATAAACGCTCCTGTAGTTAGGGCTTTTGTATCGCTATTTTTGATCGAAGGATTAAACATTTTGTTGTTTGCATGTATTTGATGCAGTACATCGGAATCAATGAAAAAGCGAATTTGAATTTTTTGTTATTGATTTTTGATTATTGATTCTCATTATGTTTATTATTTTATGAAGTTGAAAAATTTAAGTTTAGTATTTTAAATCTGAATATTTATATTTATTTATTTATTCTAGAACATAATCATTAAATTGAAAATGTTATTTGAAATGTTCAATTTTGTTTAATAAAAATGTAAACATTTTATTAAAGCCAAAATTCTTTATGGAAGCAATATTTTTTATTAAAATTTAAATATATAGCACTAAAACTGTGTTCCAATAAAAGGCAAAACTAAAGTTTAGGCCTCTGAAATCAGAGCTTTATAGAATTCAGTACTTCATTTGATTTTTCAATTCTGATTGACTATGGAATAATTTAATTCTCAAATCGAATGATTGCATGATTTTACAAATCAAATGAATGCTCAATTGGTCCATTTGGTTTTTTTTTTTATAGACTTCAATCATTTTTAATCATTCGATTTATTCAATCACTGAATTTAATTGTTTTGAATTCAATCGTTGGGAATTCAATCATTGCGAATTCAATCTTTGGGAATTCAATCGTTGGGAGTTCAATCGTTGAATTCAATCGTTGGGAATTCAATCGATTTAAATTTTTGGAATTCAATCATCATTCGATTTTGTTTCAATTTTAAAATTTATGAAACAACAACAGATTTATATGGAATTTAAAATTTTTTAAAAGTAGTACATGAAAATTAAAACATAATACTATTGAAGTTAACAGTTGTCACTAGAAAAGTCAAAAAATCGAAATCCAATGTATTTTAAGTAGGGGGTGGCACATGAGTAAATTTTGTCTCACACTCACTCACGCTGACGAAATAAAAGTTCCACTCACGCCCATAAAAAGAATGAATGATTTTTAGCAATTTTTCGTTCATTTGTAAAAAAACCTTTATTTAGTATAGGAAAAAAATTTATTATTCCCGGTTAAAAAGTAAGTATATGATCGTAAATGGTCATACATATTCGCACATACTAGAAAAATTAACCTACATTTCCATATATGGACCAATTTTATATGGTCATCCATATACATACGTTCAAACATTATATATTTTTTGTAATTTGTAATTTGTTTACATAACTTTGTATTTTAAAAAACTGTCTAATAAAAAAAAAACCAATCCCGATTAAAAAATGATAAGGAGCTTTATGTAGTCATATCAATTTCTATGTGATGCTATATGTAATCTTATTAAATTTCATCAGATATAAGGGCCCATATAATTTGTATATGATTGTATGGGTTTAGATCTAATCTGATGCAGTTAGATAAATGTCAAGTACAATTTTATTCGAATTATGGCCCGGTAGAATTGTATTATATTGTTTTAATTTTTATATCTTATTGTATCAGTTTATATCTAAACTGATACACATAGATATAATTATATAAAAATCTTATATTATTGTATCCGGATTTTGACCTGACATAATTGTTTATAACATTATGTAAACTGATACATCAATATATAGTTAGATCCGAGTTTAGTCTGGTATAATTGCACTAAATGCTACATTTTTGTATATGATTGTTTGAAAATATTCACAATTTCATACAAATATATATATAACAGGGATGGCAGGCAGTACCGCTAGTATACCGTTGCCGATTCAAACACCCTTTCAACCGACTATATTTATCCAAATAATTGAAATACCGTTATCAGTAAAATACCGTTACCGAAATAATTGTATTAGTGATATCCTTAAAATACCGTCACCGAAATATTCTGACAAGATCTGAAAAAAATCGCTGTAAATAGACATATTTTACCAAAGTTTGATACTAACCTAGCCAGTCATTCGAACTCGGGCATACTGCGGCTAAAAGTGTCGGTGTGCATTGACATTACCTGAACAATTTAAATAACGTTACCCTTAAAATATCGTTACTGAAATAACTGACCACCCTTTATCTCTCAAATAACGTTACCAAAATAACTGAAATACCGTTACCGTTTAAAAATGTTAATGAAAAAAAATCTTTCATTTTGTTGTTTACTTTTTTAATCAATTCGATTATCGTTAAAACAAGTT
Source organism: Delia radicum (assembly GCA_021234595.1). Classification (NCBI taxonomy): domain Eukaryota; kingdom Metazoa; phylum Arthropoda; class Insecta; order Diptera; family Anthomyiidae; genus Delia; species Delia radicum. The sequence goes on along the minus strand of CM037853.1, from coordinate 166,953,878 downwards.
ACTGAAATGCACTACAGTTTTTGTATCTGATTTTAGTTGTTTGGCTCTGAGGTCCGATTAAATAAAATTTATTAAAATTATTTAATAGCTTCTAATTTTAACGGGCCTCAGAGACAAACAACAAAATAAAATAAAAATATAAAAAAATAAAATAAATCTATGGTCATGTATGTGCCATATATGGCCATATACTAATATAATATATGATCATTTTCACATGGGCACTAATATTTTGTAAATGTTTTTGCTGATTTTAGCATATAATTTGGTTACTTTCAATTAACTAAAATTAAGCTCAAATATTGCTAAATATTTGTAAATTCAACAGATTTTTTTATGCTATGCTGATATTACATATATTTGGTAAAAAAATCTGCTAATTTTATCAGTTTTTTTCTGAAATCTAATTTTTAACTAATTTTAAGCATTTTTTTTCTATTTTTGCAGGTTTTTTTCTATGAGTGTATATAAAAATCCTCCATATATTAGTCTTTGGGTATATGAGGTAAAATATACTTCCTTATATGTTCATATATGAGCCCTTTTTGCACATAAGAAATTCCATATACTTCCATATTTGCCCATATATGAAATTACATATATGGAATCACATACACTTCCATATATGCCGATATATGAAAAATATATGTACATGTTTGTCTATATACGCAACCATATATGATCATATCTGTACATATATGTACTTTTTTAACCGGGTTATCAAGTTTAATATTGAAAAGAATAAAATAAAGTGCACATGCATGCAATAATTCATATAAATTTAGTTATTGTCAAACAAAGAGGTTTTTTATTCTTTAAAATTTTTTAACAAAAAGCTTTTTTTCAGAAATGATTTGTAGTTTTTCAATACTCCCAGCAAAACTACTCGTTACCAAATAATGGGCAATGTATCGCCATATGGCCCCACGCATTACAACACACCTTACTTCACTGATGAATTTTACAGGCGATGAGCCAAAAAGTAATGGGTGGGCTCATTACTTAGAAAGGGGTAAAGTAACTTGTTAGTTATATGGTTACCGGGTTGGGAAAAATAATGTGTCTATAAATAGATTTTCATAAAAAAATTTAAAACAAAAAAATTATTGCAAATATTTTTTTTTAATTAAATAAATTACGTGGCTTCGCTGAGATTCGAACCTGGGGGTCTGGTTGTTTAAAAAAAAAAAATGTTGTTTTAAAAAAAATTGACTGACCTGCGATGGAGGTTTATGTAGTCATATCGATTTCTATATGACGCGATATGCAATCTTATACAATTTCATTCGAAATATGGGCCCATATAAAGGGTCCGCCAAATAACTTTTTTTTTTGAACTCCTGAACCAATTGGACTTTGTATGGCGTCATACCAAGGTCTTTATGCAAAATTCGTATCAATGATGTCTCCGAAATGTTCGATTGTTGAGAACGACGGTGAATTGATGTTGATGGCGCTTCACGCACACTTTCTGCCACAGCAGCAATGTTCTCGGGTGTACGCACTGTTTTTGGCTTTTCACGCTTTGGTTTATCGATGAGGATGCCAGTTTTCTTTCACTTTTTTCGCAAGATAACGAACATACGGACCATATTCGTTCAGCGGAAGGATAAAACTAATTATCTGTCAAATCAGACATGAGCTAAGTGTTACCATTCAGGAAATAAGCACTAGTTGAAAAAAACCTTAGATGGCGGACCCTTTTAATTGTATCTACTGGTATGGGTTTCGATCCAATCTAATGTAATTAGATAAATGTTTGATATTATGGTATCCGAATTATGGGCCCATATCAGTTTTTTTATCTAATTGTCTCAGTTTATATCAAAACTGATACAAAGAGATAAATATAAAATCCAGATATCCTTGTATCCGGATTTGTACTTGATATGGTTTTATATGATTGTTTGTAAATTGATACATCCAAATATAATTAGATACGAGTGCTAGTCTAGTAAAATTGTACTAAATGTTACATTTTTGTATATGGCCGTATGAAAATATACACAATTTTATACAAATGTATATTTTTCCTATCATATCCGTTAAGTCATAAAAAATATTAAGAAACTTATTAGTTCCCGCATAAACCTTTTTTAAGATTTAATACACATTAGGGTGTTCCGAAAGTGGACAATTTTACGGAATTGTGCTTAAGCGATGCATATTATCCAGTTGAATATGGAAAAATCGAGAATACTTATAGTTCGCTAAACACATATTTTTTTGAATTGTTGTACAAAATTAAGCTCAAAAGTTTGGTAATGCTAAGTATATTTTTGGAAATATATATATAAAATTTCAATAGAGTAATTTTAGTTCACTACATCTTTCAATTTAAAACAAATAAGAAATAAAATTACTTGTTTCAAACTAAATGATGCTGTGGTGGACCAAACGTAATCTATGACAATTTTATAAATGTTTTCCCCATGATATGCTCAGCATTGCTAAATGCCTAAAGTCTACTTTGTTCAAAAATGGTAAAAAACACACTACGAAGGCCGCGGGAAGCTACTATAAGGAAACTAATAAAAACTGTTATTTAATAAACAACTATCAGACTTTAAATGCAGCAATTTATAGTTATACATAAAAGATGATCTACATATTTTTTGGTATGGAACGATATATTTTTACATAAAACTACGAATAGGTCAAGATATCGTTTTATCCAACTGAAATACATTTTTTTAGTACTACATTATATGTAATAAGATGTAATTATATGTGGCATCGTATTAAAAAATTAGAGGAAAACAATTTTATATATAAAAACACATGCATCAACATAGCTATTTACGAACAATAGCATGCATCAACATGTATATTTATATAAAATAATGCATATTTATAAATGTTTTACTTTTAAATTTTAAAAAATTAAAACCAAAAGTTTATTTTTCGATCTTTTATCATAAATTATGATGTCAGCAAGATTATTCAAGTTCATGATCATTTGTTTTTTTGTTAAACAAAAACCCGTGCAATGTTTAGTTATTACTCAAAAAAGTTTTTGTTCGCTAACTTAAAGCAGACTTTATCTACTGACAGGTTCTTACATGTTTCATTTCGCATCACCGAAAATCATCAGAGAACCAATGTAGAACATTTAAAAAATTGCAAAGTACGGCAAAACTGATTTATGGTCCTAATACTATAGTCAGAAAGTGTTGTTGTTTATTAAACAAACAATAAAAACACAGTGTTTTACGACTAGAGATGTTAGCCTATACACCAACAATGTTATTAGTTAAAAAGGTTTTATTTTTGATTTGAATTAGTTCAATTCTTCCAATTTTGTTTTATACTTCTTATCGGGTAATAAAACAATACGGGTAAAGCGTTTGATCTTTTTCCTGCAAAATTTGGGTAAAAATATTCTACACCTTCTACATTGGTTCTCTGATGATTTTCGGTGACGCGAAATGAAACATCTAAGGACCTGTCAGTAGATAAAGTCTGCTTTAAGTTAGCGGACAAAAACTTTTTTGCTCACATCATAATGAATATTTATATCTATACGTTTTTACCCGTGAAACTTATAAACCAAATGATAATTTTTAAAAAGTATAATTAAAATGCATTAAACAGTCAATTAAATAAAATTTGCGTGTTACTCCAATATGAAAGCGGTTCTGTTTCTAGAATCTAGAATCTAGATGATCTAAAAAATATTTTCCAAGAAAACAAAAAAATTCAACGCAGTGCTTTTTTTCCGCGGCCAATCAAAATTTGGCCTGTCTTTAGTTTAGGGGACATTACCGATTTTGATAATAAAATAGGAATGATTCAGATACGTAAGCAGAGCCTAGAATTTTATTTTATGTCAGACACGCCCCCTTTGGAGGCGGCAAGGCTTAAGAGTTCAATTATTTAAATTTAAATTTTCTAAAATCTACTTAAATGCTCGGTACAAATAATACGTTATTGGAAAGCTTATAAAATCTTCTTTCGTATGATATATATAAATTTTATTTTTCACGGATGGGAGCGTGTTATTTCACTTTAAATTTTAAAATGACCGAAATACAAAACAAAAACTTTGTATTTTGTCAATTGTATGGTGTTGAAGCGACTTCAACCATATATTTTTATTAAATTCGTTTTCATATAAACTATCTTATAATTTTTTTGAGATCTAGTTTTTGCTTTATCTTTGTATATTTGTATAAATATATTATCTTATTTAACCTAAACTCAATGAAAACATGGTTTTCTTTTCCTTTAATTTTGTTCTAAGACTGAGTCAATTCTCAAACTAGACTCTCCTTTGATTTATAGTTTGAAGTTTTAATTAGTGTAGTTTGTACATTTACCACAGCCAGAGGTGTGATGAATGCAGATAGAAGCTGTATAATAAACGTTTTATTTTGTAAAATATTTTGAACTGGAAGCCATTTTGTGTTTAATTTATTTCAACGCTTAATATAATCCCTAGTTGAATTGGCTTAAGAAGATAGCAATTTCTTCATGATCCATTTCTTCGTAGCCATTTTAACATGGTCCTTCTCTTAAGTTAAATTCGCTGAGGAACATATGGGTTAATAAACAAGACATGAGACCAACAATAAAAGAGACATCAATATAGATGGCGTTTTTTTCGAGGCCAATCAAAATGTGGAACGATTACGTCGTGTTTTTTTTTAGTCAGACACGCCTAATTTGGAGACGGCAAGTCTTGAAAGTAATTTTTTAAAAAATTATTTTTTAAATT
>CM037853.1:166905989-166949061 GCA_021234595.1 Delia radicum | reverse complement strand
TTTTGTTCTAAGACTTGAGTTAATTCTCAAACTAGACTCTCCTTTGATTTATAGTTTAAAGTTTTAATTAGTGTAGTTTGTACATTCACCACAGCCAGAGGTGTGGTGAATGCGGATAGAAACTGTTCAATAAACGTTTTATTTTGTAAAATATTTTGAACTGGAAGCCATTTTGTGTTTAATTTCTTTCAACGCTTAATATAATCCCTAGTTGAATTGCTTAAGAAGATAGCAATTTCTTCATGATCCATTTCTTCGTAGCCATTTTACTTGATCCTTCTCTTTAGTTAAATTCGCTGAGGAACATATGGTTTAATAAACAAGACATGAGACCAACAATAAAAGAGACATAAATATAGGTGGCGTTTTTTTTGAGGCCAATCAAAATGTGGAACGATTACGTCGGTTTTTTTTTTAGTCAGACACGCCTAATTTGGAGACTTGAAAGTAAATTTTTTAAAAAATTATTTTTTAAATTTAAAGTGAAATAACACGTTTCCATCCCTAGAAAATAAAAATGTGTATATATCATACGAAAGAAGATTTTATAAGCTTTTCAATGAGATATAATTTGTCCCGAACTGATAAGTAATTTTGGAGCAAACTTAAACTTAAAAAATGTCTCCCTTAAGCCTGGGCGCCTCCAAATTCACATTTTTTATATTTTTTTAATAATACCGGTGGATACTGCTATTAAACAAGCAAAAAAATCGAATACCATAACATATACCGTTATTCGTTTCGGTGGCCATCCTTGCTTCCAAGGTAGGGTTGCCAGATTCAAATTTGCAAAATGCTTGACATTCAAAAAAAAAACGTGATTTTTATAAAAAAAAAATCTTGGCAATTAAAAACACTCGTACGTTAGTAGTTAAATTATGTGTAAATGAAAATTATTTTAAACACGAATTGTGAAAGTATTCGAAAAGCTATAATGAAGATTAAAATATGTTTGGAATCTTTGAACTTTATAGATTAAAAATTATAACAATATTGTGTTCGTGAATTTTTTTTCATATCTATAGTCTATAGTCCAAAGAAGGAAAAAATTAAAAACAAATATGGAAAAACTTCTACTAATATTGGTTTCTTTTTTTTTTTTTTTTTTTTATTAATTAATAATCATATAATTACAAATTATATACTATTACCCTAACCGAGCACTAGCTACTATGGCCTTCGGCGCGTTGTAGCGAAAACAGACCAGTGCCTCTGGTGGGAATCGAACCCACGACCCCCGCACTGATAAGCCAGCACGCTACCAACTAGCCTACCGGGGCACACATATTGGTTTCTAATTTGCATGTATACACAGAGAAAAGAACTCATATTTAAATCAATTATTATTATATCATATTTAAAAGTAAAAACATATTTAAACTAAATAGACAACAAAGTTTGTGTGATTTCAAAGCTGCTTCTATTAATTTAATGTTGTTTCTACCTGAGTTTGTAATACTTTTTCTGTGTGTACTTTCGTAAGAGCAAAACTCCTGGGAATAAAATTAACTAAATAAATCGGAGGCAAAAATCTAATTAAAAATACCTGATAATTGAATTTTTTTTTTAATAATAGCTTGACATTTCTTTATACCCATAAAACAGACTCACAAGGGAGGTATCCCTACGCGTTTCGGCATATCTTAATGAACTTAAGATATGTTGTAGAGAATACAAATTTAAGGGACAGGTGTTTTTTTAGCTGCCCAATCTCATGTTTAGGCGTTACTAAGTGGGGACCCCATTTTATGTTTTTTTTTCGGTTTCGGTTTAATTTAAATTGGTATCAAACGAAAGGTTTTATGAAGACACATTCACTGGTGTACAAATTAAAAAATGTTTAAGTATTTCAATTATTTAAAAAAATTTTGAGTTACATTAAATCTGGCGTTTTAATAAGGAATTTTAGTTCTACTAAGCTAAAAATAATGAAACTCAGTGCCTATTTAATTTAATTGAGGGGGTGTCTGAGCTTTTTTCGATTTTCGAAACTGTTCAGTTATTTTGCGACTTTTTCGGAAGAACCATTTTCCCCTATATTTCAAGTAATTTAAAGATGTGGCAACTCTGGATCGCGTATATGGCAATGTGGGTATCCAAATTTGTGTTTTCTTTAGTACTGTAACCCTACGTACAAATAAATCTAGCATTCGTAAATTAAAAACAAGTTTTCATACAAAAATAAATGAATGTTTTTACCCTACCTTTTAACCCTTAAACATGAAATTGGGCAATTAAAACCAAATACGTGTCTCTTTGTTTTGCTCCTTTACAACATATCTTAAGCTCAATAAAATCTGCGAGTTCGGGTCTCCCTTGTCAGTAGTGACAACCGTATTGTAGCCAATCAAACTTTGTAAAAAAGCTGTTTAATATTGTCAAGGAATATCGTGCAACTAAAATAGAAACATATGCGCTTTTGAAATGCAGCTAAAAATTAAAAATATGAACCAAAAACATAAATCATATGAACTTTTTGCAAATATCAATACTTAAAACATAAAAATTACAGAAAAGAATTTAATCTGGCACACTGAGAGAATTATCTGCAAAATATCAATGAATTTTTGCATTAAATCTATGGAGTGTCACTGGAACTCGTCCATAAAAACTTTTCACTAAATTAATGAAGTCTTTCATAAAATTTAATGAAAATTTCTTTTATTTATTAAAAATTTTACACGCTGAATGAAAAAGATGCCTTATAAATGGTTTCAGTAAAATTATGAAGCTTTTTCATCCACGAAAATTGTCTGTGTACAACTATCTTTTCAATAGGAACAGAATCTTACTCATTTCTTCAGTTTAGCAAAATTTTAACATATAAAAATTATTTTGTTTAACTCTAAATATAAAAATATATATAAATATATATGTATATATATTTAAACTTTAGTTTTAACACTTAATTCTCAAGTGTTCGCTTTTGACTTAAAATATATAAAATCAACCACTCGATTTCTTCCGCACTTCTGATTTCAACCAATCTTGGTACAGAAGATGTACATCGTCCAAATGTAGGACAGCTAATCCCAGATGGTCTTGAAATATCGCGTTTCAAAATATGAATATATTCGAAAATTATAAAAAAGTAGTAGTACATAATATTTCATATCTTGTTAACGGCTTAAGCTACGAGAGTCATTGGTACCTCAAGCTAACTAAATTATGGTTTTACTAGTACACACAAATTATTCACTTCTGCTCAGCAAAATACATTGTTTTAAAAAACAGCGGTTCAAAAAGTTGTATTTCAAAAAACTGTTTTTTTTTTAAATTTTTTAAAAAAATATATATTAATTATAAATTTGAACTTTTGAAATACCGGACTTTTTGGGGTTTAGTATATCTCAAATTCCGAGATTTTCTTTTTTAAAACCCGGGTTTTTTTTAGGACATTTCGGGATTTGTTTTTTGGTAAAATTAAAAAAAAATACGTGTTTTCTTGAATTTCTCAAAGAATTGTGTAGCTTTAAGCGTTAAAAAGATATGGACGATTAAGTACGAGTACTTAAGTTACATTTTCAACTTTCTTTTTTTATTTTAAAACGCGATGTTTCCACAATCGTTAGAGCTAACAAAAAAAAAAAATTATGGCATATTTATATGACACTTAAGCCCGTATGACACTGTATAGTTTTTGTATTGACAATCTAAATTAAAGCAGTACAAATATATAGTGCCAAATTGTAGGAAATGTCAAAACAAATACTTTTGTTATCGATAAATCAGCGAAAAATTGGGATATCTGTCAAAAGTGCAAACGAAAATTTTGAACTTTATCTTGACATTTCTCACAGGCAAATAAGTTTGTTGTCAGTTTCTTTTTGGAACTGTCAGTTTAAAAAAAAAAACAAAACTGTTTGTTTACAAATTGTATATATGTTCCATTCGCATATTAATGTTGTTTCTTTCTCCCAATACATCTTGAAACTATACAAAAACTATACAGTGTCATAACAGCTTTACCTTCCACAGCAAGTTTGTATAAAATTGAAGGGGAGTAGAGGTCGAAAGTTGGATATTTTTTATGGTTTTACATGAAATAAGGCCTTTATTATTTCAATGTAGCCTTTTATTAACTTTGGACTTTTTAGGAAATTCATGAAGAGGTTTATTCATTCAAAAAACTTCTTAATATTAAAAATTGTATGAAACTGTTATATCCCTGCAGGAAATGTCAATAGTGAAAAAGTATTGATTCACTATTGACTGTGTCACCAGTACTACTAACCAAATATTCCCCAGGCAATGTAATTTGCTATAGACATTTAACATGTACGTGTCATTGAAAATCACTAGTGACATTAGAACTATTGACTAGGTAGTGAATAGGTAGTTCTTATGGGACCATATGTAGACATTGGAACCAAAGATTCACTAGTGACTAGGTAGTTCTTATGGCACCATATGTAGACATTAGAAGCATAGATTCACTAGTGACTAGGTAGATCTTATGGGACCATATGCAGACATTGGACCAAAGATTCACTAGTGACTCGTTAGTTCTTATGGGACCAGATGTAGACATAAGGACCATATCTTCACTAGTGACTAATTAGTTCTAATGGGACCATATGTAGACATTGGAGCCAAAAATTTACTAGTGTTGATAAAGTAAAAGTGTAGACGCTTAGTTGACAAAGTCAACAAAATAGTAGACAAAAGTGGAGACTTGGAGACACTCGACCCCAAGCATCCTGCAGGGATAAATTCTATAAACCCTCATTGTCGGAATGATTTATTAGTTTATGAAAATTTTCATTAATTTTACAAACATTGACTTTAATGAAACCTGTTTCATAGATTCTATGAAAAGTTTCAATGGATGTGTTCCAGTGACAATTTTCATTAAAGCTATGAGGGAATTAATTACTGAAGTAAAGATAATTCTCCTAGTGTGGCAGCTCTATGCCAAGGTAAAGTGTCCAAACATTAACCTGGGACTCCTGGCTAGAGATGGGAAAAGAGTAAACACTCAATTGTAAAATACACGGTAGAAAGGGTAAATTGAGTAAAAATGGGTAAATATCAAAAATGTGTGTTTAAACTATGTTGTCGAAAATTTGGCGAACAAACACATTTAGCAGCAAAATTTAAAGGACTTTATAAAATATTTTATAAATAAAAATGACAATGCTTACAGAGCAATTGAAAACTCGCAACTTAAGCCAAATGTATTGGCTTGAAGACATTTCCATTTTTTTCTCAAAAAAAAACAATAATTTTTCTATTTTATTATCATAAATTTCAGTTATTGACAAATAAATTTGCAAAAAATGCAGAAACTTCAAAAGTTGTGACGTAAAATATTTTTAACATATTTTTTTTATGACGTGAATAACCTTTTGTGTATATGTTAGCCGATGTTTAAACATCCTAAATCCGTTCTAGTTAATCATTTATCTTTAAAGGCGCAACAATTATGGCTGTTTTAAGTTTCAAGCAAACTAAAAAAAATATAATTACAGTTTTTGCTTAGAGTTAATCTACAAAGCTACATCAATTTAAAAATCTCATTGCATTTATCATATTTCAAAATATATATGACACCACCAAAAAATATAAAAATACACTCAAAAATATTTTTTGGCATATATTATAATATAGCATATATTTTTCGATTTTTTATATTGATTATGTATTTTTTTGTAACCCGGGGAAACTTATAAAAATATGGGATACAACTTTTTTTTTGCTAAACGGACAATTAATGTATTAATAACACAGTGCTACAGTGAAAAAACTTGGAAAACGACCTAGCGTGGGTTATAGGTCTTGTTGAGTACATTACAAATTGTGTCAAAAAATTTCAGAAACACCCTCAAATTCAGAAGTTATTCTAAAAAAACCGTTTTCAGTGATGTTCGTCAACTTATCGACCTGTAACTCAGTCAGTTTTTGTTCGATTTAAATTTTTTTAACGGGTTTGGAAACAAAACTGATCACGCTTTAAAATGACGTGAATTTTTTGATACATTTGTAAGTTATAAGTATTGTTTTTGTTGAGAATATCTACAAAAAAAAAAAAAAACGAAAATTATAACCTTTTTTGATTTTAGTAGCTTTTTATTGCTTATTTTAATATACCAATGTATAAAGAAAATTTAGTTCTTCACAAAACATGGTTTTCATTTTTCAAATCGGATGAAAATTGTAAAAGTTATTCAACTTTCCATTAACACCATTCATAATAATTTTTAACTATACATGTTAACGTGTATGTATGTCAAATAAAAAAGTTAGTAAAGTCAGCAACAAATTTTGCTGAGTCAGCAAAATTTTAGGCAGGAGAGTGCTTGCAAAAAAATTGCTAATGTTAGCAAACTCTTTTTCTGAAAATCAGCGAGCTGATTTTTAGCAACAAAATTAGTAAATTCAGCAAAAGTTTTGCTAAAACTTAGTGGATTAGAAATTAAAAAACCCTTGCTAAACATTAATAAAATTTTTGCTGAATATTAGTAGACTGAAAAAAACTCAAAAATTTGTAGAAAAACTATAATTTAGTTAATTTATTTGCTGAAAATCATAAAACATATTTTTGTGATTCTGTTTAAAATAATTTACAAAATATAAAAATGTTCATACTATCAAATTGACGATATGAGTTAATGTAATATATAAGAACAATAGAAATTATTATATATAACATAAACGAAATTATCTTTGAACTACTTACACCAATTATTGTCTAAATGATGCCATCTTTTAAAGGAACCCAAATGCCGCAGAGAATTATAGAAACGTAACGAAAAACTAACAAAATATAAAATATACAATCCTTTTGCAATAAGAAAAAGGAAACAGAAAAATCTACCTAAAATGTATGTCTTTCGCTTTAGTCTGTCTACTTATTGCATATTTGTTTGCAATTTGACCACACAAGATTATTAATATATATAAACATTTAGAAGTTTGTTATAATTTTTATTAAAAATAAAAATTATGTTTTTTTCGACCTTTAATTGTGCAATGAAAATGAAAATTATTCAAGTTCGAGGCCATACTCTATATTTCTTCATTAGGATATTGTCCTAACAAATAATCTATAGAGTTTTTTGTTTTCAAATTTATTATTTGACCCTTTCAGGAATGTGTTGATAGATCTATTTCGGGAATTTTCTAGGTTCCCATCATCAGAACACGTTTTGAAAGCGGTAACAATCCCATGCCAAACATCAAACATTCATATGAACTAGTTTACTCACTACATGAGAACTAGTATACATATGAGTTTGAAGTTAAAGATTATAAACTAGTTCATATGAATGTTTGATGTTTGGCATGTGATTGTTACCGCTTTCAAAACGTGTTCTGATGATGGGAACCTAGAAAATTCCCGAAATAAATCTATCAACACATTCCTGAAAGGGTCAAATAATACATTTGAAAACAAAAAACTCTATAGATTATTTGTTAGGACAATATCCTAATGAAGAAATATTGAGTATGGCCTCGAACTTGAATAATTTTCATGTTAGAAAGTGTTTTGCAACCGTCAGATAATGACAATCGTAATTAATTTTTTTTTTTATATTAATTACTGTAGAATATTTCTTTAGTTAGTCTCTTTACAGGAAGAAGAAGAAGAAAACATTTTTATTGAAAAATTTTACGGACACAAGGGATACACCAGACTGCCGCAGTTTCGTCCCCCTCCTGGGACTCGTCAGTGGTTAATTTATGTGTCAATTGAACAAAGTATTTTATGTTGTTAATTTTGCTCTATATGAAAAACTTTTTATTTTTTGGTGTCGTACTGTGATTTGAACTCACGGTCTTAGCAACAAGCTATGCATCGTAATCTCGCCTCTTAACGAGTTGAGCCACGGTCGACACAGCGTTGACTGCGACTAAATTGGAGTTTGGTCACACTACATACACACAAGTATTGTTTCGATCAGAAGAGACAGAATTAGCTAAAACCAATGCACAATTCATTTGTCAACTAGAATGCTTTTTCTTCTTAATCCTATCTCTTTTTCACAAGTAATTATCACGTTTTTATGATGCGCTTTATTCACATACAATAGTTGGATACCAAGTGTAGGTTAGAGATTGAGTCGCCGTTAAGCAAGTTTATTCAAATTTCATGTTAGAAAGTGTTTTGCAACCGTCAGATAATGACAATCGTAATTAATTTTTTTTTTTTTATATTAATTACTGTAGAATATTTCTTTAGTTAGTCTCTTTACAGGAAGAAGAAGAAGAAAACATTTTTATTGAAAAATTTTACGGACACAAGGGATACACCATTTCATTTTCATAAACATTTAGTTTACAAATAAACATTTAATCTTTATTAAATTTAAATATTTTATTTTGTCTTTTATTTAATTAATAGATGAAGTTGTTTTAATCCACAATTTTGTTTTATGTATGAAAAACAGATACAAAAATCTTCCATGGTTGTTTTTTTTTTTATATTATGTCTTACTAGAACTGTACTTTTTAGTATCATTTTCCTTGTCACTACTACATCTAGACATGCCGCGACATCTAATTCATTCTGCGTATATCTTTCAGTGTGGTTGTCGTTCACACTATTGATGTGCTAATCAGCACAATTTTGTAGCAAAATAAATTAGTAAAACATTACTGATTTACAAGATGTTTTACTAACTTTTCTACAAACTTATTTTTTTGAGTGTATGTTAAGCTATTTGTACAGTTTTTAATTTACGTTTGTAAGTCAAGTGGTTTACCAAAAGAAAAGTCTGCAATCCCAAAATTTTTACTTTAGAAAAAGTTTAGTAACTTTTGCAAATATAAACCGATTTTAACAAATTATATCTCGTTTTTTTATATAAAATACAGTGCAAAAAAAGATAGCTTTTCATAGAAAAAATTTACATAAACTCTTGTTGAATTTGAAAAATTAGGAAAAAAAAAAATAAAAAATGAGAAACTGTTGATAAACACTTACCTAATTTCTTAGAATATATATTTTATGAATACGTTTCATGAAAGCTAAATTCTTTGCCTTTCCAAAACTGTTTTAAAATTTTAAAATCGGTCGAAAAATGTGTGAGTTAGAGGTACTAAAGTGCTACGACCTACCCTAAAACAGTTTTTTGAAAATAACTCAAAGTTTTGAGGGTGTTTCAAAATTTTTGAAAACGGTTTTTGTATGTCCTCACCTAGGCCTACAACCCCCACTAGGTCGGTTTGCAAGTTCTGACAAAAATTGTTTTTTTGTAGCAGTGTGTAATTGAAATCGTTTTTTAGGTCATTTTGAAACAAAACCCTCCCGTATAAAGTGCATTTCAAGTTTTTAACATTAAACTTGTACTAGTTGACCAATAATACTGCACAACATATTTTAAATAACATTACTTTATATTTTTATGGACTAATTAATATACGGCTAGGGTAGCTAAAATTTGATAATTGCAAAAGAAGTCAAAAATTATGACCCTAGTGTACACAGAAACTTTCGACTTCTAATAACTCGATTAAAAAAATTAATATGATGCTTTAAATAATCAAGTGCAATTTATATGAGTCCTAATACAGTTTTATCCGAAAAATATGCCCATATAATTATATAAGTTTGCATTAGTTTAGTTTTAATTTGATAATATCAGATTAAATTACATTATATAGCGGTATAAATTTTTATCTTAACTGATACTTATATATACAAAATAAGCAATAGTTGTATCCGGCTTTTGATTTGAAAACTTCATGAAAATCCGAAATTTTTACTGTCAAATACGGGTTTTGCTTCAACGTTATTAATCCTTTTAGACTTTAGCCACTTGCTAAAACTTTACAACTTTATAATTTATGGCAAATTCATTTCCATTTGGACTTTTTATTTTATTTTAAAAATTCTCTTGAAATTACATAAAAATAAGTTGTTCAAAAATGAAGATAAATGACTTTCAAAATGAAGATATAATGAAAATGAAGATTTTATTTAATTTATTAACTTACACTATTGAATAACAAAACACGGAAAAAACGTTGAAACTTAATTTAGCTTTTTACACTGAAGAAATCTAAAACTTAATTAAAAACTCCTAATGCTACAAATGAAACAAGTCCTTTTTTTTAGGGTTCCTACATTATTTGTGTATAAAGTGTAGAAATTTGGAAACCAGAAAGAAATCAATTCAAAAGACAAAAATTGGGGTAAATTTTGTCTATAAAATTATACACAAAATGATATAGGCAATTAATTGTACTATTGTATTGACGTAATACATATGTATATCCAAAATATGATTGACAAAATTTCTAGTGTGACTCTGCATGGAATAATATAGAATTTTATCCAAAATTGAATTGTGTTTTTTTAAATATGTATTTTGCAATGTTTAGGTATATATTAACGTCATTATTAATTGGATTAGTTTAAGCGTATTCCAAATGCAATATACAAAATTATATATTGAGCGAGATGCGATAAGACGCAATTATATATGACATCATATTAAAATTGTTCGACGAAATTAATTTTATATATGAATTTATGTAATTATGTCCGGATAAAAATTTGTAACCGTCCAAAAAACTAAGTATTTTTTATTCGTGAATTCACAAGTTTCAGATTTTGCAGACAAATTAAATATCCAAATATCCAATACGAATTGCCTTACACTTACAAGGAAGCTTTTCCGATGGGTTTCCTTTGAACTTACTAAAATTGGGATAGGTGATAAAGGAGCAAAAAATATGATAAACGTATTTTTCAGCTGCCCAATCCCATATTTTTGTGGTTTAAAAGTTGCGGTGAAATTTAACACATCTTTTTGTATGAAAATATGTTTAAAGTTTAGGAAATTTACACTTATTTTAAAACGCGTTAAAGAAAACACACATTTTAAATATTGGTGTACAAAGTTATTCACTATTTTTTCTCTTTTTTCATATATCCGACTTTTTTAAAGATCGGAGGGTGCCCAGCGGGGCTATACTCCATGTCTTGTATAAACAAAACCGTAAATTTTCCAAGGAAGCACTTAAGCTCACTAGTGTGATTGTAGTCTGAACAAAATAATGGTAAAGATAAAATATACAATTGTAAAATTAAGAAATATACCTGACCAGGTCTTATTCAAACAAAATTATGTTTTTCTAATTCACTTGGATTTATATTTTGGACGATTTCAGATGCTGTTTAAAAAATAGTCTCTGTGTGCTGAACACGAGTCGCTTTAATGGATTTTGAGGATTGTTTTTTTAAAGTTTGGCAATTTCAAATTTGGCAGTTTTTTTTTTAAAATGTTCCCGATTTTTTTTTAAATTTTGGCGATTTTTTACAATTTTGGTGATTTTTTTAAAATGTTGTAATATTGGCTCTAAACTTGTAATTAAAGTTCCATCTTTTCGATCCATTACATTTGTCCATGATAAAGTGCACTAGTACATTTTTTTTTAATAAAAAACAAACATTCTTTGATAGCACAAATCTGCCACACAAAGAAGAAACAGTGATAAAATGAATGTCAATGAAGAAGAATCATCATTGAACATGTGTATGAATGTTGTCCATATGGAGGACTTGATCATTGTTATTGGTGGCACACTCGCCACTCAATGCAATACAATCACTATTTCAATATGGTTAAAAAACGGCGCCTGCCGTGTACATTTATTATTCTCATACTCACACTGAGAGAATTATCTGCATGTTATCAATGAATTTTTGCATTTGATCTATGAAGTGTCACTGGAATTCATCCATTTCAACTTTTCGATAAATCAATGAAGCTTTACATAAACTTTTATGAAAAATTTCATTTTATTAAATACAAATTTCATAAGCATAAGTTTTAATTCATTTTGAGCAGAAAGCTTCATTGGTTTTGTGAAAAATTTCATTAAAACTCGTTCAAAAAAACTCTCTCTGTGCATGCACTCAGTTGAAAGCATCACTGGTATAACATACTCCTGGTAACTGGACAAACAAATCCATATTAGGAGGATAAGTGATTTAAAGTAAAAATGCCGCATATATTTGAACGCCACAAACACGAATGAACAAACGACAGTTGAAAATCAATGATGCAACGGCATTTAACGCCTTCAATTCGTTCGCTCATTCGTTTGCCTGCCAGACAGTCGTCCACTGTTTGAATAAATTCATGATATTTATTTATGTACGAGCGAGCATCAGCCGCAGATGATCATGCCGATGCCTGCAGTTGCAATACCGCCAATTGTATGATTACTGAATATAAAATAACAAATCGCACGTGACAAATCCTTATTTGGCATTATAGAATCTTTATATTCTCTTTTGTGTTTAACGCAAGAAAAAACTAAAAAAAAAAAAAACAGAAGAACACGATCAAGATTCCTCATCTGAATTTAATAATTATATACAATCAATTCGATCCATTGCAATGATCGGTCGATTGATTGGAGCGTTTTACTTTTGATGTGGCAGTTTTTTTTTTTTTTTTTCATTTTGTCAGTTGTTGAAATGTTGTGATGGTGCAGTATGTATTACAGATGGCCAGAAAAGTTAATAAGAAATTGCTTTTGTTGTTGGTTGATGCAAAGTTTAGTTGGGTAGTTTTTGTGCGATATTTATCTTATAAGTCTCATATTACGACTCTGACAGAGTGTTTTCTTTCGTTATTCAGTGGAGTCATTTAAGAAAAATGTTTTAAAGCAGCAATTTTAATAATGCGTGAGGTCTCCTTTTTTAAAAAACTCGAAAATTCGATCGGACATACTGTCTACCAGATTTATTCTAAGTTCTTCCGTTTTATATCTCCCCGCATCAATAACAGATTATTTTAGATGAAAAACGTTTTTCTGCGTAAACTCGACGGCTTTGATCCGGAGAACATGAGGGCCATTCTTATATATTTTTTTAATGATATTCATTCCATCGTCTGACGGCTTACATGTCCTGAGGCATTGTCTTGTTGAAAAATGAATTCTTCTTCGTTGCTTTTTTCAATAAAAGGCACAAATTTCTCTTCTAATATTGTAATGTAATCAGAATACCGTCGAAACAGAAAGCGCCCCAAACCATTAGGGATCCGCCTCCGAAATTTCTTTTTGAGAAATATCGTGATTCCTTATATATAACCAACTGGACCAAGATTAAAATTTTTCTCATCAGCAAAAGTAACATTTAAAAAACGATTATTTTACACAGTCCAACAACAGCGATCATTCCTTTTAGTGAATTCAAGTCGAGCAGTTTTGTGGCGGGATAATCACCTTTTATTTCATAAAAATATTTTTTTTTCTGTTCTTATCGATTAAAATTAAGAATTTCCATTTGAAATTTAGAAATCATTAATAGAATTTAAGATTTTTCATTTGAAATTAAAAAAATGCAATTTTGATTTGTTATTAAAAATTCAGACTATCATAGCATCAACTGAAATTCAGAAATTCTAATCAGTTAATGTGTTCTAAATTTTACATTTAATTTTGTGAACATAAATATAATTTTTATAAATTTTAGTGGAAATTCTTAATCCAATCGATGTTTTCAAATTCGAAACGAAAATTTATAACTTAATATTATTTTTCCTGAATTTTAACAAAAATGAATATAAATTGATAATTTCATTTTTAATTTATATATTCTGAATTACAGTTGCAAGAATATTGGGTTTTAAAAATAATATATTTTGAAAAAAAATTGTCTCCATTGGCTTATAAGCTTTATCGTATTTGTACGCTAGCAAAGAAAATTTATGAATTTGATTTATCAAAAAGGGTGATTTTTTAGCAACTTTCTTTTTATCAACACTGTTTTTGGCAGTTCAGCTGTTTTCGTGTAGCATGTTATTGTTAAACATGTTCATAATTTAACGAAGAATCGACTTACAAACGAACAACGCTTGCAGATTATTGCATTTTATTACCAAAATTCATGCTTGGTTAAGAAAGTGCATCGTGCACATCTTCCAATTTATGTCCAGTTTCGGCGACCTTCAGAGGCGGCTATTCGGAATCTTGTGACTAAATTTCGCACCAAATTTACATTTTTCGACATTAAACCAAGCACGCATGCGTGGAGTTCGGACAGAGGAAAATATCGCTGCTGTATCCGCCAGTGTTGTTGATGACCGTAAATTATCGATTCGGCGCCATTCGCAGCAATTGGGCCTCTGTTACTCCATTACTATTTTGCGGAACGATTTGGGTGTAAAAACTTTTAAAATACAGCTGGTGCAATTGTATTGAAGCGTGTGGCCTACCGCAACGGCTAACTTTTGGTGAATGGGCGCTGGCAAAGTTTTATGAAGATCCACTTTTTTATCGGAAAATTGTGTTCAGCGACGAAACTCATTTCTGGTTGAATGGATAAGTGAACTGCCAATGCATCCTGAAAAATGGGCCGGTGGCATCATTGGACCGCGCTTTTTCAAAGACACGAAGTCAGGAACTTTACTGTGAATGGCGAGCGCTACCGTGCGATGATTACAATTTTTTTTTTTGCCCAAAATGGAAGAGCTAGACTTGGGTAACAACTAGACGGTGCCACATGCCACACAGCACATGAAACAATGGCCCAATTGAGAGCCGAGTTAGGTGAACAGTTTATTTCAGGTTTGGGGCCGGTCAATTGACCGCCTAGATCGTGCGGTTTAACGCCTTTAGACTATATTGAAGAATTTATTCGTGACATACCGGCCGATATGTTGGAGAGAGTATGCCAAAATTGGAACATTTACAGAAAATCATCTTCAAACATTGAATTATAAAGATCGTTCTATCGACTCAAATAAAGATTTCATACATTTCTCTAAATTTTGTGTGTTTTTTTTTTAAATCAAATCCGAAAGCTCTTAAAAAATCACCCTTTATTAATAAATCGTCATGAAAAGCTATAAAACTTCTTCATATTTATGAAGCATTTCATAACTATGAAGAAGCTTGTCATCTATTCGGTTTTTTTACTACAACGCCATCATATTTATGAAGTGTTTCCATAAATATGATGAAGCTCTTTCCCTGAGTATATATACTGTGGTTGTAGTTTAAAAGTATAAGCACGATAAAAAAGAAAAAAAAACCTTAACGGAAAAAATTATAAAAAAACAGCATACAAAACTGAAAAATTTGTAATTTTAGCTTAACTTTTTAATAAATTTTTATTTTATCAATCTTAAGACTTTAAATTGAAAAAACATTTACATAAGTTTAATCTCTTAAATTATTTTATCGCTAGTAACGCATATATTTAAATTTTTGTTAAAGAATTTGTTCAATTATTTGCATTTTTTTAACCATTCACAATAATTTGTGGCAACATAAGTAAAATTTAGCATTTAATGAGATGTTAATACTATGTTTCCACTTAAGTGTTTTGAACAAACATGAAAAAAATGTATGGGAAAACATGTTTTATTTCCAAACGCGTCCAAAACACGTTCAGTGGAAACGTACTATACTGGTATAGCACGTTCTATACTGGTATAGAACTTTAAGTTGGTAACACTTTTTTAACTGGCGGCCAATTTGTCAGCTGTCAAATTAATTATGTTTAGTTTGGTTTTGCATTTCAACATGAATAGACTGACACCTGAATAATGCTTCCAAATTGTGCAAATTTATTTTGAAAATCATGGTTCTGTTCGAAATACGTATCGTGTATTTTTTCGCGTAATTTTGTTTAGCGATGAGGCTCACTTTTGGTTAAATGGATACGTCAGTAAACAAAATTGCAGTATTTGGAGTGATGATAACCATCAAGTGTATGTTGAGACACCGTTACATCCAGAAAAACTGACTGTTTGGTGTGTTTTATGGGCTGGTGGAATCATTGGTCCGTACTTCTTTAAAAACGATGCTGGTCAGAACCCCGTGAATTGGCCTCCAAGATCGTGAGATTTAACGCCGCTGGACTATTTTCTTGGGGAAATGTGAAGTCGCTAGTCTACGCCGATAAGCCCAAAACGATTGACCACTTGGAGGACAACATTCGGCGCATAATTGCCAATATACGACCACAAATGTTGGAAAAAGTCATTGAAAATTGGACCTCCAAGTTAGACTACGTCCGAGGCAGCCGTGGCGGTCATATGCCAGAAGTCATATTTAAATTATAATGCCAGAAGATTATCTTTCGAATAAAGTAAATTTCATGTCAATTTAAAAATTCATATTTGTTTTATTCCATTTTAAAGTTCTATACCTCTATAAAAAATACCCTTTATATACAAATAGAGAAGCTACCGTTCACAAACAAATCTACTTTGAAAATACAGGATATTTTTGTTTGTTTCTATGTACTGTCGTGCTTTGGCATTAGCATTGATAGGGAAAAATCAATGCCTCAATGCTTTTTCACCATGTATGGTTATTATATAATTTTGATTTGTGTTATATCTAAATATACATGTATTCGTACATAGTTAAATTAATCATATATAATGGTACATGTAATATGACAGGATGAAAAATTGTAACATTTAGTGCAATTTTATCAGACTAAATCTCGGATCTAATTGTATTTAGATGTATCAGTTTACTTACAATCATATGCAATTATACCAGGTAAATTTCCGGATGCAAACATATCTGGTGTTTATATAAATATATCTATTTGGATCAGTTTATGTATAAATTGATACAATTAGATACAAAACTGCTACAATCTAATACAATACAATTCTTTTATCCCCACCAGATCGTTTAGTGCCCCTACCAGATTTAAAATGTTAAAAAAGTTAAAAATTTGTTATTTTAAATAGTACAAAATCTTTTAAATGATTTTTTTTAATTTGTTGTTTTAAAACTAAACGTTTAGGTTATAATTTTTTTAATAATCGCTTTTTTTTTCTTAAGTATTTAATTATTTAATGTTATGTCACCTAAGGTTTTTTAATTTTGCTTAAAGGAAATGCATTACTGAATAAACTAATAGTTTCGAAGCTTTTACTTTTTAAAAATAGTTTTACATTAAAGGAAATGTGATTTTATTGTACTGAATTGCTTCGTTTTGTTTTTGATCTTGTAAATTTTTTTTCAATTAAAAAACAATATAAAAAAAATTTGTTTTATTGGCGGGTTCAATGCACATCGGTTCAATGCAAAAATTCATTAATATCATGAAGAGAATTCTGTCAGAGTATTTTTAAGTATGCCGGAGACCCAATAGCAGCATTATTTGTCCAAATGAATTGGATATAAAGCAAAACTTTTTATTAACCGGTAATAGGTTTGGGAATAAGAAATTAAAGTCGGTAACTACACAGAGAGAATTCCTTGGACGAGTTTTAATGAAATTTTTTCATTAAACTCATGAAGTTTTCTTCACAATGTGAATGAAAAACTTCTTAAACTTCATGAAAAAGCTTTATAAGTTTAATGAAACTGTTTTTAATGAAACTTTTTATAAGTAGTATGGAATTTTTAATAAATAATAGGACATTTTTCATAAAATTTTATGAAAAACTGCATCAATTTAATGAAACGTTTCAATTGACGAGTTCCATTGACATTTCATAGATCTAATGCAAAAATTCATTGATATCATGCAGATAGTTCTCTCAGTGTAGTTACTTTTCTATTACAAACCTTATTATTTTAACAACGGCATGTCCATCGAGGTAAGTACTTATTGCGGTAACATATTACTCCACACTTACAGGTGAAGAGTTGACAAAATTGGTTTATTTAAATCTTTAATTTTTAAAATGAATATTATTTTAAAATTGTCTAATTTGTAGTAAAAATTTATTTATATTTAATATTGTATAGAAAGGAACTAATTATACCATAAACATGTTTAAACATCACGGGTAATACTTGTTATATCTAGTCATATATAATATGATTAAGGCATATCTGACCTTGATACAAATACATCTGATAATATTTATTTATAGAT
The DNA here is from genome assembly GCA_021234595.1 of Delia radicum. Taxonomy (NCBI): domain Eukaryota; kingdom Metazoa; phylum Arthropoda; class Insecta; order Diptera; family Anthomyiidae; genus Delia; species Delia radicum. Next base: position 166,931,246 of record CM037853.1, on the reverse strand, counting down.
TTTTTTATGCGGTATTATATATAATATATGTCTTCAAATCTTACTCTATATATAACTACATAAGCTATATAATAATAATCCAAATATATGTAGTGACCGATATGATTATATATGGTCCCATGCTAAGTGTTATTAAACTTGTAATTTTATATAGCTTTATATACAAGGTGGCGCAAAAGTAATCCTCCTATCAGAAAATGCTATAAATTTTGCGATTGGCCCCTAATGTCAGTTCTGTTTTGACATTTGTGTAGTAAACACATGCGAAATACACGTTAATAAACAATGTTACGCTACACTGCTCCAGAACGCGGAATATTGGTGACTATTTATTTGACCAATAATCGGTCGGTGACTTTGGCACAACGTGAATTTCGTCACAGATTTCCTGGCCGTCCAACGCCTACTGGTGAAACACTGCGACGTTTAGCCGCTCGCCTCGAAGAGACTGGCACAACACGAGATGCTGCCAGGCGTGGCAGACCCCGGAGTAGCCGTTCTGCAGAGAATATTGCTGCTGTAGCCGAGGATGTCATGGAAGCGCCGTCGACATCGATCAGACGACGTGCCACGCAAATGGGTATCAGTCGACGGTCTTTACAGCGAATTTTGGTACAAGATTTGAAGATGTTTCCGTACAAAGTCCAGACGGTGCATCAGCTGTTAGCTGCTGACCGCCAATCGCGTGTAACATACGCTCAAGCCATGATGATTTTTCATCAAAAATAATCATGAGTGATGAGGCCCATTTCCATCTTAGCGGGTACATAAATAAGCAAAATTTACGCTTCTTGGGCACTGAAAATCTGCGTGTAACCCACGAAGAGCCATTACACCCGCTCAAAGTCACTGTATGGTGTGCTGTTTTCGCTGGAGGAGTCATCGGACCTTTTTTCTTCGAAGACGTCGCGGGCCAAACGGTTACTGTGAATGGTGAGCGCTACAGAGCAATGATCAACGAGTTATTTTTGCCACAACTTGATAAATTGGGATTGGAAAACATGTGGTTCCAACAGGACGGTGCAACGGCACACACTGCACGTGCCACCACCGATATGCTGAAGGATGCATTGCCCGGGCGCCTAATCTCCCGTTTTGGCGATTTGACTGGCCAGCAAGATCGCCTGATTTGACCGCTCCAGACTTCTTTTTGTGGGGCTTTTTGAAGTCGCGGGTTTATGTCAACAAGCCTCAGACTCTTGCAGCTCTTAAAGACAATATCCGTCTAGAATGTGAGGACCTATCGCCGGAAGTTTTGGCCAAAGTGATGGAAAATGCCATAAAAAGGGCTCAAATGACAATCAACTGTGGCGGCGGCCATTTACATGACATCATATTCTCGACTTGATGTAAAAAAAATTAAAATACCAAACAAAAATAATCCACAAGAAGAATCAAAGATTTTCATTTTTTTTTAAATTACAGCCAAAAAACATCGGAAGGTTATTTTTGCGCCACCTTGTATAATCCCATACAAATTTTGGTGAAGTTCAATATAAAATTAAGTTCCTGGGTAATTCCATATAATTTAAAATAAAAAAATGGTTACATCGTTATGTTCATTTAAAGAAATGTAGGTTATAGAAATCTTGGATAAAATTTTATCAAATTATATATAATTTTATATAATTATATAAATGTAGATGGCACATTTCTCGAATCAATTTTAGTGTCTTTTATATATGGCAACTTATCAAATTAGACATAATTATATTTAACTCCGTGTTAAAATTTTTAGTCAGTTTAGCCAGTCAGTAATATCAACAGTTGCGAAGTAATGCAAGGGTAAGGAGTTTAGCTTATTACCAGGTAATATGTTCCGTAATTCTCCGTTTTACTGGATAATGGTGTAAAAAACTATATTTTTGTCGAAAAAATTGAAAAAATTTATTTTACGTTGAAATGTTTTGCAGTATAATTTCGCCAGTTTATTAAAGTAACTAACCTAAGAAAGTATGATTGTTGAAGATAAGTTCTATATAAAGAAAATTTCAGTTTACGAAAAATAATGGGGTATTCATAAAACGCTTCGTATTTCGTGTGTGAGTACACAAAGTGTATTTGCATTTACGGAAATTAACAATTTTTACCACATTTTAAATATAATTCTCTCGTGTTTTCTGAAATTCAGCGTTTAGTTCTTTCGAAAACTATTCCTATATTTATAAAGTAGAATATTTTTTGTAAACAATCAAAGCAATTTTTATTTTTAATTTTTTTAAATGTTTGAAACATTTAAATGAAAATTTAAAACAAATTTGTATAATAAACTTTCCAGGATTGGCGAAACGTTTATGGCACTAATGTTATAAAAATACGATGTTTACACCATATACGACATTACATGAATCCGGCTAATGAAAATGTTCAGTAAACTTATGTAACTTTTCTTTATAATTTCTTTAAATTAATGAAAACCTAATTACTTTTTACGAAACTAGTTTTTTATTGAAACTTCTTCACTGATTGAATGAAACTAGTAATTAATGAAATGATATGTTTCATAAAATTTTATACAAATTAGCATCAGTTTAATTAAAAGTTTCAATTGATGAGTTCCACTTGCTTCCATGTAAAAATACATTAATAACATGCAAACAATTCTCTCAGTGTAGTATCCTACCGAATAGTTTGGTCAAAAAATATACTTTTTAGTTTTCTTGGCATTTGGAGGCATTACAGATATATTTCGATATTGCACTGAGAGAATTATCTGGATGATATTAAAATTTGTTTGCATTAAATCAATTAATTTGCATTGGAGTTCGTCGATTGAAACTTTTCATTAAGTTAATGTAAGTTTACATAAAATTGTATATAGAAATATAATTTTATTTACGTTACTTTTCTTACACACAAAGAGGAAGTCTCATAAAAAACTATGTAACTTTCTATAAATTTTAAGAAGCTTTTAATTAATCTTAAGAAAATGTTTATAATATTTGGAAATACAAAAGCTTTAATGCAAACGGAATGCCAAACGTTTTTTCCGATTTTGCTTAACGTTCGAAAGCTAATTAAAAAATTCCTTGGACTTTTATCTAAATTTGAATGTTTCTATTAGCAAAATGTTCTATAAGCAAAATCAATTTTTTATACAATTCCCTAACCGCACTGTTCGGTCAAACATTAATTATTTCTCTTAAAACGAAAGTATGTACGGTGTTTTTGTATGCAAAATGACAAAATTATTCGTCAAATAAACATATTTTGATAGAATGATTTAAAATTTAATAATAGTATTTTCAAAGAAAATGCAAATTCTTTTTTACACCCAAAAAAATATAACAGAAATTCCTGTGATAAAGCCTTAAATTTTGAAATAAATTTCTTTTCTTCCCTTTGTTTTTGCTCTTTTTTGTTTTTTTGGTTTTGGAGAGGAAATATCTTCTAACCAACCCCCCCCCCCCCCCCCCCACCCCATCACACCACAAGATACCCACCTGGTTAATATAAATGAAATGTAATGCGTGAATTTATCAAGTGCTGCCACTCAATAATCATCATTAACATCATTATAAACAACACAACAACATCAACAAGAAGAAGAAAAGGCACAACATTCACAATATTTTTGTAGTGCATGTGGAGGACCAAGCAAACAACCAACAAACTACTTAAACTGAGAATGGCTCATAATAATTTGATGCAATACATCATCATGGTCAACCATTCATTGAGTCTGCCTGTCTGTGAGTCGTTCGGACGGTGTATGTGAGCCAAAAAAAATTAAGTAACATGTGCCAAACACGCACCAACAAAAATTCCTTAGTCTTGTTCTTGAATGAAAAATGCAACAAATGCCAAAGAATGCAACTGTTTAATGCAATGCGATGTGATGCGGTGCAGCAGTGATGCAAGAGTGTGTTCAAACGAACAAACCATTCGAAATACAACCAGTTCATAAACACGGTAGTAAAACAAAAAAAAATATTGAATGCCTGTCTTTTTGTCTGTCCGTCGGTTGCATAAAGCAAGCAGCTGGAGCTGTAGTAAAATGCGGCAGGTTTATTGAATAAACATTACAAAATACTTTAAGTGCAACAAACGAGAAAAGAAAAAAACACAAAAGAAGAATCTTCTACAGCTTCTACAACTTAACAATGCAATGCACATCTGTGTTGTATTGTTGCATACACATATAAAATGCAGTTGCATCAAGTGATGGGGCGCATGCGCAAATAATTGCAAATACTAAAAAGCAGACAAGCGCTCAAGATGATTATGCGTATAGCACGCGCTATAAAATGTTTTCTTATGCTCCTCTGCCTGTTTATCATCCACTGCTTATTCGGGACTTTATTATGTATTTATGTATGAATGTACATAGTTTTTTTCCATCAGTGGCATATCATATTTTCGTGCTTTTTTTATTTATTTATTGGCCACTTGTAGAATGCTAAAGGCTTTTTATATTCCATCCATCTCGATGGACATCATCAACACATCATTACCACAAACAGCAGCAGAAGCACTATCAACCAGTTAGTTAAGTTGAAAGTAAAGTATGATTTGTAAAGTGACTGACTGTTATGCCGCAATGTTGCCTCTTATACTATAGTTGCAACATAAGATGATAAACAGAATCAGATCAGTCACAGAATGATCACACTAACTACATACTAGGTACTATCATAAATTGCTTCTACTTACCCATTAGGGGAGGGATAGTGCACGATTTTTCGATTTCGATGCCCTAGAACCAATTATTTTGTAAGGTTCGTATAAAAATGTATGAACCAAAAAATGTGGATGTGTGTTCGGGGCAAGTGGCTCCTTATCGGGTTCAAAAATGTTGGGTGATGTAGAAAAACTCCCCAAAAAGTGCTACAACTGCCCCCGAGTCGTCCCCCCCAATTTGTTTCAACTCCCTAAGGGGGCTCCAATACAAAAATTAAATTTTTATAAAATTTGCTTCCACCACTCTAGCTGTCCCAAGGGTGCCCCTAGCGGAGTCAAATTTATGCATAACACCTGCTTTTTTGCAGCAACTTTACCAGAATTTTTCTATCAAAAACTTTACATTGTTTGACATTCCGTTTTGTTTTGTAGTACATTTTATAGAAAAACCATTGATTACTTAGATATCAAACTCATCTGCTTCTTCTTTAAACAACAAACACATTTTTTCATACACATTCAAATATTTTTTGTATAGGTATAAAACGCATGTCCAACACATTCTCACGTGCACTGACAGCTAATGTCAAAGAGTTTGAGATCTATGTAATCTATGAGAAAAACACTGATAAAGTTGCTACATAAAAGCAGGTGTCATACAGGCTTGACCGACCTCTTATATTTTTGCAACCCCAACATTTACTCACAACATACCTCTCTCCTATCTCCACTCCTTAAGGGGGCTCCCATACCAAATGACACTTAATTGTCTCAAGGGTGCATAAACCGCCGTAAAATGTATGACTGACCACCAATATTTTTTTAATCTCAAAATTTTCTCAGAACATACCTATCCTGTATATACAACCCTTAACTCATTAAGGACTAATGGGTATTTAAATACCCAAAAAGAGACACATCGTAAAAAAATCTGACTAAATCCTGAAAAGAAGTATCGCAAATTGATTTTTAGAAGCTGGTAGAGAAAGGATATAACTACTTTAGAAAAACTTTGCCGGAAAATTTAACCCCCTCCCAAGGTGGAGTTAACGGTTTATACAGTCAAAACATCCGCAGGAAAATGACTTTGAAAAATTTGGGAAGTGGGAAATCACAAAACTTTCTTGTCGCCTAAAAGTCTTAGGTGATCTCTATATTATAAACAAATATTTACCTGCTTAGGACCACTCACCTGTCTTACAGGTATGATTTTGTGAAATGGGCGCAAAAAGACATGTTTAACAGTTTTATGAAATACCCTAATGTGGAATATTTTAAAGTAAAAATTAAGAGTTTTATGTGGAGAACATATACAAAATATTTTATTCAAAATTCATGGAGGAATTTTTTAATATCAGTGATGCAGTCCCAAAAAAAAAAAGAAAGAAATGTAGAAAGTATTTATTAATTATTTTTCCAAAAACATTATGACACTATGCATTTTTATTGCAGTTTTAAATACAAACGAAATATTAAAAACCGTTTTATTTTCTTTATAAATAACAGCTCCTGTGTCCCAATGTGCGAGCAAAAAAAAAACACAATTTTGGAAAAGTAACGATTTAAGCAATTCCAAGTCGTTTTCTCACTTAAAATGTATCACAATATAGATATTACTACAATATATTACTATATTTTTTTAGCACTTTTCTTTTTTAATCTTAAAAAGTTTTCATTCATGAATCGACAATTAAAAATTTCACCAAAAAATTTATTTTGTTTTTATACAAAAGAATAAACAAAAATGGCAATGAATCTTGAAATGTCATTTTGCTGTTAAAAAAACATGTACTTCATATTGACAATTGTAGAATTTTTTTATCGGAAAAAGTTATCGAAATTTTGACAATTTTAGATTCAAGTAAATATGTTTGAACGTGCTATTTTCTTCACAAGTATATAGTCGTACTCTCTTTCAGCTGCTATAAAAGTTTAGGCTTAAGAAACATAACGGCCAAACGCATATTCAACCTAAAAATGGATATCAAAGTTGCCCGAAACTTTGTTGTATTAAAAGTTTTTAATAATTTTAGCACTCTAAGGGAAATTTAATACCAATTTGTATTTCATTTGATACCAAATTCGTTTAATGTTTCTTTACAAAAGCATGAAAGTCGGGATATTTTTGACCCCAAATTTTAGCTATTAAATGTGAAAAAACGCGTTAAAAAAATACCCACTCTTATTAATTTATTATTTTTATGTAACACTTACCCAAATTTTATGGCAATCGGATTAATCGGATTTGGTAAGCAGTAACTACATTTGTATGCTTCTAAAGTAGCGCTTAACCGCCGTGCATACAATAAAGCAATTATAGAAGGCATTTTGTTGTGCTTTCCTAAATGCCTTCTTTGGAGCAGTAAATAATGCATACAATGAAGCAGCAAAGAATGTATACATAAGAGACTTACTAAGTGGGACATCGGGTATTTAGAGTGTCCGAAACCCTAACCGAAACCCCGTTAACGGTTATTTTCAAAACCGAACCAGTTTCGAATATTTAGCATTTTGTAATATTCCAGAAAGCGTTTTTTTTTTTTTGATGCCGGTAACCGGTTATTTTTTTAGCATGATATTATACTTAAAAAATCAAAAAAGCCTCCATTTGATTTTGTATTTACAAAAGACAATTAGGGTTCGTATTTTTTGTACTGCAACTTGAACAGAAGAACTACATTTCTGATGATTTTTTTAGTACTTACATTAACAGTAAAAAGCCAGTAAAAATGTTTGCTAAAGCTAAAAATTATTTCAATATGACGTTGCGGGAAAAACTGCTAAAATATAAGCTTTTTTTCGCTAAGTATTATTTAAGTACAAATAGCAACAAAAAATGTGTCAAATCTACAAAAATTTTGTTATATTTTAGTTTATTAAAAATAAATAGAAGACAATAAAAACTCATCAAAACTCATCCCCAATAAAAAATATATCAAAAATTTGCTCCCTGGCAACTCTTCCCTAACTACGTGAATAGCCAAACTACCGTATGTACAAAAAATACATCATAGTTGCGCCAACTCACAAAATGTGGGAAATAGTGGAAATTAGATTACATATGATTTTCTAACAATTGTGAATTGTTGTGGTGTTTGTCTTAGCTATCTTCTGCAATTACAATTAAATGTAAAATCGACCCCGTGGAATTGAAACTGGTTTTAAGCCACAGCAAAAATCGACCTTACTTAGATCAATTGGTTAGAGCCTCTGTCTAAGTGTAGTGCGAAGTGCATGTGGCAAAGAAAGCAGGTTCAAGCCACGGTCAGGATTGCATTTAATAAATAAACATTTCATATAGATGCAATCAAACAATAAAAACCATAACAAATAATTACAGTATTGTCAAAAAAGGATTACTGATGAAGGTTGTGTTACCAGAAACTGCGCAGTCTAATTCAATAAAAAATTTACAATGTAGTTATGATTTTTAGAAAAGTATGCTTAATCTTCTCTACCACGCCTATCTGAAACAATTGAAAAATATGTGCATATTAATTATAGTATTAATTGTACACTGTCTAAGAAGACGATGAATAAAATTCAAAAATCCCCAAAAAAATTAAAATTTTCTAAGTGTTTTCTTCGATTTTTTATGCAAATAAAAATCAGTACTTCTGAAATCAGTAGTTTACAATTTTTTAGCAAATATTTCTGTTGATTTTTGCAAAATATACTGTTATTTGCATTACACTATATTTAAGGTAAATATAACAGTTTTGTTACTATTTTTGTTTGCTGTTTTTTGTGTACAAATATTTAGCCAACGTTTTTGCTGATTTTAGCAGAGTAAATTGCTATTTTCGTTAACCTAAAATTCAACTCCAATATGTTTCAAATTTTGTATATTTAACTGCTTTTATATGAACTTCTTATCTTATTATAATTATCAAAAAAAAAAATTCTGCAATGAAATTTTTAACTAATGTTAAGCAGCTCTTTCTGATATCTTTAAAGGTTTATTGCTAGGACTATTAAACTATGTAATTTTTTATTATGCTTAATAGAATTTTTAACTCGCAAAAAGTTATAAATTCATAAAACAAACAAAAAATCGAAATCCTTTAGGGGGGCCCGGGACCCCTGGGTACGCCACTGATTAAAGGCAAACCAAACAGCCCTTGAATAGAAGATAAACAACACAGAGACGACAAAATCGAATTAAATGGATTTCGCGATGTTAATTTTTTATTGTAACACTTTACGTGAATGTAGGGTAGCCAGATATTGAATTGGCAAAAAAGCACATCATAGAAAAAAAGCAGTTCAATTAATAAAAAAAAGGACATATGTATTTTTATTGAAAACGTCCTTAAATTCATTAAATAACATAAAATAAAATAACATATACTTCAGTAAAGAATATAAAAATGAGATCGCAAATGTTTACTTAAAATTAGTCAGGTTTTTAATTGTGTTTAAAAACAAAGTTAATTTGAACAATTTATATTAATATGTTTAATACTAAATATCACTTCTTTGTCGTACATTTCGGTTTGGTTTGTTTATATAGTTATTAACGGCTTGTTTTTACAAATACGTGTATAATTTCAGACGAACGTGTGGCACCCGAACGAATACGTAAGGAAATGAGTTTTTATAATTCGTTCGCCTGACTTACGTTTGAGTACGTTAAGCTTTATGTTATGTCAAACAGTAGAGATTGCCATGACATTGCTTTTCGGTTTTTGTTAGTTTATTTCATATACAAATAACTCATTTTTCGTTGCTAGATGGCAACCCAGCACTATAATTGAAATATAAACAAAAACAGCTGATTTATGCTTGAAAAAAAATTAATTTATTTTTTTTAGCAAACAATAAAAGTGGAGATAAAAATATAATTTGTATAAAAAAAAAAACAAAAACATTTACAACTAAAATAAAAAAAACATTTACTAAAAAATAAACTGTAAATAAATATAAATATAAATGAAAATAAAAATGAAAAACATTATTCTTTTTTTATTACTATTTTTTGTTAAAAAGTATTACAGTAAAACCCGGTTAAGATGAACTCTGAGGGACCAAAAAAAAATTAGTTCGTCTTAAGCGATGTTCGTATTAAGCGGGTTTTTTAACGATAAAAATATGTATTTATTAAAACAAAAACAAGATTTTTACATAAATAAAAAATAAAATTAGCATTTCATATTTCATGCATTCACAATTAAAAATTCAATTAAAATTCTTCGTTAAAAAAAAAAAAATCTGTTAGTTTTTCCGAATGACTGAATTCACGATTTCATTCGTTATAAGTTTTTTCTATTACCAAAATATGATTGTCAGCTTCTTCGGCACACGATTTTGTTCGAATATATCACTTGACAATTTTTCAACATCGGCAGGATTAACAATTTCCAATATTTCTTCACCTGATTAAGTATGTGACGTCAAAACATTAGCATCTATATCTAGAAAGTAATCCACGGATATGAAATTCATATTAGGTCTATCCCATTAAACAGATAAAGAGTGTACTAAACATGGTAATTTGTATGAAAACGAGTTTTTGTGACTGCTTAAAACAGTTCGTAATAACCGAGGGTTCGTATTAACCTAGTTCTTATTAAAAGATGTATTTTATATGAAAATTGTTGCCAAAATGTCGGGACTTTTAAATTAGTTCGTATTAACCGAGGGTTCGTCTTAACCGAGTTTTACTGTATTTTTTTTTTTAATATTAAATTGTGTTGCCTTTTTTCTTTGACGAATACTTTTTTGTGAACGTCTGTTTTTGACGTTTGTGACGTTTCAAGTCGCATTGTGGAAACCAAAAAAAAGAGACGAAAACGACAACTCTTACGTGTTCACTCAATTCAAATTGACATTTGCGATACAAAAACCCAAAATGAATTTCTTCACTCATTTACACGAATTTTTTGAGTGACACGTCTTACAAAAAACAGACCGTAAATAATTATATTTTATTTCTTTTTTAAATAATTCAAAAATTTTACAAATATTTATCATTCTTTTTAATGTGGTTAACAATTCCATTTTTGCCAATTTAAGTTTTTAAAAAATTAAAAAACTCTACACATGTAAATTTTTTTTTTTTTTTTTTTTTGTTTTTTTATTAATTAATAATCATATAATTACAAATTATATACTATTACCCTAACCGAGCACTAGCTACTATGGCCTTCGGCGCGTTGTAGCGAAAACAGACCAGTGCCTCTGGTGGGAATCGAACCCACGACCCCCGCACTGATAAGCCAGCACGCTACCAACTAGCCTACCGGGGCGCACACATGTAAATTAAAAATTAGTTTTAATGGTCAGTTCACTCTCTAAATGTTAAATTAAAAGCTTGTTTCTTTCCTTTCTGCAAAAGCTAAACATAAAACCGAATATTCTCTCAGTTGCCGCATTTGAATGTGGTATAGAAAAAATAAACGTACAAATTTCAAAAATATTTACTATTTGTTTTGATTAAGAGTTTCATCACAATGCTGGCGACTGACGTTTGATTAATATAAAGAAGAAAAGTCGTCACGACTGGCGATTTTTTGCTTCTCATATAAAAAACACGAAAAAATACTTCTGATAGTCGCCACAAATGTATTCAGGTTGTAAAGGCATTTTAACTGGGCGCTTCTAACTGTGGGAATATTTCTGCACTGAAAAAAAATGTTACTAAAGATTCTAAACAGGGAAAAAAGTACAAATAAAAGTACAAAAGGCAAAAAAAGTACTTTAGCGTACTTTTCTAGGGGTTATGCAGAAAACAGTATATTGACTAAAAAAAAGTACGCGTACTGCTGAAAAAAGTAAGTCTGGCTACCCTACGTGAATGCTAGGTTTAGCACCACCAGAGTAACCGTTGCTCCAAATAATGTTTTGAATTTTTGAAAGCGATTGCTGGTTATACTTCAATTGATAAGATTGTGCCACTACGATTGTTGAAGATATTCTGTGGACATCTCTGAATTATACCCTGTGACATCAAAAGGAAAATAGCGATTGCAATTCGTGTGTTTGAAGAAGAGAAATACGAGGAAGAGTTATCTCACGACGAGATGCACGAATCGTTCGACGAAAATATCGAGGAAGAACACGAAGATGACTTGAAGGATAGCGGCAGTAGTGGCAACTAAGATAGTGCTTGTTCGCTATCTTTGGATTTTAAACAGATTTTATTGTTATCGCTCCAGACACCTAGAAAATGCTGTAGAAATATTGCGTAAATTGCATGTTGTGAACGACGCTGCCGAAAGGGGCGTAAATTAATAGAGGACTATAGCTACGTGTTGTTTCGTAACGAGCAGGAGAAAATATTTTTTTTTTTGTTTCAGGTAGTCGCCAAAAATCGAAAGAAATATCTATCGCATGATAAAATAAATTGATTTGATTCTTTTTATACTCAATAAAAGTTACAATTACATTAGAAACTAAAAAGCTCACAATCGGACTTCTCGATTTCATAAAATATAAAAAATTTGTATGTCGACTACCTTAAGAGTTGAATACACGATGTTCAGAGCAAAGGGTTGCTGTGTTGGAAAAACATTGGTGCGGTGGGAGTGAATATTCGGGGTAGATAAATTGAGAAAAATGTCTTACTTTTTACTCCTCGAGGGACGACTCTGGGGCAGTTGTGGCGCTTTTTGTGTGTCCCCTTCACCCTCATCCCTTCACCCTCATCTTTGCCCTGCACCCCATTGTTTGGCTCATGCATTTTTCCACCCTTACAAAATAAGGCGTTCTTGCATATCCAAATCTTGTTACAAAGGATCTTCATACAACACTATCCCATCCCTACTACCCATACAGTATTGTACCATTGTGATCCATTGACCGTTGTCCATGATGTTCAATGTGCAGCGCCATCATCAAGGTGCAAAATGCCTAGCGCTTACTGCTCTAGGGACGTAAGTCACAGATAAACAATGAATACTGGCTCAAAAACTTACATATTTTAGTGTATGTAACCTTTCTATGATGTGGCATTGTCTAACCAACTTCCAACATCAGGCTTCTGTATATATTATCTATACACTCAGTGGCGAAAATAGAGTTGATAGTTACTTATTTATTTGGAATGAGAACTGCATTTTGGTATGAGAACTACATTTTAAATTTTAAACTACGTTTTATATTTATCAACCCCATCCATTCTGAAACATTTTTCAGGAGGGGTTAAGAGAATGGACTTCAACAGGTAATTTAAAGAAAAATTCGATTCCAGAGGGGTGTGGTATAGGGTTAGTATTATGAACCATTTTGATATTACGGCTTTCACTAATTGGTCTAAGATTAGTTAAAGTGTTGGATCCGGTAATAATTCTAATAGGTTGGGTATGGCAGACATTTTTAGGACAGACATCTTAGCAACAGACAGTGGTAGGTGAAACGGCTTGGGTAACTGCGGACCATCGAGAAAACTTGCTCATATCCCTACTTAGTTTTGATAGAAGGGACATGTGGATAGGCTCGAAATACCTGGAAAAGAAGAGACTGCTTTTTTGAATGTGTAGCTTTTATCGGCGTTAAACACATTACTGTTGGGAAGCATATGATTTACGAAATATTTAAGATATCAGGGATTGGGGCTGGGTGATCAGATTACATATGTCAATACATCAGGTTGGATCTAGCACTAGCACCTTCCGAGTGGTGTGTTTTTTTTAACGAGTCATCACACACTACTTGTTGCATACATTGTATGAGCTGCTAATTAAACCAACCCACCAAGTTAGGAGTCAAGCCGACCAGTCTAGAGACGGTGCAGAAGGCATAAGCAAAATATTGCTGGAAAAAAGAAAATACAATGTAGTGTCTGTATACGTTTGACTTATATTTAAAAATATTAAATAGTGCCGTGAAGAAGTTCGCAGATTATTCATTTAATAAATTCTGCTGATAAAAGTAATTCCTCTGTTAGGCGATTATTTGTGCAATCAGTATTAAGTTAGAGTAAGTTGAGATGGGTGGTCAAAGACCTCGCATATTCCAGTTAGGTCTCTAGAGCTATCAGATAAGGAACGATAACCCACACGTTAGGTCAGATATAAGTGATGGTAGTCAGATTTCCACACCAACAATCACTCAGCATATGCGAGAAGTCTTAAGATTCTGTTCTAGAGATTTCCTCCAGATCGTAAAATAGATAGTCCTCTAGACAGGAACGTGCGATATCTAGAGAATGGTATACAATGTGTTTTACTGTCTCCCTATCGTCCGGTACCAGACAAAACCTTAGGAAGGATAGACAGAGCTGGGTCATATAATATTTACCTGGCTTTTGAAACTCTGTACGTTCCAGTATCCATCCAACCCGCATAATCTCTCCTCATTGTAATGTCGTCACTCGAACGTCCATTGCCCACACAGCCACTTCGTCTCCAACCTCATTACTCTCTATAAAACGCTGTCCAAGTTTTTTACAAGAACCCCTGCACTCTTATATAATCGACGTGTATGTCAGTTTAGCGGAGATCGCTTTCATCGCCGCCTGACTACCAATGAAGAATTTGATGTCTCAGGTACAAAAAAGACCATCATTAATTTTTGTCGCTTAAACTTCAGTCTGAAAAATGCTGCAGTAAACGGGAATTTTATTCGACTTCAGTGGTTAAATACAGGCCTATTGTTTCGGAGAGCTCCAAAACTTGTTGTCTAAATTGATTGATACAAATTTTAGGACAACATTTTTTTTGGAATTTTTTTAAACTACCAAATTTAGACATGAGCTAAAACCTTTTTGGCAACATTGTATCCAATAGACAAATAAGAAATAATTCCTATTTCCAAAACGTATTGTTTGTAATCCTGATTATCTGTACACGATTCAGGGGATCCAAAGAAATATTAGGAAGTCCTACACACACATGGATGTTAAACGGTTAGGAGAAGATTTGCTGGAGTAAAGAATCTTTTAAATAGCTTTAAAAAATTAAGGCACTAGACGCTTCTTTCCGTTCTGAGCATGGAAATACAGTGTGCATGCTCAAAACGAGAACAGTTTCCTATTCTTTTTTTTACCCATCGTCAAATATAAGTATATATATTGTCTGTGGAGAAGACTCGATTGCTAAGAATTACGCGTTCGGGGACTAAGTGCAAGGAGCGACACTCATTAGAGAACATCGGAAATATATTATGATATGAATTTGCTCACAGCAAAACGGTGTGTGCAAATAATTCAACAATTCCGAATGAATCGTCATCGGATCTCCCGTTAATCGTGTTTTACGCAAAGACGATTAACGGATCATATTCGAGATAGTAAACAAGATGGCTGTTTACTAACCTTAAAGATTACCTGCCGTCCAAATTGCGATTGAATTGATTATTGTTAGGATTAGAAGTTTTTTCCAAGTTGATAGAATACTCGCACTGTTGAAAATATTACACAATAGATATACTAACGTAGCAAAGCTCCTTTTTAACACCAGTGCTGTAATTCCATCGGGTACAGGGAGCTTGTTTAGTTGAACTCTGCAAGAATCTTTTTAACTTTAGGAATATTAAAAAATATTTGGAATATGTATTACTATATGCAACAAAATGGGGATTATGATCTTGGGCTTTGATAATTCCCATATTTGCTGAATGTGTTAGGGTATCAAGCAAAAAATAACCTCGATTAGGTAAGCAGTAACAACATTTGAATGCTTCCAAAATTGCGCTTAACCGCCTTGCATACAGTAAAGCAATAAGGAAAGGCATTCTGTTGTGCTTACCGAAATGCCTTCTTTGAAGCAGTGAATAATGCATACTATGAATCCGTAAAGAATGCATACAATGAAGCATAAATGTTGTCAACACAAAAACAGCGCTTTTTATTGCCCACGAAGTCATGAATTTATTGCTTCTTACATGCCTTCTCGATTTGCTTTGGAAGCACTCGGTAAGTAAATAATGCCTTCCGGAACTGCTTCTGGGTAAGTACTATTTTTTGCTGGATAGTATAGTAAAACCCCCAATGGGTATGCGGCTGTGTGGGTAACGTTTAAAGTTTTATTTTTTTTTTGCCAACACTTCTGAGCACTATTCTGTGGTCGGATGTCCACAATGAAAGCTTATGAAGAGTTTTATGTAGAACGTTTTTAAAACTATATTTGCCTTTTTGTGGGTATATAAGATAACAGATACTGTCTTCTATGGGATCCGTGTCAAAGGCGTATTTCGGGCAATGAAGTTTCTGTTGTTTTTGGCTCCTACGAGTCCACAACTACTGCAGTGTATTATATTGTAATGCATAGTCCATTGGATCGACTCAAACATAAAAACAAATTTCATTGAAAAATGGTTAAACAAACCTTCCTGCAAGGAGACAAATGTTTTTTTGAGCAGACCAAACATGGATCTGGCAAGATACCTACTTAGCTTGTGTAGAGTTGATTTGCTGGAGTGAATATGTTACACATCATTTGTGATCCCCAGAAAGAAAAAATTATTATTGTCACCGAACCTTTATGTGCATCATGTCTGAAGGAATTCTTTAGAATATCAATATTGAACACCGAACACTTTTTCAATTCACTGACTGTACATTCACATATTACATCAATGCCACAATATTCTTACTACATTAAAACTCCATGTATGTAGTTATTGAATTTATGACCATAAATGGAATATATCCATGTTTTCAATTTATTTTACAGATGCAATTCTATAAATGTACAATATGCTTAATACAAAAAAAAAAAAAAAATAAAAATCATACATGCATACATAAAGTGAGGATTCAGAATGAATTTCAGTACATTGAATAATTTTACAATGAATTATTGGTATTGAATAATTGCCAATGTGATAATGTCTACACATTCATATAAACATCTCTTGGCTAAATGAAATGGTCTGATCAAAAATATCCAATAGAATTTTTATGATTTAGAATGTAACTAGTCAATATTAAATCTTTTAACTTAATTACATATCGAGAGGAAAATCAAGAATTATTTATTCAATAATTTTAGCTTTTGAATTCTTTTGTAAAAATGGTTTGCAACATTTACTTGAAATTCTTATTACTAAGACAACCAAAAAACATCTCAAAAACAGTGTTTTAAGCGCTTAAAAAAGCTCTAAAAACAGTAAAAAAAACTAACCGTCAAATTTATTTGTTTGTTGGGATATATGTTGTTTTTACACATTGTAATACAACAAACACACATACATGTACTGACATACAAAGTACAGTCAAATCCCGGTATAACGAATACTCGGTTTAACGAAAACGCGATATAACGAACGACCAAATTCCTCCCATTGACTACCTTATATAACGAACGATTCAAAAATTTTATACTCGATATAACGAACGCTTGCAAAAAAAAACATCAATAAACGCAAAAAACTCACAAAAAAATAATGAATTCAAAAACAATAGAAAAGAGAACCAACATCGTTACAATACCGTTAGTTTTTCAATGATTACTCATTTGTTTTTTGCGTATGCACCGCAAGCCTTTTAGTGCATTTTTTTATCTACTGTTGAGTGAGTGTTGGAGTAAATAAGCATGGGAAACAGAAAAAGAATTTCTTTAAGTGACAAAATTAAAATTTTGGATGATTGTAAAAAAGGTATTAGCCTTAGGTGAAATTTCACAGAAATATGGGATTCCGAAGTCTTCAATATGCACATTAAAGAAAATGAAAGAAAAAATTGTGTCAAATTTGGAAGCTACTAACTATGGGTCTAAAAATCGCCAATCGCTTAAAGAAGGTGAGTATCCAAGGATGGAGAAGAAGCTTTTCGATTGGTTTATTGACCAAAGGAAGAAATTCGTACCAGTGAATGGAATGGCATTAAAATCGAAAGCCATAGAAATACAAAACAAGTTATACGACCGAGGTTTCCATGCAATGATGGTTGGTTAGCCAGATTCAAAAAAAGATTTGGAATAAGACTTCTTAAAGAATCAGGTGAAAAATTATCATCAAGAGAAGATTTAGTGGAGCCATTTAAACAAAATTACAAAATGTTATAAGAGAGAACGATTTAACACATGATGCAATTTTCAATGCCGATGAAACGGGTCTCTATTGGAAGATGCTTCCAAACAAAACATTTGTACATGCTGGAGAAACTACTGCCCCAGGAAGAAAAATATCAAAAGAAAGAGTTACTGTAATCCTCTGTGCAAATGCATCTGGCACTAACAAAATTAAACCTCTTCTTATTGGAAAAGCAGAAAAGCCACGTTCATTTCGTAACAAAGTTTTACCCTTAAATTATCTTCACTCTAAAAGTGCTTGGATGAATACTGGAATCTTCAAGGTCTGGTTTTTTCAAATGTTTGTCCCCGAGGTCAGTATAATGTTCATTTTCAAATACAGGTTTAAAAACTTTTTTTGCAGGTGGAATCATTTTTGGAATCACAAAACCTACCAATAAAGGCTTTGTTGATTCTTGATAACGCTCCAAGCCACCCTCATGCAGAGGAACTAGTCAAATCTACAAAAGATGGAAAAATATGGACAATTTACATGCCACCAAACGTGACACCTCTTATCCAACCAATGGATTAAAATGCCATTCGCTTAGTGAAATTACAATACAGGAATAGTCTTCTAGCCAAAATTGTGTCGTCTGAACCAGAAAATATTGTTGTTTTCTTAAAAACCTTAACTCTTTTTGATTGCAACATCTATGATTGCTTTAGCTTGGCATAATTTAATACAGGATACGTTAGCAAAGTGCTGGAACAAAATTTTATATCCAGACAACTTGGAGTTTGATGAGGAAGATGAGATACCACTGGCACAAATGATGCAACAAGATGAAATTGTGTGTATGAGACGTGGAATAAGACTATTGAGTTTAGTTTTTCCTAACGTAAGCTATATTTTAAACATTTAACAGTTTCTGAATTTTTTTAATGCTTTTCAACCTAGGTATCTTTTACAATGCATGACTTAAACAACTGGAATCAAGATGATATAGTGGAACATGTTATAGACGACGATGAAGACGAGGAAAAATTGTGAAATTGTAGACCAAACACTAGCTACTGAACGAAAATAAGACATATTGATGCAATCAAAAGTTTGGAAACGTGCATTCAGTGGAGTCAACAGAACAACGTAGACTTTTCTAAGCCTTTGGTGTTAAGGGAGCTTCAGGAAGAAACAGTTCAGAAAAGTCTACATATTGTAACAAAACAATCATCCATAAATTCTATTTTCAAATCGTATTAATTTTTAAAATACCCAGTACAAAGTGGATTCTATATGTACACATGTATATTTTTAAGTTTTACAACGTTTTTTTTAACGAATATTTATTATATACATAAGATGTTAAATGTTTATAATAATTTTTAAAATATCCAGTACAAAATGGAAGGTTTATGTACAATTTTTTTTTTGTTTGTTTTGTAAATGTTAAATTACAAAAATATTATTAAATAGTAATATAATTTGAATTTTTTTTATGTTGTTCTAATAAATTAAAAAAAAAAATGTTGCGATATAACGAATTATTCGAAATAACGAAAGGGGCTGACAATATATCATTCGTTAAACCGGGCTTTGGCTGTATATCGACATGTAAAATTTTTGTTTTTCAAATAGTTTTGATTTTATAATTAGGGTTACCAGATCAGACAGTTTATACAATAAGGCAGACAAAAATATTCTCATAGAGTTTCTTTTGTCTGTTGCATGTAATGTCTCGGTTTGAGTTAATCGAATTATCTTTTTCTATTGCAGACAACTGAAGATTTGGGTGATGTCTATCATGAAAAGTATCAAACATTTTAAAACGAAACAAATAAAATCTAATATGACAATATCATATTAGATTTTTCGACTTGAGGTAGAACAAAATTCTAAACTAAATATATGAAAATATAAAAAAAATAAAATTATAAAGTCCGAAAAAACAATTTTTTTATTTTTAATATAAAAACTAATGATTTTTAAAGATTTTTGTTTTTATATTTTCGGTTTTTTTTATTACCGGTACGCGTAAACGCAAAGAAAAAACATGGTTGAGGGAACCATATTCGAAGAGCATCATACATTTTTGGATTTATGATTGCTACAACCATGTTACAATGGTTGTGGTAACCCAACTCTTATCTGCTTCTGTATCATAATATGATAATTAGATTGCCATATTATGATTCCAAATAGATCCCAATATTATCATATTATGGTTCTGGAACTTTCTAAGAATTGTCATAATATGAGCTCAACAGTATTCTCCCAGCATTTTGTTGAAGCTGACTGAAAAAGATATGCATGTTTTTCAATATTATATTTATTTAAGAATTCACACATTTAAATAAACTTAAGTTAAAAATAATTTAGTAATCAAATTGTCTTTGTGCTGAAGAATAAACTTTGTGAAATATTATGTCAGCTATACAAGCTATACATGTGATTACAGAATAAAGCACGCATAAAAACGCATAAAATAATTTTATTTAGGTGTGCGCGACAATTAAAATTTGGCTATACTCCAGGGTAGACCGGGTTGAGACTACAAACTTATACGTTCTTCCGCAAAACAAATCACCATTACAATTAACACCACTACGTCGATTGTCCATTTTTAATGTCTTTTTGTTTAATATTATTTAGTTTGTTGGGGCTGACTGTTTCTCACAACTTCTTTTCACAAAATCTCAAACAAGAATGAAACTAAAAGAGCGAAGACGCTTAGAAAAAAACTGACTGATCATCTTATAGTTGGCTCAACTATAATATGGCTGTAGTTACATAGAGGAATGTGATAATAAATGCTATATTATTATTGTAGACAATATAATAATATGATAACTGAAAAAAGGGATATTTTTACTATAACTTGATAAAAGCAACCATATTATTGGTGAAATATGATTGAAACAATAATAGTTTAATTGAAACAACTACTTATTGCTATAGGAAACATAGTTTTGTGGCCGCAATCATATTGCAACCATATTTTTTTCTCTGCGTGTAGTAGCATACAAGTGTGGGTACTCCAATGAAAGGAAATTTTCTCAGGATTTCCAAAACTATATTATTTTTAGGATCTATGATACGTAGCGCCCTCTACACCCATTTACAAATTTTGCGTTCAAAATACAAATACATCGAAATTACAACAATATAATTTTTTTTGATAAACTCGGAATTTACACAGCGGAGCCGCTAGACTGTCTATCACATAGGAGAAACCCCAAAAAAAACTCTCCTCAGTGAAGCCGTGCTTTGGACGGACTGGAGGAGAAACCTCTTAAGCAAATAAATGATGTACTATCTCCTCCACGCGGCTATCCCTGTGTAATGCCAACGATAGCAACTAAAAAGTAATATTTTCATTAAAAGTTATTATTGAACAGTAAATTTTACAAAATAACAAAAAAAAAAAACTATAAAAACTTTTTCCCAATTTTTGAACTTAAAATATCTCTAGAGGACGCTACGTATCATAAAAATAATATAATTTTTGAAATCTTGATTAAATTTTCTTTTATTTGAGTACTCACACTTATATGTTTCTACTCATACCGGTTTTTGTACATAAAATACATTAAAAACCGAAGATAGAAAAAATTTTTCTTTTTGAATTCCACAGGGGGTCATATAAATATTTTATTTTTTTGAAGACCGCCCCATAAAGTGCAGTTTTGCCAAATATTTTGTCTCCTTTATCACTTTTAACATTAAATTTTCAGCTTTCAATGAAAAAAAAAACACTTTAAAATACTGATTGATAGAAAAATGCTTTTTTTAATATAAAAAAAAGTTAAAATAACCCAGTATAAAATGCCGCTTACCTGCAAGCAGGTTTTAGAGCTTACAAAAAGCTATGATTTCATCGGTTTCTGTAAGATATATTTCTTGTCTACATTATTACCATTAAAAGTGATAATATACCAGTAAATATTATATAATTCATTTTACCTAAAATTCTGCAGATATTAATTTGTTGTTGTTAAAAATTTAGACATACTGATATACATAATAATAATTTTTTTTTACCGCACCAAGTGCTAGCTCTTCAGAAGCAGTTAAATCAGTAATTATTTATTTTTTGAAACATACTCGAAAACACCAAACGCAATCGGAAACCCCTCGTAAAATGTAATACAGATCGCTTATAATCCATGATATGCAACTTTCTGCACTACAACCTGCATCCGTGTAAGGGATTAGGGTAAGGTGGTTACAACATGCGTCCTTGTAAGGGAAAACGGTAAGCTCATATTTATATTTGGTTTAATTTCATCCGAAAATTATTCGTTTCTTTTGCTGCTGTTCGGTATAATGTAAAAGTCGGAGCTTACATCAGCGCATTGTTTTATCTTGCTTCCAAAAACATGAAAATTTTTTTATGGGAAGCTTCATTTTTAAAGAACTAAGCCAAAAATAAGTTTATATTTGCAAAATGAGCTAAAATAAGCAAATATCAAAAAAAATAAGCAAATATCAATATAAGATCCATGACTTCTGTTCAATCAAAATTGTTCTATCCTTTCAAATAAAAAACAAGCTCTAGCTTATTTTTGATTGCCCTACTTTTTTTTTTTTTTTTTTAAAAAGAGAAGCAATACTCAGGAAATTCTTCCTATTAATTAATGTGTTGCTTTCTTTGGAAAGGGGATAGTGGTGAAAGATGAAGGGCTTCAAACATGGCAACACTGTAACTGCGCGAGTAGATAAGTCTTAGAACAGTTGTTGCTCGCCACCTGATGTATATTTGGCGAATTTATTTTGTTTCATAGCCCTGATTAATTATTTT
The DNA here is from genome assembly GCA_021234595.1 of Delia radicum. Taxonomy (NCBI): domain Eukaryota; kingdom Metazoa; phylum Arthropoda; class Insecta; order Diptera; family Anthomyiidae; genus Delia; species Delia radicum. The sequence continues at coordinate 166,908,931 of CM037853.1, read as the reverse complement.
ACTTCGGTGGGGTTAAGTGCTATGGGAACACCGAAGGTGGGCGCAGCGATACATATAAGTGATAGAAAACTCATACATATTATTTTTCTAAATTGATGTTGTCGTCACCGGGAATCGAACCCGGGACCATCTGTGTAACAGTCCAACGCGCTAACCATTACACCACAACGCCCACATATTACCAATTGAGGAATATTTTGTACACGAGCTGTGTTGTTTAGGTTTACTATTTTTGAAGTTTTAAAGGCAAATGTGGAATAAAATTGTTCAGTAGGACATTGAAAAGACCCATTTGTAAATAGGTTCAAAATCAGCATCTTAAAAAAGAGTTAATTTACTCCATCAACATTTTGTAAATGCTCTTTTTTTCGTATTGCTGTTCCGCTGAAATAATATCTATCCCAATAATGGGCTGAGCTGCCCAGACAGTGAGTGTCAACGAGTGTGCCAAGTGTAGCCAAACGTAAGATTTTCCACAATGCCTATTAAGATATTTCAGAGTGCACGTAACGACAGGAAGAAACTTCTGAAACCTGGATGCCTCGTAGACGTTTTTTATGTGTCTACAAATAACGTTTTCAAGACTCGCATTTAGCTCCGCATTTTGCATTTGCAAAGTCGACGTAACTCCCGTCTACCCGGGAGGGATTCTCTTCCATCTAGGCTTAACAATAGGACAAGAAACATCGAGAAATGTATGGAGATTTTTTTTTAATTAATCGGTTGATCGATAAAATAAAAACACTAATAAGTGGCATTATTTTGCGCGGCATCACTTTATGAAAGCAATGGGAATTGTAATGACAATTGTAAGTACTTGCCTTTACCAATAATGCACTTATATAACCACTTACATGGTAACGCTGAGAAATTAAACAAAAATGTGAAAAATTAAATTTGTTAAATAACTTCTACGATTTTTAGAACAATTAATTACTAAAAATACATTTTCATAATGGTCCCTAATATAGAGCTTCGGGATATTTTCCTATTTTTTCCAAGTTTTAGTATTTTTTAAATAGTTTACGCATCCCTGTTCTAGTTTATTTGAACAATTTTTCAATATGTTTCACAACCAAAAATATTGTGTTCACCGCAATTAAAAAAGTTAGCTTAAATTTTAATTTCTATAAAATTTTTGTCGATTTTACTTCATTTTCAATAATTTTTATATGCTTTTAGAGAGTTTTTTAATTTATGTCCACTTTAGGGTACATAAAAATTTGTTTTTTTTTTTTCAAAAAACGCAGAACTCTGCGAATTGCACCGGACTTTTTTGTTAAAACATTGTTTTAATATCCCAGGTAGAAAAATACAATCTTTAAGACGTTTTAAAAGCATTTTTCATGATGGTACAAGCGTTTTCAGAACATACCAAATTACAAATTTAAAGCGTTTTGAGAATGTGCAAAATGATAACCCAAATTTACGGTCTGAGGATGGTATTTTATAACGTTCTCAAAACATTGCAAAACAAAATTTTTGAAATGCTTTTTCAATCGTTAAATAAGTATTTGCAGAACATTTTGGCTTACAGTTATTAAGCGTTATGAAAACGACCCAAATGATAACCGCTTTGAGGGTTGTAGTTTTGAACATTGTCAAAACGCTCGAAAGACAAATTTTAAAGATCTTTATGAATTGTTCATAAATACCAATTTACAGTTTTAACGTTCTCTAAGCGTTAAAAAGCTACAATTGAAGTACTTTGTCATTGTTTTCAACACAAATATCAGACAAATATCAGAATAATATTTTTATTGAATTTAATTAAAATATATTTTAAAGTAACAAAATATAAATTAATAAGCTTGAAACATAAAAGTATTACTTCAGGGTTTTAAATTAAGGGAAATGTGATTTAGTATAAAAAATATAAACATAAAACATAATTTTGACGAAACGATATTGTGACAACCACAAAAGAAAAAATAGATTTAAATTTTATATATAAAAACATATCAATAAAATCAATGAAATTAAAAATCGAATATTCAAATATGAAAATAAAAAGCCCTCTATTGGAAAATAGATATATTTCATTATATAAAAAAATTGCATAAGGAACCGAGTTCGCATATAGATAGACCCCCTTATGACAGTGTTGTTTTTTAATCAGTAAAATATTTTGTAAAAAAAAAAAGTATTTCTAAAGTACTATTGGCAAATGTTAGAAAAACGCTTTAACGCAATGGTTTTACATTGGTTTCATTTTATAAACCGTTGTAAATTTTGTACGATAAGAACTTCTAAAGTACTTTTTACAAACGTTTGGAAAAACGCTTTGAACCAATATTTTTACAGTTTTTTTATTTCACAAATATTTGTAAGTTTGTATAAAAAGTATTCCTAAAATACTTTGTCCGAACGTTCGAATAGCAATCCAAATAATGTTTTTTAAATGCTTTTTTTTTCGTATTATTTGCAATTATCGCTTTGGAAACGCTTTTATTTTAGTACCATCAAAAACAAACGTTTTGAAAACTCTTCGTTTTTTGTACCATCCCAAATTTCTACCTGGGATGTTTTGGAATATTTCACAATTTGCTGTTTGATTTGATTCTACAACCATAGTGTGAAACGTTACGTTATGTAGCGTAATATGACATAAATTTCCTATTAGGTAAATGTTTAAAATTTAAATTACAAAAAAATATATATTATTTACAAAATTAAAAATATTATAAATTTTGTGCTGTGAGTTCATTATTGAGAATTACAATAGATAGCATGTAAATTCAATCAATTCAATTACACGCAAAAAAAAACATGGTTGATTGCGACAACCATATTGCTATGGTTGTGACTACAATACTCTTATCTAATTCTGTATCATAATATGATAATTAGATTACCATATTATGGTTCCAAATATATCCTAATATTATCATATATGGTTCTGGAAATTTGTATGAACTATCATAATACGATATGAGCCCTAC
>CM037853.1:166881392-166905889 GCA_021234595.1 Delia radicum | reverse complement strand
ATAGAGTGGTGCCATATTTTGTGCAAAAGTATTGTACATTGTTTTTACAGTTTTATTAGTTTTTTGTTTTTTATACACATCGAAATTAGTTTTTATGTATTTTTAAATTATAAGCAGCTTCCAACCTCCGAATCAAACATATTAGCTAGGCTGATAACTAGTATATCCATATGGCTAAAGATCTCATCAGAACCCGAAGTTTTTAGAAAAGCTAGAGCCTCTAGAATAGACAGAGCTTTAACAAAAAAACCTATTAATCATCAATTTTGCATCACGTGGCATGGGGTCATTTCCTAACAAGCATCATGACGTTACACTGTGTAGTTCAAAATGACAATAATACTGACAATAATATTTGCAGTAATACCTTTAAAGGAAATTTTTTAGTTTTATACGGCATGCAGACTACATAGCAAATCATGTGTTTTGACAAAACGATGTTGAAAAGAATAAAGACCTGTTGGAATGAAATAAAGAGCATATATACGTATTTTAGAAAAACATGAGGTTTTAAACTAAGTTAAGTTTTTAACATTATTTTGTGCTTAATTCTTGTGGATTCTTTTTACGCAAAAAGCTAATATTTTAAAAACGCATTTAAGCAATCAATTTAGTTTTTACTTTACTATTTGAACTCATCCTAAAGATAACTCATTTAAGCGGAATTATTTTCATGCATTTTGTATGCAGCATATTGTTGCCAGCACTTTTTGCGCATTTAAACGCACTTTAGCGGGCACACCCAAATGACCCAATAATTTCTTTATTTATCAAGTTTTAGGGACTTTTTTTACATTCGCTATTTTTAGTGATTTTTTTAACAGATTTATTTACTTTTCTTAAACAAAGTTGGCAACAGTGTATGTAACCCACAAATCAATTTGTTTTTTATGTTTTTTGCCTTCTTGGAGAAATTTTGATTTGATACCTACTGTAGCATCTAAAATTCTTATGAAATTTAACCTTCAGCCGAGCCGACCATATTTTGTCGGCTACTGGCGATTAAGCGACGCCGCCGTCTGTTTTTGCCTCGAGTCGCCGCCTCCGACGTTTTGCAACTACGTTCCTCTTTGCTCGTTAGTGGTTTAATTTATGGGACAATTGAACAAAGTATTTTATATTGTTAAATTGACCTATATGAGAAACTTTTCACATTATGCCGTAGTGAGTTTCAAACCCATAGCCATACATAGCCCATAGCTATAACTCGTAGCATCACCTCTTAGCGAGTTGAGCAACGGTCGACACCAGCGATGAGTAGTGTAGTTTTGTCAATCACAGCCTTCACAATGTACTGTTCTAATCAGAAGAGACAGAGTTAACTAATACCTATGAACAATTTCTTTGTCAACTAAAATGTTTTCTCTGGGTAATCTTATTGTTATATCTCTTTTCACAATTAATTATCACATTATGATGAGCTTTATTCACATTCATTAGTTGTGAAATAAAGCGCATTATTACGGAAATAATCTGACAAGATTCAAACAAAAATAAATGTTGCAATAGAGCAAATTGCCCTAAGTTTGATCATAAACTAGCCAGCCATTGGCAGTCAGGCATAATGAGGCTAAAAATATCTGAATAACTAAAATAACCTTACCCTTATAATACCGTTACCGAAATAACTTAAAAACCGTCATGATTAAAAGTGTTAATGAAATAACTAAAATATCGTTACCCCTAAAATACCAATACCGAAATGAGTAAAACCCCGTTACGCTAAAACCCCGTTACCGAAATAATTAAATATCATAAACCCTAAAATACCGTTACTGAAATTAACGAAAATAGCGTTACACTTCCATGTCCCCCATGTCGGAAAAGCGTTTTTTGATAACACAAATTGATGTTAATTGGTCAGTTTCAGATTCTCCTGATATCTTTTTGAAGTGATTTTAACGTTGCAAATTTGATAAAAAATACGTAGTTTTACCAAAAATCTGAGTATCCCACATTTTGCATCAATATACTGCTGTTATGACTGCCGATCCCGATTTTCGATCAAAAACAGTTGGTCACGTTCGGTATTAATGTAGTATAAGCAATAAAAAAAACTACACAGATCGAATTTCTTGGACGAGTTTTAATGAAATTGTTCACCAAACTAATGAAATTTTCTCACTAGTTTAATACTATGAAATTTTTCATAAAATTTATTGAAAAACTGCTTTAATTTAAGGCGTGTTGCAAATTTCATTTCAATTGCCTGTTCCAAATTTCATTGTAATCGGCACACTTGGTAAGAATTGGCCGGAATATTTCCCAAAATTTTGTGAAATATTCCACTGTGGAGCAATAGAAAAAATTTAATTTTTTTCCAAATTTTATATCTATTTTGACCCACTGTAATGTGTAACAAACACATTCTAACAATCATGATCATATACCATAAAATTAATAAATAAATTTGGTTGAGAAAATTTAATTTGATTGCAGTTTTTTTGTAACATAATTACAGGTGTTTGTATTATATGCACCATGCATTTAATGCACACACATACAATTTCAATCTAATATCCATACAAAAAATAGTCATTATTGAAACGACTATTGACACGTGTTCATATGTAAATATCCCAGGTAGTATCGCAGGTTCGACTTGATTCAAATAATGTTGACTCGTGTCGTCATATTAGCTCCCTCTTATTTTAATGCTACTCCTCATTTTATTGCGACTTTTATTCGTTATTTCGTTATATTGTAATTATAATCAGGTTAAGTATAGTGATAATTTTAAATATTGTAACTAATGATGAACTTTTAAAATGCATTGCTCATTTGCAGCAATCCACAGATAGCTACACTGTAAATTTATTAGGGTCGAACTTATTTATTTTCAAATTTTAAGTAGTGGCTTGCGAAATAATACTTTAAACCTAATTAGATAAAGTACGTCAGCGAGATATTATTTTTATTTGAAATTCAGAAAATAGCAATTGAAATTCAAAAGCCTTATTTGTAATTCAAAAATATTGCAAATGTTATTCAAAAAATCACGTTTTAAGATCGAATTTACTTTTTAGAAATTATCAAATGTAATTCAGAAAATACCAAAATTCAAAAAAACCCCTTGAAATTAAAAAAAAAACACCACTTGATTCAAAAAATACCAATTGGAGTTCAAAAAATGACAAATGTGAATCAAAAATACCAAATATAATTCGGATTCAGCGGACGGACCTCAAACCTTAGAAAAGTATGTTTTAGTCCTAGGGTATTGACCACTTAATATTTTTTCAAAATTTTTTTTAAATATTTTTTCTAAAAACTGAAATATAGAGTTTTCAAACCCTATACTCACTAAATGTGTAGTATTTTTATTTTATTTTCTATACCTAATTCTAGACCACATGTGATTTCTTTAATATTTACAATTTTTATATACACACATTTGTTTTTGGAGTACATTTGTTTGATCTGTAGTACTCAAAAGAATGAAATTTGTAAGTTTATATTAGTTGTATTTATTGGTATATTTTATGATTTTCTACTTCATCAAAGCAAGCTGCGACATCTGCTTCCCGTCTTTTTATTTGCTATGAAAGTGTTTATCAGCACAATTTTGGTAGCAACTAAAATTAGTTTATTAGTCAAATCGTTTAACTAAAATTTTAGCTGAAAAACACAATTTCAGCAAAAAAAAAAATTAGTTAAATATTTAAAAAGACGTTTAACAAAATGTTCAACTAACTTCTTTTGTTTTTGGGTGTACCTTATGTGGCAAAGGTTAAATTAACTAAATATTTTTTAGTTAAATTTTAGTTACGAGTTTTCCAGTTCACAAAGAATCTGTTTTTCATACATAAAACAAAATTGTGGATTAAAACCACATTAATTTTGCGGTCGTCACCGGCTGGTGAAAGTAATTGTCTATTAATTAAATAAAAGACAAAATAAAATATTTAAATTTAATAAAGATTAAATGCGTATTTGTAAACTAAATGTTTATAGATATTAATAATCCAGTGTGGTCAAATTGCGAACAAATATACAACAGGTAGACAGACTAAAGCGAAAGACAAAGACAGATATCATAGGTAGATTTTTATGTTTCCTTTTTATTATTGCAAAAAAGGGTTGTATATGTTATATTTTGTTATTTTTTCGTTTCGTTTTCGATAATTCTCTGCGGCATTTTGCGTTCCTTTAAAAGATAGCATCATTTAGACAAACATTGATGTAAGTAGTTGAAAGATGATTTTGTTTATGTTATAGATAATTATTTCTATATATTTTCAGATATTAAATTAATTAATGTTATCAATATTGGAGTATGAACATTTTTATAATTTGTAATGTATTGCAAATTATTTTTAAAAGAATCACAAAAATTTGTTTCATGATTTTCAGCAAATAAATTAACTAAAGTATAATTGTTCTACAAATTTTTTGAGTTTTTGTTGCTAAAAATCAGCTAAATTTCAGCAAAAGATTTCGCTGACATTAGCTTCGTGACTAAAATTGTGCTGACTCAGCAAAATTTTTTGCTGACTTTACTAACTTTTTTTATTTGAGTGTACCTGCTTAAATTAATAATATATAGAAATGACCCAACAAACAAAGCGTTCCGTTTTCCAACTCCGTTTACATACCGTTTTCTGAATCCGTATGCGGCCCATAAAGTTGATTATAAGGAACATCGAATCGGATTCGAATGACAGACCGTTATGACGTTCATAAAACGGACTTGACTTCGTTTTTAGTATGTCGTTTCCGGTCCTTACACGTACCGTCATTTCCAACAAAAACGGACTTGTATATTTACTTAAATTGTCACAACTTTTTATTTAATTTTGCATTAAATAATTTTTTTTTTGTTGGTTTTTATTTGATTTTTTTTAACACTTATACTAAAGAAAACAATTTAACATATTTAACATAAACATAAAACAATAAATGACTTGGCTATATTCACGATGCGGTTTTGCGCTCGATGCAAATTTGCACACGAGGTGTTCGGATTTATTTATATTTGCAAAATTGCATTAGCCAGCACACATCATCGTAAAACATAAGTTGCATACAAAAATGTTTGTATATTGATGCTGGATATTGGTTTAAAACTAATGCCTATTGCGTTAGAAAAGTTGTACTTATGGTTGAAAATAATCTTTTATTGCAATATCTTTTTTTTATAAATTTTTAAATGTATAAAAATAATTCAATAAATTTTATTTTATTTATTATTTTGTTTTTAATTTTACAACTCCGTTTGTGACGGGTTGATAACTGATGAAAATTGGTGAATTACGTAATTATCGGCACCGAATCGGATACACCAAAACGAAGTAATAACGTATTGTTTTTGAAATCCGAAATACGGTCCGTAAATGTTCCGTTTACGTATAATCATTGAGGGATACGTTTTTAACGGACCGCTAATGGAATTTATGAATCCGTACGTGACGGCGAGTCCGTAAATATGTTTCTTTGGTACTTATTTTTATAAAGACCAGGTAATTTTTCTTTTAAATACCGTTTTCGAATTCTAAATTGTTGGTAAAATCATTGAGTTACAAATGTTTAAATGCGCAGGTCGTAAAAATATTCTTTTACCGTTATCTCGAAAATTTGAGGGTATATTGAAAATTCTCAAAGCGGGTTTGTAATACACTCAGCTAGACTTACAACTTACGGTTTTAAGTATATTATACCAAACACTGTCTTCTCAATTCAAAAAACCTTTAGAAAAATCTGTTTCAAAAGGTGTCGATAATTTGTGTAGCAGATCATATATACTATTTTTATTAGCTAACCGTTTTTTTGTAGTTTGGGACATCAAATGTGTGTTTTAAATGTTCCTTACAAATAAGTGCCATACTAATAATTCATAATCATAAATTTCTAATATGCAAATGTTAAATACGAGGGCCGTCCCAAAATTAGCCAACCTGACGTATAGATGGCGGCAGTAGTTTGAAAAAAACATAAAGTGGCAACCTTATATTTTAAGTTTGAAGTAGCCATCAAAAATAAACGATCTCAGCGAATTTTTAAACATGCAAAAAAATTGGTCACCGTTATGTAATTCAATATTTTAATTTGAAAGGTGACAGCCCGACCAACATTAAAGCCGAGCTGGCTTCTACTCTGTAGGAGTCTGCTCCTTCGTTAACGACTATAAAATATTGGGTGGCAGTGTTTAAACGAGGCCGTACGAGCTGCCAGCACGAACACCGTAGTGGTCCATCAATTTAGGTGTACACGCCAGAAACGGTTAAGAATATCGACAACATGGTATTGGATGATCGATAAGTTTTTTTTAATTTTCGCGATTTTTTGCCGTTTTTAAATTTTGAAGTTATTTTCATTTTGGCGATGTTTTCCCTTTTAGCAATTTTTTCTCATTTTTTTCGATATTTTTTATTTTTGGTGATTTTTTTTTTTTAATTTTGACGTTTTTTTTCAATTTTGGCAAATTTTAATGATTTTTATTTTTTAATTTTGCAGAATTTTTTTAAATTTTGTTGATTTTTTTTTCAATTAAAGTGATTTTTTACATTTTTTGCGATTTTTTCAATATTGGAGATTGTGTTAAATTTTTAGGGATTTTTTTTATTTTTAAGATATTTTTTTCAATTTTAGTGATTTTTTTCAATTCTGGCGATGTTGTTCAGTTTCGCCGATTTCGGCAATTCCCAAATTGTAAATCGATTGAGTAAAAAATAAATTGAGTTCCCAATTATTGAATTCGCAATGATTGAATCCCCAACGATTGACTTCCCAACGTTTTGATTTCCCAATGATTGAATTCAATAATTGATAATATCGAATAAGCTAAATTGATTGAATTCCCCACTAGTGAATTCCAAAGAATAAATTCTCTGCGATTGATTAAGAAAAAAAATCATTCGATTTAAAAAAATCCGATTTGATTTTTTCAAAATAGAATTCAATCTTTGAAGCTCTGTATTTACAAGTAAAGCATGTTATTTTACTCAAATATTCAGTAAAATTATTCATTTATTTCTAAATTTACGCACTTGCATAGTACATTTACACACTTTTTGTTGACCAACTTACACGTAATGTGTGTATTTTTTTCATTTACACACATAGAGTAAATTTACCCAAATTATAGTAGGAGTATAGTTTCCTACTATAAGTTGGGTAAATTTAAACAGAAATTAATTAGAGTGTAGTAGTATGCTAACTTATTGCAGCGTTTAAGTGATCAAATTAAGGAAAGAAGACAGCATTTGGCGAAAAAAAGTGTTGTTTCATCAAGACAATGTACCAGTTCACACATTCATTGCGATGTCCAAAATCAATGAACTATAAAGTTCAAATTGCTTCATCACGCACTTTATTCGCCAGATTGAGCTAACTCGGATTATTTTCCATTTGCAGACTTGAAAAAATGGCTCACTGGTAAAAAGTTTGCCAACAATGCAGAGGTGGAGTCAGCAGTTGATGGCTATTTTAACGAACTACACAGTTTTTACTATAAACAGGGTATCGAAGATAAAGTGTTATCGAGCTATAAAGAACATTTTTCCCAAATTTGTTGCGTTTTCTTTGTAAGGTTGCCTAATTTTGGGACCGCCCTCGTATGTATCTAAATATAATGAACACGAATATTTGCTGTAATGAAAGATGTTCATTTGTGATAGTATGATAATCAAATATAAAATTAATTTTACTCTTTAATTCTTTCATTTTAATAACCACAAAAACAGGAAGAACTGCATACAATGCACAGTGTCAGATTTCACCATTTTAGAGAGACAAAACTCTTTATCTTAGAAAATAATAAAGCTAGACCTATGACATTTAGTAGAAGATGTTATTGGAGAAAAATGCAGCTTTGGAAAAAAATTTACGGAATTGGACAACTGCCACGCCCACCACACATATAATTGAAAAAATGTATGTATGATACGATTATTGTTTCAAAACGCTTAATGATTAAAGAGGAACTAAAAACCATTATTATGTGCAAACATTGCCATGTTAATCCTTAGAAAAAATATTTCGTTTGAACACTTAACCCTTTACTGCATGGTGTTACATATATGTAACGAATAATTTGAACCTTTGTGTCATCTTGTTTATGAATCTAATTCATAATGTTTTTAGCAAATTTTTTTAAGAGAAGCAATACTCTGTAAATTACACAGGCCTACAATGATTTTGGTGCCGCTAAAAATAAAACAGATTTCAAGTACGTTCGGTACCCTGATAAAAAATTGATACTTACTTTTTTAATGCTACGTGTAGCTTTCGAGATTCATCTCTATATTAAAGTAATCAACGTATGTCTTCTTCACTGCATCTGTTATAGGTTTTCTAAACTTTTTTACTTCATATTCACCACAAATATAACAAAGTGTATTTGGATTATTTACACAACACCTTTTTGACGACGGCATATCGATATTATCATTTAATCAAAGAAATTAATTGACTATAATGACATTAAGTATAATAAATACATTTGTTAGGTTATGACCGATCGATACAAACCTGAACGTAGCTTCGCGATTTTGACAGCTAACCATGACGTCTTGCGGACTAATTAACCAAATTATAACATAGAATTAGCGGCACCAAACAAAAAAAATTTTTTGTAGGCCTGTGTTATTAATGTGTGTTAATTAATGTGTTGCTTTCTTCGAAAAGGGGATAGGGGGAGAGATGACAGGTGGGGAAAGATGAGGGGAATCAAACATGGCAACACTGTAATTGCGCGAGATGATAAGTCTTAGAACAGTTGTTACTCACCATCGGATGGAGAGTTGGCGAACTTATTGAAGCTTTTTGATTCATAGACCTGATTCATTATTTTGCTTCGATGGGGTGTTGTCTTCATCGGGAATCGAACCCGGGACCGTCTGTGAAACAGTCTAACGTGCTATACATTACAACACAACACCCACAATTTTTCATTCGTCCGTAAACTCGAAAAGTCGAAATTTTTTCGTGCTGTTAAAAGTAATAAAACTGAATAATCATAAAATTTAGAATGTATGTATTCTTAACTGTAAAACTCAAAACATATTTATATTTGTTAATTTCAATTCGTTACAGAAATGTAACAAAGTCGTAAAAAGGAACAAATTGCATAGCAACATCATGTTCTTATATTAGTTTTTTTAAATAGGTTACAAATGTAATAATAATAATATTTTTAAAACTATTTCGTTTTACGAAATTTTTTAAGAATATCGTCCAAGTGGTTAAAACAAAGAAAGAAATGTGAGTTTTGATGAAATAAAAATATCAATAATAAATGTCAAAATAACAAAAAACTTTCGTAAAATAAAATCAACATTTGTTTTGACATTAGTTTCGTATTTTAAGCATGGATTAAAATCCATGAGTGTACAAATCTGATCCGTTATGTTCACTAAAACATGTCTCTTAGAGAACTTTTTTTTTAAAATTTAACGAAAAACGTTATTTACCCGATATATAAAACGGAGAAACTGAGTTTTTAAATAAAAAAGAAACGTTTTAAAAAACACTTACAATCAAGAGTTATGCTTTTAAAGATAGTTGATTTTAACTTAAAGATAGTTGATTTTAACTAACAAATAGAAACAACATTAAGTTAAATAGAAACAGCATTGAAATCAAAAAAAGTTTATTTTCTGTTTAGTTTAAATATGTTTCAACTTATTTTTAAAACCCGGAAATGACATCTATAGTGTTGAATTTTAATTTAAATATGAAAATGTTTATTTTAACTAAAATCATATTTACCCTAATAAGATTCAAACTGAATTAAAAAATTGTCGTTAAAAATAAGTTATTAATTTAAATATGAAATACTAATTAATTTAAAAAATAACACTTTTTTCGGCGTTTATTTATAAATGCTATATTTTCGGAAAGGAATTTTCAAAATCCATCCTCTTTTATGTACTTTTTTTGTTGTTGTAAAAAATTAACCAATTTAGGGGTACTTTATATGGACATGTATACACTGGTAATAGTCCACGCATAAAAATACGAAAAAATGTCAAACTAACAAAAACTTTCGTAAAATACACGAAAATTTGTTTATTTTACAAAAGATGTCATTGTTTTTGATCCTTATTATTAGGTTTAAGCTGACACGTATATTTTCTTTTTTTGATATTCCAGCTACTTCGGGCTTTGTCGAGATTTTCCTGAAACCCTATTTTTGGCAATATGCTGGCAACCTGTTGCTCAAATACATGCAATATGGGTATCAAACTTCATATTTTTTAGAGTACTCTGGTCACGCAAAAACAGATAATTCGTAAATTTAAGGTAGGCTGCCATACAAAAATCAGTAAAAAAAACAGTTTTTTACATTTTATATTTGTTTATATTTTATGCGACGAAGTAATTATTTTTGCACTAGATTGTGCGTTTAACATGATATTGTATAAAAATAATAAACTTTAGAAACAAAAAAAACTAAAATTAGCATATAAAAAGGTACCAAAAAGTACTGTTTAAATGTTATACGCCTTTTATTTGTACTAGTTTAGTATTAGTTATATAGTTATAAAGTTGACAATATGCACATTAGGGTGATTACTTTTTGCATTTTTTGCAAATATCAAATCTCCCCAGACAAAATCGTGTAGGGCATGGACAAATATTAAGAACTGCGTTTTTAGTTTTTCGCCATCGTTAAAAAAGGGTACGCACCAAACGCGTTAAAATTTCGAATCAAAGTTAAAAAAAAAAACTTTTTTTTGATGCCTCAACGTCTGACCATCACATCTATATAATTAAGGCATGCTGATATCAATAGTAAAGTCCATTTTCGAGTCAATGGAATAGTTTTCTTCCAAGTTTGCTTACTTACATATGTATAAACCATATTTTAAAAAAATTGTTATTAAAAAAAATTTAAAAAATATATATTAAAGGCATTTTAGAAATCGCTGTCGGTGCGTACGGTTTTTTTTACCAAATTGAACTGAAATAGTTTTTTTTATCATTAATACAATATTTGCCATTAGAAAACCCCTGGGGAGAATTTTGTCCAAAAAAAAGTTATCACCCTAATGCACATACATTTTTTTTTTTATTAGCAGAATTTTATTGTGTGAATTTAATTAAAATAATTAAAAACATTAACTCATTCTTACCCAAACACACCGTTTGGAATTAAATTGTTTGTCAAAACCAAATTATTTTTCTCTAATACAATTCTAGCTGACCAAAGAGATAATTTCTGTTTTTTTGAATTTTAAATGTTTTCATAATCATTTACACAAAATTTCAAATGGTTAATAGTGTTAACGTTTTTTATGCAATTATAATAAAAAAAATGGTCTTATTTCTTGGGCAGCTATATTGTATTAGAGAAAAATTATTTGGCTTTGACAAAAAACTTAGTTTCAAACGGTGTATTTAGGTAAGAGTGAGTAAAGATTTTTAATTATTTTTATAAGTTAAATTTACATAATACACATCTGCTAATAAATGGAAAAAATTGTCTACTTTATAACTCAGTTCTAGTACTAAACTAGTGCAAATAAAAAGGTGTATAACATTTAAACAGTACCTTTTGGTACCTTTTTATATGCTAATTTTAGTTTTTTAATTTTTTGTTTCTAAAGTTTATTGTTTTCATATCATGTGATATGTCAATGGAAAGCTTGTTGAAAAATAAACATTCTAGTAGAACAATAATTATTTCGTCGCATATTAGAAAAAAAAATATAAAATTCAAAAAAACAGTTGTTTAACTGATTTTTGTATGGCAGCCTATCTTAAATTTACGAATTAATTTTTGTTTTACATGACCGCAGAGTACACTAAAAAATATGAAGTTTAATACCCATATTGGCTACATTTGAATTTGGTTTCGGGTAAAACCCAAAGTAGCTGGAATAGCAAAAAAGAAAAAGCACATGTTCGCTTAAAGTTAATAAGGATCAATATATGTGGATTTGACAGTTGTACCACTATACATTTCCATGTACATTCCCCTAAAGTTAGCACATTGTTTACAACAACAACTACACTCTTGTATAATCTATGCATAAAAATACGAAATTATTGTCAAAACTACAGAAGCATTCGTAAAATGTACAAGTTTTCGTATTTTTTACGAAAAATTTTGTTATTTTGACATTTTTCAGTAATTTTACTAATGGATTATTATCAGTGTATACAACAATGGTAAAAGTAACAAAAAAAGATGCCAGGAGATGGCTTTTGAAAGCACCTTTCCGAAAATATAACAATTGTATATAGTTTCTTTGGATCTAATGCCAAATAATTTCCAAAAATAATTAATTTCTGACCCCAATTTGTTTCCCCTTAAATTCCCACTATGGCAGATAATCTAAGACACTCCAACCTTAGAATTTTTTCTCTACAAAATATCCGAATTTCATCAAAATCGGAGATTATCTCGTGAAAGACCTTCCTTGTAAGTGTTACTGATATTTTTATTTCAATCAAAAATATTCAAACTCAAATTACCGTTATTTTTCCTATAGTTGACAAATTTGACAAACTCAATAAGCATTTTAACATTCAATAAGAAATTCTTTTTCATATTTGATTAAAATTTTAATTAAAATTGAAAGTCAAAAAACCAACTTTTGTCCAGCTAGATTGGCCAAATCTTACACAGTGCATTGAATGCTTAATGTACTACTTATGTACTACTAATATAGGAGTATGTTGCTCAATTATTTGAATCACTTAAGCTTAACATAATTTCCACCTGGCAGACGATAGTTTCGTATTTAATTCAGATTTTCAAACATAGAGTGATGGGGTGTTATTATATATATTCTACTTAATTGCACAAATACATACGCATTGAAATTTAATAGAAATTAGCTTAAAAACCCAGTACTTCGTTGCCGGCATTTTTTCATATCGCAACATATTTAGAAAATATGTAATTATAATTTTTTTAAATCTACTTGTATTTATACCTATTGATAAGATTTATTCAATATTTTGTGTAAACATTGATTTAAAACTTGTTAAATAGATTTGTTTGGCTATTCCAAAACCGTGTTAAAGTACACTGAGAGAATTCTCTGCATGATATCAATGAATTTTTGCATTAGATCTATGAAATGTCACTGGAACTCGTCTATTGAAACTTTTCATGCAATAAATGGAAAATTTAATTTAATTTTGTAAAAATTTCATACTACTAATGAATAAGTTTCATTAAAACTATAAGACTTTTTTCATTAAGTTTGAGAAATTTTTACATTACGAATAAAACTTCATCAGTTTAATGAAAAGATTTCATTAAAACTCGTAAAAGAAATTCTCTCCGTGTAATTAAATGTTCCAGGATGATACTTACCAAATTCTAAAAATAACTTGTTGTAGGCTGGTTTCTATTCGGATTTAAAACACCGTGTCAAACTTTGTTAGATAACGTCTAGTATGAGGCTTGTCAAAAACTTTAAAAATTTGGGCTATATCGGAGGTGCCAAAATCCTTTAGTTATTCATCTCACATTTAACATACATGTAATAAAAATAAATGGCTGGAAGAGGAGAGATAGTTCACTTCTGAAGTTTTTGGAAATATGAGAGCTGCCATGCCCCTTTGTCCAGTCCCGATCTTGCACGGCATATATCATATAACATATATAGCTATACATTATTTTGCTTGTGATTCACGTTTGAGAGTGCTTTGACCAATGTTTAAACTTGGTCACATAGACATTTGTGTATTTGCAAGAAATTAAAATTAAAAATTTTTATTTCTCATCTGATAACATTTTCACTGTTGGAATTGCGTCACATACAGTTGAGCGCAATATAATGTCCAAGTGCTCCTAAAAAGCGAAAAAACGATTTATTAAAAATCTGAAATAGATACTTACCAGGTACATTCTGTGCAATATCTTTCCATATCTTTCCATATATTTCCATATTTTTTTTTTTTTTTAAGAGAAGCAACACTCCTGAAATTCTTCCTATTAATTAATGTGTTGCTTTCTTGGGAAAGGGGATAGTGGAGAAATAAAAGGGGGTGAAAGATGAAGGGCTTCAATCATGGCAACATTGTAATTGCGCTAGATGATAAGTCTTAGAACAGTTGTTGGTCGCCACCTGATGTAGAGTTGGCGAATTATTGAAGCATTTTGTTTCATAGCCCTGATTCATTATTTTACTTCGGTGGGGTTAAGTGCTATGGGAACACCGCTGATGTGTCAACTATAGCGTTAGATATCTGGCTTTTTCTTAATTTTCCCGTCAGGTAACTAACATACATATATTATATATAACAAATAACAATTTTGCATATCAATCAACTCCAACGCCACCTACCACCACCCCACATGACATATATTCATTCTGAATATGTGCCAAATCGGTTCATAAATAATTACAGTCATACAAATATGTTCATAAATATATCAATAAAAGCGCCACCTATCGTGTCCAAAAAAAAAATAGAAACTGAGCGGACCACCAAAGTAACGAGAGGTATTAATATGGCTTAGATCAATCTTGGGCACAAAGAGAAATGAGTATGTATTAGTTATTTTACAAAAAAATGAGATTGTATTGGTACAATTGCACTGAACAAAATCACTTGGTTTTGTTTGTTTTTTTTTTTGTTTGTTTACATTGTTCTATTGTTTTACTATTTATGTCCTAACGTGATAAATTTCAGCTATGAGGCGAATAAAAAAAAAGAAATATTAATAAGAGAAAATTAATAGGTAATAAAAAAAAAGTCTTTTTAAGAAAATAGTCACATGAGTTCTTTGCCAATAATGTACTGGGCAAACAAATATATATAAAACAAATATGGATTAAAAAATTAAAAAAACAAAAAGCAAAAAAAAATATTTTATATTAATTCTTATAAATACAACAAAATTCAAATACTTGCGTTGTAATTGTTTTTAATATAAAAAATTATAGCTCAGGGATTTTTAAATTTTTTAACTTATAGATTGTTTTAATATTTTAGGTTTTGTGTGTTAAAATTAAGTTATGAATGAATAAATAAATCAAGATATATTTATGTACGTATATGAATAATAATGATTTAATAAAGAAAAGTGAGTAAATAGAATTTATAGGTAATAAAAAACGTTCTTTAAGAAACAGGTAAATAAGTTATTTTCACACAATGTATTGCATTAAAATAAAATTATAACTAATGTTATTTATAAATTCATATTAAATAAAAATTATAAAATTCAATTAATTTATAAATTTCTTTGTTGTATCATTTTGTGTCGAAAGTTTGTTCTATGAACATGTTATAAAGTGCTCAAATTTGAATACGAAAAAGGTGTTAATAAATTCAAAAAATATTAAAATTAATCGGAAAAACATTATTAATTTTTATTAACAGAAAAAAGTTGCAAAACTCTGCATTGTTTTATTTTTTTGAAGTTAGATTATTTAAATACTTTTGGTTTTGTGCGTTAAATGTAAGTAATGAATAAATGTATAAAAAAATTTATTAATGAAAAAGTTAATGAATTAATGAATGTGTAAATGAATGAAATAAATAAATTACGATATTTAATGAATAAAGAAATATAAGTAAATATATTTAAAAAAGGTATTTAAGACACAAGGCACTCTGCTTCATTAAAATATTCAAGCTAAATAAAAATGCGTTTTCCCAATCAAAATCCCACATAATGAATGAAAAAAACATTTAAAAAAATTATAGTACGCTTGGCTTTATTAATTAAAATATCATTGGTTGTTGTCAAATACTCTCTGTGTACTTATTTTATTAAACAAAGCGACACAAAGCGACATAAACCTACTCCATCCAATGCTGGCAAGCAAACTAAACAATTTTTTTTGGTTTTTTTTCGGTTTCTCTTTATATTTTTATTTACGTTCGGGTTGTGTCTGTGTGAAACACGATTAGTCTTCGTTGTTTCAACAAGTGTTTGCCCGACACTGGTGTAAACCAATCTTGGGCACAAAGAGAACTGAGAATGTATTAGTTATTTTACAAAAAAATGAGATTGTATTGGTACTATTGCACTGAGCAAAATCACTTGGTTTTTTTTTTTTTTTTTTTGTTTGTTTACATTGTTCTATTGTTTTACTATTTATGTCCTTACGTGATAAATTTCAGCTATAAGGCGAATAAAAAAAAAATATACATAAGAGGAAATTAATAGGTAATAAAAAAATGTTCTTTAAGAAATAGGCACATGAGTTCTTTGCCAATAATGTACTGGGCAAACAAATATATATAATAATGTTATAAATATGGATTAATAAATTAAAAAAACAAAAAGCAAAAAAATATTTTATATTAATTCTTATAAAATACAACAAAATTCAAAATATCTGCGTTGTAATTGTTTTTAATATAAACAATTATAGTTCAGAGATTTTTAAATTTTTTAACATATAGATTGTTTTAATATTTTAGGTTTTGGGTGTTAAAATTAAGTTATGAATGAATAAATAAATCAAGATATATTTATATATTCAAGCTAAATAAAAATGCGTTTTTCCCAAAAAAATCCCACATAATGAATGAAAAAAAATTCCATTAAAAAAAAAGTTATAGTACGCTTGGCTTTATTAATTAAAATATCATGGATGTTTTCAAATATTACCTGTGTACTTATTTTATTAAACAAAGCGACATAAACCTACTCCATCCAATGCTGGCAAGCAACTAACCATTTTTTTTTTGGTTTTTTTTCGGTTTCTCTCTTTATTTTTATTTACGTTCGGGTTGTGTGCGTGTGAAAAACGATTAGTCTTCGTTGTTTCAACAAGTGTTTGCCCGACACTGGTGTAAACGATATTAGACTACAAACAAAACACACACAAACGATGTATGTTAAGATGAAATAACATTAAGTATACGCCTGGGTGCATTGTATGTAATGGAGATAGTGATTTCAAATTCAACACCACGGGCTTACCAGCTCAGATATCGAAATAAATAAAACGGGGACTTATTTAAAATTAATAGGGTTTACTATTTTGTTACTATATTTCACTAAAAAAGTGAAAATATTGAGTTTATTTACACGTTTTTCGCCCACTACCACGACTACTTTATTAGTAGAAAATTAAAATAGAGCCTATATCACCGGTGCATCACTTGCGTAGATCCATTTAGTGGTTTATCCATACACTCGGAACAACCGGAGTATGTACAAAAAGTGTGTTTTATTATATACTATAGAATATATATATGTATATATATATATATATGTATGCGTAGCGCATACTTTAGGGACATGGCCAAAATTGTCGCCGGAATATGCGGTGTATAGAAAAAATTGTCCTCATCTTAAACGCTAGATGTATGAAAAGGCGCGAAAATTTTGGGGACAGTCCCCAAAGTAAGCAAATGTCCCTAAACTATGCGGGGGAACGCATAGTTTAGAGACATTTGCTTACTTTGGGGACTGTCCCCAAAGTTTTCGCGCCTTTTCATACATCTAGCGTTTAAGATGAGGACAATTTTTCGATACACCGCATATTTCGGGTACAATTTTGGCCATGTCCCTAAAGTATGCGCTACGCATACATATATATATGTATGCGCAGCGCATAGTCTAGAGACATTTATTCGTTCCCCCACATAGTTTAGGGTCATTTTGCTTACTTTGGGGACTGTCCCCAAAGTTTTCGCGCCTTTTCATACATCTAGCGTTTAAGATGAGGATAATTTTGTCTATACACCGCATATTTCGGCGACAATTTTGGGCGTGTCCCTAAACTATGCGCTGTGCATACATACATATATATATATATATATATATATATATATATATATATATATATATATATGTATGTACACCGCATACTCTAGAGACATTTATTCATTCCCCCGCATAGTTTAGGGACATTTGCTTACTTTGGGGACTGTCCCCAAAATTTTCGCGCCTTTTCATACATCTAGCGTTTAAGATGAGGACAATTTTCACTATACACCGCATATTCCGGCGACAATTTTGGGCGTGTCCCTAAACTATGCGCTGTGCATACATATATATATATATATATATATATATATGCGTAGCGCATACTTTAGGGACATGGCCAAAATTGTCGCCGGAATATGCGGTGTATAGAAAAAATTGTCCTCATCTTAAACGCTAGATGTATGAAAAGGCGCGAAAATTTTGGGGACAGTCCCCAAAGTAAGGAAATGTCCCTAAACTATGCGGGGGAACGAATAAATGTCTCTGGAATATGCGCTGTGCATACATATATATATATATGTATGTACACCGCATACTCTAGAGACATTTATTCATTCCCCCGCATAGTTTAGAGACATTTGCTAACTTTGGGGACTGTCCCCAAAATTTTCGCGCCTTTTCATACATCTAGCGTTTAAGATGAGGACAATTTTTTCTATACACCGCATATTCCGGCGACAATTTTGGGCGTGTCCCTAAACTATGCGCTGTGCATACATATATATATGTATGCACATCGCATAGTTTAGGGACACACCCAAAATTGTCGCCGGAATATGCGGCGATGAGGACAATTTATTCTACACTCAGAAATATCTTGCTATCTATGTTGTTTGATGATAGAATGGAAAAACGAAACATTTCTTTAAAGAAGATTTTACATTACCGAAGAGATATTGTCGACCCAACGGAACTTAGAGTTTATAAAAAATCTCTTATAAACTTTAATTGTACGGAATATACAAATATGATTGATTTAAATGACGATACCATTTTATTCGAACCACCGTTTACGCAAAGTTATTCGTATGAACATTTGGAGGGATATTTAAATTACGAAGTGCCACCGTTCGATGATCCACAAATTCCTTTACACATTCAAGGAACGGAAAGACATGTCCAATTGCTGGCTGCCACTGCTAAACGAGTTGCAGGAAAGAATGTAGAAGACTCTATGGCGACGACATTAGAAAGCCGTACGAAAACACCTAGACTTGAAAGCAAACAAGACTTTCAGAAAAAATAATGTTTTTTTTTTTCACATTTTGTCTTTTACTACACTCAAATTGAATATTTTTTTTTTGATAATAGGTTTATAGATACTTTATTATCTCTTAATTTGAATTTTTGTAGAAAAAAAAATAAAAAGGGAAAAAAAATCAAAAAGTTGGTTTTATGTGTTATTTTGTTTTAGCCAATATCGCATGAATTAATCAACCGAATTCGATAAATTTGGGCTTAAGCTCTTCGTTTTGAATTGTAAATTGAATTAAATAATGGATTGAGCCAAAAAAATATCCATGAAAGTAATATTCTTGGACAAAATCATGAAAAAAATGGAAAAATGCTCCAAAATTTGGACAAAAATGCCCGTAACTTTTGAATCGTTGGACCAATGTTGGAGATTTTTTTTTGTAAATTTATCAAAATGAGCTCACCTTTCCAACGCGCCTACTGGCGATTAAACGCGATCGATAGTTTTTGAGTTATGGATGTGAGCGTGTAGGTAATATTTCATACGAACGTCAATTTGGGAAAAAATCTACCAACAAAAAGTAGGGGACTCGATTTTAACGATAGAGGTATGGTTCCTTTGGCAAATTTTCATGGAATAACCCATAGAATACGGAAATCATAGGGAAATTGTCGAAAAATAAATCGACCCGCCCTAATATGTATATATATATATATATATATAGATGCAAATGAAAGGCATATTTGAATAAGTACAACCCAGCACAATTTTTTAGAACAGACTACTTCCAAACCTATTCAAGAACTGCTTCTTTTACCACTGGTTACATGGAAACGATTCTAGAGTCGAAATGTAAGGTTTCACGGTCCCAGAAGCAGTTCTATAACTGGTTGTAGAACCGGTTCTAAATCAACCTGTTCTTGTTTGGAGGTAAAGAACCTATTGCAAATAAGACAAACTCCATATAAAAGAACCAGTTGTAAAACAAAAATAGAAACTGTTATAATACAGTATAAGTTGTTCTTCAACCTGTTATTTTGATTTTACTATTTTACTGGGAAGTGTCGTTTTACTAAAATTCAGACAGTATATGATGAATTTCAATTAATTTTAGATTGGCTGAAACTGACTTTATATGTCTCTTATGTCATACAAAATTTTTATGTTGAAAAGTCATCTCCGAAATAATGGATGACCTTGAATGATTTGAAACAAAGTGTAAAGGACACTTCTTTGTTCAAAGCAATGTAACTTCTAGTGTCCGACCGAACAGTTCGGCCAGAAAATGCATTTGGTCTGTATTTAAAGCATTATGGACAAATTTGGCGAATGGAAAAATGTTTATTGGGCTGATTAGATGCTATTTTGAGTGTCAAATTTGAAGAAAAGTCTGTAGTTAAGCAATGAATTCACTGTTCGGCCTCAGAAAGTTCGGCCAAATTGAAAATAGTTCGGCGGCCGCACTTTTAACTTTATAGCTAAACTTCGGCTTTTCTCTTAAATTTTATACACAGAATTGAATTAAATCGGCTCAACAAACATGTTCCCAATACCAAAGTTGTCATCATTGTCTCTAGATATCAAAAAACCGACAAAATATAGTTTTTTTCGCCGAACTGTTCGGTTGGACACTAGTAACTTTTCTATAAATATTATGTTTAATTATATTTAACTTTAATAAATAACTGTAATAAAAATTTGAGTAATAGCACTCAAATAATGTACTCTATTCTAATAGGTTCTATTTACAATAGGTTTTTTACCTCCAATCAAGAACAGGCTACTTTAGAACCGGTTCTAGAATCAGTTATAGAACTAGTTTTGGGACAGTTGCACTTTAAATTTTGACTCTCAGGTACTTTTTCTTGAACCCGTGATATGTAACGGTGGTAAATGTAGCTGTTCTGAAATAGATTCAGATGTAACCAGTTCTAAAAAAATGTTTCTGGGTGTGTACATTAGAGTGGGTCGCACCTCATACAAAAAAAAAGTTGTGCCGGTCACCGCCTAGAATTAAAGATAATTTGAAGAAGATTTGAAAAAAAATTTTTTTTTTTTTTTTTTGTCACGCCCCTTGACCCCGCGCATTTGGTTTTTTATTTCCTGTGGCTCTATTTATAGTTCTGGAAACTCGATTTCTACCACCCTAATTCACGAATTTTTCTAAACGATAAAAAAGTTTTTTAAATTCCATGAAATTTTGTCTTTTACAGTATATATATTTATTCAGTAACAAAAAAGTACGAAGGTTTAAAAAAATCAATTTGAGTTTTTATTCCAACAATCGTTAACAATAAGCTTTGGTCTTTTTGTGGTTATTATTTTTGTGGCCATTTTTAAAGTGCTCTCTTTTTAAAAGTATAAACAATGGTTTTTTTTAATGTGGTATTCTCCTTAAATAAATTAATTTAAATTTTGGAGAGACTCCAGCTGTTTATACTGCTCTCCACTTCTTATTTTAGCAAATATATACCCCATGCGCTTTTCGTCCGTTACCTTGTTTGCGGATTCACTAACAACTCGCACAAAGCGTTCGGTATTTTGCGAATGACATGGAAATTCTAATAAATAAATTATATATTTTAATTATGGATGCGTAAATTGTAAAATATATTTTGAAATATACAAATATACCTGGAATTTCAATGATTTCATGAGGCGAATATTGATATTGAACCAATTGCTCATCCGTACAGAAAGTAAGGCATGGTGGCTCGGTTATTTCAAGATTGTCCCAATTTATTATTTCCGTGTATACGTTGCATCAAAATTTATTTGATGTTTTGGAACGTGGAACTCTCGAATCTTTGCGGGTGGGTCACCCCGAGCAGTTCTTATCTTCTCGTAAGCCTGTAATCTAACTGTTGGATCCGGATTATTGATTTTTTCATTTTTTCTATATAATTTTTAAATTTTAGTAATTTCTGTTTAAAAAGTCGTTACAAAATTGAGAATTACAATTAAAAATCTTCTTAAAGTTTGTAGTTGAATTTTCTGTCATACTACATTTCTTGATAAAAAAAATTAAATGTATACATTTGATAAGATTTTATTTCTAAAAAATTTAAATTGTAAAAAATTTATTTTTAGTAAAACATCAAAAAAAATTTGCAAAAATATGTAAAAATATGCAAAACGTGTAAAAATATGCAAAATACGTAACAAAAAATACAAAATATGCATTTAATGCAAAATATGTAAAATATGCGCTAACAAATCGATGCCTTTTTGTTGCAAATTTGTTGATTCGCAAAGATATTTGGTTAACATTGTTCTCTAGCTAACGACAACAGACATGTATTTACATGAAGTTCCGAGCCCTAATAATATGTTTAACAAAAGTGTTGCCAGCTGAATCGGTTTGTGATGACGGTTAAAAAGAGTACTATGTGGAGGATAAAGATAATAGAAAATAGAGAAACAAGTGAGATTACGAAAAAGAGAACATTATCATAGTGCAAAAACAAATGCACACTAGCGGCACAAAAAGACCAAAGCTTATTGTTAACGATTGGTGGAATAAAACTCAAATTGATTTTTTTAAACCTTCGTAACTTTTTTGTTACTGAATAAATATATATACTGTAAAATACAAAATTTCATGGAATTTAAAAAACTTTTTTATCGTTTAGAAAAACTCGTGAATTAGGGTGGTAGAAATCGAGTTTCCAGAAGTCACTTATAGAATTTGACGTCGGAGTCAAAAGTGATCAAAGTAGAAAATGTAGCCGTTATCATTCCAAAAACAATGATATATCACACGTTACGATCGGACTATAAATGGAGCCACAGGAAATAAAAAACCAAATGCGCGGGGTCAAGGGGCGTGGCAAAAAAAAAAAAAAAATTTTTTTTCAAATCTTCTTCAAATTATCTTTAATTGTGACCGACACAACTTTTTTTATCGACCCGGCCTAGTGTACATGCACAGAAAAAATATGGTTGTAACATGATAACGGCCACAAAACTATGTTTACTAAAGTTTGTTTGAATTAAACCATTATTATTTCAATCATATTCCACCAATAATATGGTTGCTTTTATCATGTATCTATGAAATTAAACCAAAAACAAATTTTGGCTTACCGTTTTCCCTTACAAGGATGCATGTTGTAAGCACCTTACCCTAATCCCTTTGTTTTGGGGTTTCTCCTATGTTATAGGCAGCGGCTCCGCTGAGTAAATTCCGATTTTATCAAAAAAGTTTATATTGTTGTAATTTCGATGTATTTGTATTTTGCAGGCAAAATTTGAAAATGGGTGTAGAGGGCGCTACGTATCATAGATCCTAAAAATAATATAATTTTGGAAATCCTCAGAAAATTTATTTTCATTGGAGTACCCACACTTGTATGATACTGCACGCAGAGAAAACATATGGTTGCAATATGATTGCGGCCACAAAACTATGTTTCGTACAGCAATAAGTATTTAAGGAAAGAGGGAGTAATGTTTGTGGATATTTGATTTAAATTTTTCTAAATTGTAAGTAACAGGAAAGACTTCTGCTGGAAGTTTGTTCCACATACGAATCGTTCGACTAAAAAACGAATTTTCTCTGTAATGCGTTGTGCGAAACACAGGACAATCAACTACAAACGGATGTGCTCTACTAGATAAACGAGTATTACGAATAAAAACTCGGGCTTGTGGAATAAGTTCACTTATCTCAGATGAGCATCTCCCATGGTAATATCGATAGAAAGTGTCACACAACCCACACTCCGACGATGCTCCAATGAATCAATAGAGTTGGATACACTACTGTCATTGATAAGCTTCACCGCCCTCCCCTGAACACGGTCCAGAAGCTTCAGAATAGATAGTGTAGCCCCTGCCCATATATGAGAGTTGTAATACGTGCTTATTCCAACGGACATCACACTGTATTGTCATGCCCAGAACATCAAGACTATCCGATTCCTTAAAGGGTAGGAGAAAGAACAGAACCTTGCGGTACCCCTGAATTTAGCTGAAACTCATTTGATGAGACCCCATCTAAAACAACACTTATAGTGCGGTCTCTGAGAAAACTCGTTATAAATAGAGAGACGACATTACCGATACCAAAAGCAACTAGCTTAGTCCCGAGTGCCGCGTGCCACACACGATCGAACGCGTTAGAAATATCTAGAGCAACCACTTTACTCTCACCAAAGCGGTGGAGTGACCGGCTCCAACGTTCCGATAGAAACGCCAACAGGTCTCCCGTAGATCGACCGCTACGGAAGCCATACTGTCGATCATTTAGAAGTGAATTGGTCTCTAAATATTTCACAAGATGGTGGTTAACCATGGTCTCCATCACCTTGGAGAGCGCAGAGCAATTGCGATTGGGGCGGTAATTTTCAGGGGTTGTTAGCCGCACCCTTTTTAGGGATTGGCTGGACATTGGCCACCTTCCAGCATGAGGGGAAGATTCCCGCACGGTGCGAAGAGCTGAAAAGTTTTGCCAATGGACGTGCCAACGTTTAAAGAGCACTGTTTCAGCACCAGTGCTGATATGCCATCCGGCCCCGGTGACTTGTTTACGTTGAGATCCGCAAGAACCCTTTTGACTGCCGGGGCCCGAAAGAAAATCAAAGACATAATATAGGATACCCTTTCGAGAACGGGCAGTGGTTGATCGCTCTCCGGCAAGAAAGTTTTGATACAACAACTATTATT
>CM037853.1:166855041-166881292 GCA_021234595.1 Delia radicum | reverse complement strand
TTATTGAATTATTTTTTTATACATTTAAAAATTTATAAAAAAAAGATATTGCAATAAAAGATTATTTTCAACCATAAGTACAACTTTTCTAACGCAATAGGCAGTAGTTTTAGTAGTTTAAACCAATATCCAGCATCAATAGTACAAACGGCTTCAAGTATATTAAATGGTAAAACATTTTTGTATGCAACTTATGTTTTTACGATGATGTGTGCTGGCTAATGCAATTTTGCAAATATAAATAATCCGAACACCTCGTGTGCAAATTTGCATCGAGCGCAAAACCGCATCGTGAATATAGCCAAGTCATTTATTGTTATTTATATGTTTATGTTAAATATGTTAATTGTTTTCTTTAGTATAAGTGTTAAAAAAATCAAATAAAAACCAACAAAAAAAATTTATTTAATGCAAAATTTAATAAAAAATTGTGACAATTTAAGTAAATATACAAGTCCGTTTTTATTGGAAATGATGGTACGTGTACGGACCGGAAACGACATACTAAAAACGAAGTCAAGTCCGTTTTATGAACGACATAACGGTCTGTCATTGTAGTAATTTCGACGGTATGTAACCGGAGTTGGAAAACGGAACGCTTTGTTTGTTGGGTCATTTCTCTATATTATTAATTTAAACAGGTACACTCAAATAAAAAAAGTTAGTAAAGTCAGCAAAAAATTTTGCTGAGTCAGCACAATTTTAGTCACGAAGCTAATGTCAGCGAAATCTTTTGCTGAAATTTATCAAGCTGATTTTTAGCAACAAAATTAGTAGACTTAGTGGACTAGAAACTAAAAAAAACCCTTGCTAAAAATTAATAAAATTGTTGCTGAATATTAGTAGAATGAAAAAAACTCAAAAAATTTGTAGAAAAATTATACTTTAGTTAATTTATTTGCTAAAAATCATAAAACAAATTTTTGTGATTCTTTTAAAAAATAATTTTCAATACATTACAAATTATAAAAATGTTCATACTCCAATATTGATAACATTAATTAATTTAATATCTGAAAATATATAGAAATAATTATATATAACATACTTACATCAATGTTTGTCTAAATGATGCTATCTTTTAAAGGAACGCAAATGCCGCAGAGAATTATCGAAAAAGAAACGAAAAAATAACAAAATATAACATATACAACCCTTTTTTGCAATAATAAAAAGGAAACATAAAAATCTACCTATGATATATGTCTTTGTCTTTCGCTTTAGTCTGTCTACCTGTTGTATATTTGTTCGCAATTTGACCACACTGGATTGTTAATATCTATAAACATTTAGTTTACAACTACACATTTAATCTTTATTAAATTTAAATATTTTATTTTGTCTTTTATTTAATTAATAGACAATTACTTTCACCAGCCGGTGACGACGCAAAATTAAAGTGGTTTTAATCCACAATTTTGTTTTATGTATAAAAAACAGATACAAAAATCTTCCATGGTTCATTTTTTATATGTCTTACTAGAGTTGTACTTTTTAGTATCATTTCCTCGTCACTACTACATCTTGAAATACCGCGACAGCTAATTCATTCTGTGTATATCTTTCAATCTGGTTGTCGTTCATACTATTTATGTGCTAATCAGCACAATTTTTTTTTTGCTAAATAAATTAGTAAAACATTAGTAAAATATTAGTTAAATATTAGTTCAAAACACGTAAGTGCTGAATACGTATAAGTAAATTTTACTGTAAAACATAATTTTGGCAAAAAAAAAAAAAATTATACCTGATTTACAAGATGTTTTATTAACTTTTCTACTAACTTATTATTTTGAGTGTAGAAATTTTTTAATAACAATTCAAATTTTAGTTCTTTGTGAACTGGAAAACTCGTAACTAAAATTTTACTAAAGAAATATTTAGTTAATTTAACTTTTGGCCTTATGTACACCCAAAAAAAGAAGTTAGTTGAACATTTTGTTAGACGTATTTTTAAAATATTTAACTAATTTTTTTTTGTTGAAATTGTGTTTTCAGCTAAAATTTTAGTTCTACTACGATTTTACTAATAAACTAATTTTAGTTGCTACCAAAATTGTGCTGATAAACACTTTCATAGCAAATAAAAAGACGGGAAGCAGATGTCGCAGCTTGCTTTGATGAAGTAGAAAATCATAAAAGATACCAATAAATACAACCAATATAAAACTTACAAATTTCATTTCTTTTGTGTACTACAGATCAAACAAATGTACTCCAAAACAAATGTGTGTATATAAAAATTGTAAATATTAAAGAAATCACATGTGGTCTAGAATTAGGTATAGAAAATAAAAATAAAAAATACTACACATATAGTGAGTATAGGGTTTGAAAACTCTATATTTCAGTTTTAGAAAAAATATTTAAAAAAAATTTTGAAAAAATATTAAGTGGTCAATACCCTAGGACTAAAACATACTTTTCTAAAGGTCTCAGCAAAACCACACATTACCAAATCATGGGTAAAGTAATGTATCGCCATAGGGCTTCATGCATTACTTTACACGTTACTTCACTGATGAATTTACAGGCGATTAGCCTCAAAGTAACTCATTACCTTGTAGGGGGTAAAGTAACTGGTTACTTATATGGTTACATGGTGGGAAAAAGTAATGTGTCTATAAATAGATTTTAATAAATAAAAATGTATAAAATTAGTTTTTTACAGATATTTTTTATAATTAAATAAATAACTTTTTTTATTAAATAATAACTTGGTCATGCTGGGATTCGAACCTGGGGTCTCTGGTATTTAACAATTAGTTAGGCGAGAACTCTACCAACTGAGCTATCGATACATACAATATTTTATTGCTTAACATATAGATGAGTTGTTGTGCTTCGAGTTTTCGTTCGTGATATCAAAAATATACACCTTACCATTATGCTTACAAAAATCACAAAGTAATGTGTCTATAATTGATTTTCAAAACTATATATTAATAATTACTTTACGTTTATAATGCATGCATTATGTAATTGATGATCGGTAAGTCGTTATTTTATGTTTTGAAGTAATGTAAAATGTAATGAGGTCTCATTACAAAGGTAATCCATGAGTGTTCAATTTTCGGTAACTCATTACTTCTTGTTGAAAAATAATGATACAGGTAAGGAGTACGCATTACAAGGTACGCAGATTACCAAAGTTTTGCTGGGGTTTGAGGTCCGTCCGCTGAATCCGAATTATATTTGGTATTTTTTGAATTACATTTGTCATTTTTTGAACTCCAACTGGTATTTTTTGAATCAAGTGGTGTTTTTTTTGAATTTCAAGTGGTGTTTTTTGAATTTTGGTATTTCTGAATTACATTTGATAATTTCTAAAAAGTAAATTCGATCTTAAAACGTGATTTTTTGAATAACATTTGCAATATTTTTGAATTACAAATAAGGCTTTTGAATTTCAATTGCTATTTTCTGAATTTCAAATAAAAATAATATCTCGCTGACGTACTTTATCTAATTAGGTTTAAAGTATTATTTCACAAGCCACTACCTACCTAAAATTTGAAAATAAATAAGTTCGACCCTAATAAATTTACAGTGTAGCTATCTGTGGATTGCTGCAAATGAGCAATGTATTTTAAAAGTTCATCATTAGTTACAATATTTAAAATTAATCACTATACTTAACCTGATTATAATTACAATATAACGAAATAACGAATAAAAGTAGCAATAAAATGATGAGTAGCATTAAAATAAGAGGGAGCTAATATGACGACACGAGTCAACATTATTTGAATCAAGTCCAACCTGCGATACTACCTAGGATATTTACATATGAACACGTGTCAATAATCGTTTCAATAATGACTATTTTTTGTATGGATATTAGATTGAAATTGTATGTGTGTGCATTAAATGCATGATGCATATAATATTTTTCAAACACATGTAATTATGTTACAAAAAAACTGCAATCAAAATTAAATTTCCTCAACCAAATTTATTTATTAATTTTATGGTATATGATCATGATTGTTAGAATGTGTTTGTTACACATTACAGTGGGTCAAAATAGATATCAATTTGGAAAAAATTAAAATGTTTTCTATTGCTCCACAGTGGAATATTTCACAAATTTTGGGAAATATTCTGGCCAATTCTTACCAAGTGTGCCGATTACAATGAAATTTGGAACATGCATTGAAATGAAATTTGCAACACGCCTTAAATTAAAGCAGTTCATAAATTTATGACATTTAGTATTAACTAGTGAGAAAATTTCATTAGTTTGGTGAACAATTTCATTAAAACTCGTCCAAGAAAATTCGATCTGTGTAGTTTTTTTTTATTGCTTATACTACATTAATACCTAACGTGACCAACTGTTTTTGATCGAAAATCGGGAATCGGCAGTCATAACAGCAGTATATTGATGCAAAATGTGGGATACTCAGATTTTTGGTAAAAATTACGTATTTTTTATCAAATTTGAAACGTTAAAATCACTTCAAAAAGAAAGATATCAGAAGAATCTGAAACTGACCAATTAACATCAATTTGTGTTATGCAAAAAACGCTTTTCCGACATGGGGGATATGGAAAGTGTAACGCTATTTTCGTTAATTTCAGTAACGGTATTTTAGGGTTTATGATATTTAATTTATTTCGGTAACGGGGTTTTAGCGTAACGGGGTTTTACTCATTTCGGTATTGGTATTTTAGGGGTAACGATATTTTAGTTATTTCATTAACACTTTTTTAATCATAACGGTTTTTAAGTTATTTCGGTAACGGTATTATAAGGGTAAGGTTATTTTAGTTATTCAGATATTTTTAGCCTCATTATGCCTGACTGCCAATGGCTGGCTAGTTTATGATCAAACTTAGGGCAATTTGCTCTATTGCAACATTTATTTTTGTTTGAATCTTGTCAGATTATTTCCGTAATAATGCGCTTTATTTCACAACTAATGAATGTGAATAAAGCTCATCATAATGTGATAATTACTTGTGAAAAAGAGATAACAATAGGATTACCCAGAGAAAACATTCTAGTTGAAAAAGAAATTGTTCATAGGTATTAGTTAACTCTGTCTCTTCTGATTAGAACAGTACATTGTGAAGGCTGTGATTGACAAAACTACACTACTCATCGCTGTGTCGACCGTTGCTCAACTCGCTAAGAGGTGATGCTACGAGTTATAGCTATGGGCTATGTATGGGTATGGGTTTGAAACTCACTACGGCATAATGTGAAAAGTTTCTCATATAGGTCAATTTAACAATATAAAATACTTTGTTCAATTGTCCCATAAATTAACCACTAACGAGCAGAGAGGAACGTAGTTGCAAAACGTCGGAGGCGGCGACTTGAGGCAAAAACAGTCGGCGGCGTCGGCTTAATCGCCAGTAGCCGACAAAATATGGTCGGATGAAGGTTAAATTTCATAAGAATTTTAGATACTACAGTAGGTATAAAATCAAAATTTCTCCAAGAAGGCAAAAAACATAAAAAACAAATTGATTTGTGGGTTACATACACTGTTGCCAACTTTGTTTAAGAAAAGTAAATAAATCTGTTAAAAAAATCACTAAAAATAGCGAAATGTAAAAAAGTCCCTAAAACTTGATAAATAAAGAAATTATTGGGTCATTTGGGTGTGCCCGCTAAAGTGCGTTTAAATGCGCAAAAAGTGCTGGCAACAATATGCTGCACACAAAATGCATGAAAATAATTCCGCTTAAATGAGTTATCTTTAGGATGAGTTCAAATAGTAAAGTAAAAACTAAATTGATTGCTTAAATGCGTTTTTAAAAATATTAGCTTTTTGCATAAAAAGAATCCATAAAACACATCAATTTTTTTAACATTTTTTGTTAAACACAAAATAATGTTAAAAACTTAACTTAGTTAAAATCTCATGTTTTTCTAAAATACGTATATATGCTCTTTATTTCATTCCAACAGGTCTTTATTCTTTTCAACTCGTTTTGTCAAAACACATGATTTGCTTTGTAGTCTGCATGCCGTATAAAACTAAAAAATTTCCTTTAAAGGTATTACTGCAAATATTATTGTCAGTATTATTGTCATTTTGAACTACACAGTGTAACGTCATGATGCTTGTTAGGAAATGACCCATGCCACGTGATGCAAAATTGATGATTAATAGGTTTTTTGTTAAAGCTCTGTCTATTCTAGAGGCTCTAGCTTTTCTAAAACTTCGGGTTCTGATGAGATCTTTAGCCATATGGATATACTAGTATCAACCTAGCTAATATGTTTGATTCGGAGGTTGGAAGCTCCTTATAATTTAAAAATAACATAAAACTAATTTCGATGTGTATAAAAACAAAAAACTAATAAAACTGTAAAAACAATGTACAATACTTTGCACAAAATATGGCACCACTCTATTGTTCTATTGTGAAAGGATATAAAAATTGCACAATGTGGAAAACACACTATAAAATATTTTTCACATTTCTTGGTTACACAATAAGAATGAGAAGCTTTTTGATTTTTTCCAATATATTGTACAATCTTCCAATATGACATACACACTGGTAATATTTTTCACAATAGCAAAATTTGCACAAGCATATTGCGTAGTGAATTACATGTTGATGTGAAATTAATGAAAACACTCTGACAAATTCATCGATGAAAATCCCAAGTTAGTTAAGAACAAAGTTTTTGCTGGATAAACGAGCATATTTGAACTTTATTTCAAAATTGAGATTTTTGTTGAGAATTTTGTATGAGCAAAACAAAAAGGTAAATTTTTCAAAATTGAGCAAAAATGTTAAGAAGTTTGTAGGACTTCGGTCTGCATACCGGAAAATACTACTGAGGATCATTAGTAAGTTATATATAGTTTTAGCTGTTACTACTTGGACAGCCTCGTGGAGCTCTAAAATTCAACAGTATGTTTTTTGGGCACCCAAAAATTTGTTGTTTTTTTTTATCCTATGTCATCAGAAATAACAATAAAGCTGTTATGGAGTTATGACAGTATTCTACCACTGCATAATGGTCAAAACTAAAAAAAAAAAATTCGATTTTTTTTAGAAATTTTGGTGCCAAGCGAAAAAAAAATTAATTTTCAAACTATGACAACAAAGTAGAATATGGCAATCCTTTTGATTTAGTCTTTTATACAATTATTTTTATATTAAAATTTGCTTTGTTTTTAATCATTGTATGGCAATTTTAAATATTTCAACTACAAATTTCCATAATTTATTTAATTTTAGAATTTGTGTTTTTGATTTTTGAACCTTCAAAATTGGAATAGTTCCCGAGATATTCCCATTTAAAAATGTGAAATTCTTAACTTGGTCAAACGCAGGTTCAGTTTTTTGCAAAATAAGGGGACGAAATCGGCGCCAATTTCTTTTTTAAAATATTGATTTTTGATTTAAATAAATTCTTGATTAAATATAAAAAAAAATAATGAAATACCCGGTTACACTTAAAAACTACATTCGGTTAAAGTAGGAAATAAAAAAAAATAAAATTTTTGCGATTTTTTCCCCAAAAGTCAGTCTTTTACGTCCAGATAAATTGTTTCTTTCTGAACATGTAAAGTGTACATTAGGGTGATAACTTTTTTTGGACAAACATTCTCCCCAGGGGTTTTCTAATGGCAAATATTGTATTAATGATAAAAAAAACTATTTCAGTTCTTTTTGGTAAAAAAAAACCTTGCGCACCGACAGCGATTTCTAAAATGCCTTTAATATGTTTTTTTTTAAATTTTTTTTAATAACAATTTTTTAAAATATGGTTTTTACATATGTAAGTAAGCAAATTTGGAAGAAAACTATTCCATTGACTCGAAAACGGACTTTACTATTGATATCAGCATGCCTTAATTATATAGATGTGATGGTCAGACGTTGAGGCATCAAAAAAAAGTTTTTTTTTTTTAACTTTGTTTGATTCAAAACTTTAACGCGTTTGGTGCGGAACCTTTTTTAACGATAGCGAAAAACTAAAAACGCAGTTCTTAATATTTGTCCATGCCCTACACAATTATGTCTGGGAGATTTGATATTTGCAAAAAATGCAAAAAGTTATCACCCTAGTGTACATACTATACTGAAAGGCATTTCTATATAAAAACGAGTTGTGTTAAAAAAATTGATTTGTATACACTTTTTCCCCCAGCCGCTTCTAAAGTTGGCACAATTTTTAGGACAAATATAAACTTTGAACCACTGTTAAAAGTTGTGCATGCCTCCAATTAGGTAGCGGAAGCGGTTATAAATACTCCAACATATACCTAATTTATTGGGTCAGTATTTTCCATTTTGATTTTTTTTTTGGTAATTGGGGGATTGCTTGTTAGTCTCTACTAGCAGATTACAAATATGTTGATTTTTTAAAAATATGATTAGAAACAAAAATGGCGACCAATCAAAATTTTATATACTAAAAGTGCGAACAAATTGAGGTGAAAAAATTGGGTAAAATTCAACGTTAAGATATTCTCTACTGTATATACTGTGGAACAGGTGTCCGAGGCTTATCTATGGAATCGTTTATATTCGTTGAATCAGTTCAAGAATAAATAAAGATTGACTCCATTTAAGAAAGAAAAAATCTTTAAAGTTTGAACTATTTATTTTTTTTTTGGAATCACCTTTACATCAAAACAAAATTAAATTGCTGCAAAAAAATATCAAATTTCAACATCTTTTGATTCGTCAAACGCCCTATTTTTTCTTGTTTTAATTCAAACATTTAAACGACCATATTTAATTTAAGCACATGTCGTTTTTATTACAATATCAACAAAATTCGAAATTCTTTTCTACATAATAAAAAAAAAAAAAGTCTGAAAACAAAAGCTGGTAACGCAAAATAATCTACGCATGATTTTATTTTTACTTTTATTTAATTCATGTATATTTCCAAAATATTCCCAATTCAATAGACGCATACAAAATTTTTGTTTTCTTTTGGTATTTATTTGTTTTCGGAAATACCTTTGTATACCCCTCGTGTCATTTGACTTCCGGTTAAGGTTTAATTTAAAAAATAATAACTTCACAAAATCAAAAGGTACTTAAGAAAAATGAATGGTACAAGGACGATCGAAATAATAAGCAGCGAATGAAACAACATCTGCAATGGAGTGGAGTGTTGTTGTTGATATACGCGAATATATTTGTAATCAACCAATCTTTGGACCATTCTTTTATTTTCTGTATTATTGAATTATTGTGTTTGGGTTTTCTCAAGGAATTAAGGATTCTGAGATCTTATATTAAGACAGAAATCATAAAGGCAATAGCATTGTGTATTAATTGCATTTTAACTCGTAAAAATATGTTCAGATTTCCATGCCGATGGTCATAAGTTGATAATTTATAATTTGCGTTGTAGCTACAGAATGAGATAAGGATGTCAAAGGATAGAGTAGTACGATAGAAGAGTTATTTGGCATGCAAAGCTCAAGTTAAATATAATTAACATTTACGACGATCAACGTATGACCATTGACATCATATTTATTTTTCTTTCAGTATTGTATTTTATTTAAATATATGATCTACTTCAAAAATATTCCACTCCTGTAAAAACTGACATTAGATTCTTCTTATTTCTCAATGTTTTATGAATTGAGAAAAATGATGGACAGTGTTAGGTACTGTGGCATGAAAAGTTTCACGTTAAAAAGTCTTCACCTAAAGAATTGATGGGCATTTTAAAGTTGAAAAGTGAAAAAAATACTGGTAACTTACAAGAGTTTCTTCATTAATTTAATTTTTCCTCTTAGTTTTTAACTTTCAGATCCAAACCAATACAAAATGGGGCACTAGACTTGGGAGATACATTCAGTAAACAAGTAATTTCAATATCGCTGCTTGGTGAAAAGTAGCATGGTCAAGTCAAACCAAATTATGCCGATTTTTGAACTTTTGCAGTTTCTTTCCTTAGGGTTTTTACGCCATTTAATGGAATTGTGTTTTGAAAACAATATTTAAAAAATTGTGTAATTTTTATAGTTTGAGATACACTAAGTCGAAGTACGAACATCACAAACTTATAAGCATTGACCGGAAGTTTATTTTTTTCCTTACGTCTGATTACAGGATAAACAAAATATATTTGTGAATCAAAATAATTGCGTTAAAATGGCATCGATTTGATAGAGCATATTTTTGCATATTTTGCTATAAGTGCATATTTCGCTTTAAATGCATAATTTTATTGCATATTTTTTCTTATTTTGCTGTAAATGCATATTTTTGTTGCATATTTTTATTAAATTTTTCTTAGTTTTTGAAAAAAACAATTTCAATATTACTTTATATTTGACAAAGCAGCATATAGACTAAAGAGGATTCAAGCTGCTCAATTAATAATTAAAACTTTGAACTAACCCAATAAACAATTTTGCTGGAATTAATGTTAAAATCAAGTGTAATTCCAGTCGCATTTTACAATTACAAGCCTTGAATTATACTTGAATTGCGCTGTTATTCAATTGCATATTCCAGTAAAATGGATGCTCGTATTCAAGTCGAACATAACAGTGTAAATTGACTTAAATTCAAGCTTTGATTTAAAGCCTACACTCAAAAAAAGTTAGTAAAGTCCGCAAAAAATGTAGTTGAGTCAGCAAAAAATTGCTAATATCTGCAAAATATAATAATAATGACGAGATGATTTTTAGCAACAAAATTAGTAAATTCAGCAATAGTTTTGCTAACACTTAGTTGATTAAAAATCAAAAAAATCCTTGCTAAAAGTTAATAAATTAATATTAATAATAATATTAATATTAGTAGACTGAAAAAACCTCCAAAAATTTGTAGAAAAATAATACTTCAGACAATTTATTTGCTGAAAATCTTAAAATTTGTTTGTTATTCTTATAAAAATAATTTACAAAATGTTAAAATATATATTTTTTTTTGCAATAAGAAAAATTAAACATAAAAAAATTACATAAGATGTGTGTCCTTGTCTTTCGTTTTAGTCTGTCTCCCTGAACATATATTTGTTTGCAATATGACTACACAACAACAATAGTCTCTATAATCAATTAGTTTACAAATACACATGCAATCTTTATTAAATGTAAATATTTTATCTTTAATTTAATTAAAAGACAATTACTTTGACAAGCCGGTGACAACACAAAATTTAAGTTTTTTAATCTCCAATTTATATGTATACTATACACATTGTTGGCGTATTTTTATTTTATTATGTTTGAAAAACATATAAAAAAATCTTCCATAGTTGATTTTTTTATATGTACTCTTGTATAGTACTTTTTAGTATCATTTTCCTTGTCTCTATTACATCTTGACATGCCGCTACATCAACTTCATTCTGCGTATATCTTTCAATCTGGTTGTCGTCCACACTTTTAGTGTGCTTATCAGCAACAGTTTTTTTTAGCTAAATAAATTAGTAAAACATTAGTTCTCAACAGTTAAGTGGTGAATAGGCATAACTAAAATTTTAGCTGAAAACATAATTTCACCAAAAAATTTGATGCAAAATAGTATGCTTGATTTAAAAGACGTTTTACTAGGTTTTCTACTAACTTATTTTTTTGGAGTGTACAATCTTGTAAACCTTTTAAATTGATAAAAAAAATTTCACTTATGTAGCTTGATCATTATATTGTTAATGTTTACACCCCAGCAAAACTTTGGTAATGGGTAGGACTTATTTCAGACCTTCCAAAGTAATGACTATCCATTCCAGTTTTTGTTATTTTGAAGGTCCGAAATAATACATTACTAATATGAATATATGTAACTGCTTATTTGTAAGATAAAAAACAACGCCTTACTAATATTGTGTTAAATATCTGCTTATTTGGAATAGCAAAAATAATAAGTTACTTATTATCACTTATTTCAGACCTTTCATAGTAATGACTATCCATTACATTTGTTGTTATTTTGAAGGTCTGAAATAATACCTTACTGATATGAACATACATCACTACTTATTTTGGAAGCTAAACAATTATGTCTTACTAATATTGTGTTATATACCTGCTTATTAGGAAGGGCCAAAGAAATAAGGTACTTGTAAGGTAATAAGTAACTACTTTTTTGTAAGGTATATTTATAAAGCAAACAAATATATAGTTATACATAACGACTCTCACAAAACAAAAGCTTATTTAGTAAATAACAAAATTAAGATAATTGATATTAAGTAGAAATTATTAAATTTTATTTATTAATACATTAAGAGTTTTTGGTAATAATTTTCTTATTTTCGAAGAATAACCGAGTATTTTCCTTTGAAGATTTAAAAATTTGTTGTCTAAAATATGAAAAAAATTTTTATTAAAAAGAAATTGGCTTTTGAAAATATGTATTATATATTACGTACGTTTAATTTTTCATGAATGGAATGAATTTCCGGAATCAATATATATTCATTATTGTACGACATTTTAAGCACTTTAGCCAGATTTAAATAATTGTTCTTCTGAGCCATCATGTTCGTCAACCAAAGCAATATTTAAATCCAATGAATCCATGGGATCGTTGAAAAAACTTCGTAAGACAAATGTTGTCTGGAATATTTGTACTAAAATAGCCTTATGTAACAAAATTGACTTTGGAACTCCTTTTCTATACCGCAGTCCGTAAACTGGATTTTTAAGTAAAACTTTATCATTTGAAAATTTATTAAAAATTTGTTGGCAAAGGTGTTTGGGCATTTTTAGATTTTGTTTAATTTTTTGCATATAGTTTTCAAATTTATACGCAGATATGCTATTTAGATCTTTAAATTCTTCGACACATTCATATATGTGTAGAAGATTGTGCACACTATATGTTACACTATTTCGACCATATAGCGCTGGAAACATTTCAACAAAAATTTGAATCATTGCATGTGCCTTAATAATATCTTGTTTGGTTGGAGAAGACAAAAGAATTCTGTATGAACAATATTACACTTCTTCCTGGTAAGCAGTTATTATAGTCCTTCCTTGTAATGACTAAAATCAGTAGTTATTTTAGGACCTATTAATAACTAGTTATAATTGTCCTTATTAATAACTAGTTATTTTATTGCCTATTAATACCTTCTTATTTAGGTACATGTTAATACGTACTTATTTTTGCACCTATAAATAACTACTTATTAACATCCTTACAAGTAATACGTCATATAATGGCTTTAAGCATTACTTTTGATGCTACAAATAAGAAATGAAATAAGTACTTATGTGTAACTGGTGATTTCACTACATATTTTGTAACGTCTTATTTTTGTCCCTATATGTAAGCATGTTAAAATCAGGTGTTCTTGGCCTCAACTATAAGTACTTCTGATTCTTGTTTTCTTCTTCCATTTCCCATTCTATGGTAATAGCAAGTTTTCCTGGGACTTTTAGCCACAAAAATACCCACTAGGAAGTTTACAGAATAACACGATACATAATTTTCGGAAAAGTATCACTTATATTTTAGAAGACTATAATTATATTTACTTTTTTTCAAAAAATATTTAACCCTTAGAGGTCGGTGTGCAAAAAGACCCTTGCAATCTTATTTTAACTATGACTTCAATATTATAAAGCTATTAAATGGATAAAAACAATCACTTGATAAAAATTATTATTTTGTGTATCTTGATCCATATAGGGTTAATGTTTTCATTGTTCACCAAAAAAGACATACTAAGAAATTTACAGATGTAATTAAATAACTTACCGTAGAGTGAAAAATTACAATTTATCCGTGTCCAAAATAAAAATTAAGAATTTAAAAAGGTGTAGATTTTTTTAAACGTATTTGAAACAAAAGCATTTAAGTTTTAAGTTTAACAATATTTTTGTTTCTCTTTGAACTTTCATCCGAAACTTTTTCTGTCATTAAATTTAAAGGGCATTTTATATATTAATATTTTTTTGCTGGCTTTGCACCCAGATAAATAAATCTAACTTTGTTTTTGGATTTAATAAATCCAGTTTTTGTATGAAAATTTATAATCCAAGCGACTTAAAAAAACGCTTATTATTCTTAAAATTATATTTTAAAATTCGGACTTATATGGTATCCATAGTGGCCATTTCATTATAGCACCTTTTATTTAAATCGAGTGCCACCGTGGGTACTCATCTGAGAATAATATTCTTAATAGCGTAGCTTGATTTTTAAATTTTTGATTTGCTTTAAAATTGTGGAAGTGTTAAATAAAAAAAAAAAAACACGAAAAAAAACACAGTTTGTAAATTTACAAAAACTAGTCAAAAATTACAAAAATGTCTGCTTTAGGGACTTAATTTTTTAGTACTATACAAAACAAAAAAAAAACCAATTGAAAATCGGTCCATCCGTTGAGGCCCGCTTTTTAATATCTTGTTTTATAAAAAGGGCATTTAAAGTAAATATTGCGTATATAAAGTAACAAGCAAATATTAGTAAGCCAATTAAACTTTATTTAACAAGCTGTAACTTTTTTATTACTGTGAATTTTTCCGAAAATTTTCACAGTATATAGTTCACAGTTCAAACTATCGAAATGTGAAATAAAAAAAATCACAAAAAAAACTAAAGAGAGTAAACCCTTAATTGTACAAAACATATGCAGAGAATATATTAAACAATACAAATTAGGTTTAAAATTCAATTAAAAGTGCTTAAAAATATGAAATTAATTAAAATTGAGAATTTTGAATGTATTGTTGATTTTTTTAAATTGCATTTCATTTTGATCTAGTCTCTTAGGTCAAAATTGCGGCACTCCCTCTGGCGCTGATCCCCACAAGTGTTTTTTCATCTTTTCATACATTTATTAACAATTAGTGTTTTCTATTTGAAATAGTAACATTTAACTATGATCTCAAACCTGACAATTCAAAACGAATTGCAATTTTAAAAGATCAACAATACATAAAAAATTCTCAAACCATACATACCGGTACCATGCAATGTAAAACCTAATAGGAAAACAATCAACTAGAATACGTTGTGTTTAAATATTAGTATACATGCCGGATTCCCAATTCGTTCCCAGTGATGGTAACATTAGCAGTAGGACTGGCAACCCTGACAAATAAAAAGCTTTAAGATTTAAAGCTGTTAGCTAAACTTGAAAGAAAAGACGTAAACAACTCTTGTTGTTCGGGTAACCAATTAACATCAAGGATTTTCTTTGGTTGGTTGATATATATACCTTATCAAACAATGAATTTCTTGTGGGTGGTGGATTAGAATGAGGCTGAAGATGACCTAGTCGCTTAGGTCGAAAGTGCGGCACTCCCTCTAGTGCTGATTCCCATAAGATTTTTTCATCTTCTCTTGCATTTATTAACAAAAATTAGTGTTTTCTATTTGAAATAGTAACATTTAATTATGATCTCAAACATGACAATTCAAAATGAAAACAAATATTTAAATTAATTTTGATATAATTATTATTAAAAATAAAAATTTTGTTTTTCCGACCTTTAATTGTGCAATGAAAATAAAAATTATTCAAGTTTGAGGCCATACTCTATATTTCTTTATTAGGATATTGTCCTAACAAATAATCTATCAGAGTTTTTGTTTTCAAATTTATTAATTGACCACTTTCAGGAATGTGTTGATAGATCTATTTCGGGAATTTTCTAGATCTATTTCAGGAATTTTTAGAAGTGATAATCCCATGCAAAACATCAATCATTCATACAAACTAGTTTTCTCACTAAATGAGAACTAATATATGAGCGCGAAGTTATAGATGATCACCATTGATAAAAAATAAATTGAAAACTTGTTACAGTTATATTAGTTTTTTGTTTTTATATACATCGAGATTATTTTTATTACATTTTCAATTTATAACGAGCTTTCAACCTCCGTATATTTACAAAAATAAAGCAAATCAAACATATTAGCTAGGTTGATACTAGTATTTCGATCTGGCTAAAGATCTCATCAGAACCTGAAGTTTTAGAAAAGTTAGAGCCTCCATAATAGGCAGAACTTTAACAAAAAACCTATTAATAATCAATTTTGCTGCATTCTTGTCTTCTTAGTAATCAAGCACGTGGTTAGGTCTTTTCCTAACAAGCATCATGACGTTACTAAATATATATATACGGAGGTTGAAAGCTCGTTATAAATTGAAAATAACATAAAAATAATCTCGATGTATATAAAAACAAAAAACTAATATAACTGTAAAAAATATTACTTGAGCCAGAGTACAAACTAAAAATTTTTGATATAAATAGAACATTTTTGGTCTTCAAAGTTTAGCAACGTCATGATGCTTGTAGGAAAAGACCTAACCACGTGCTTGATTACTAAGAAGACAAGAATGCAGCAAAATTGATTATTAATAGGTTTTTTGTTAAAGTTCTGCCTATTATGGAGGCTCTAACTTTTCTAAAACTTCAGGTTCTGATGAGATCTTTAGCCAGATCGAAATACTAGTATCAACCAAGCTAATATGTGGCGTTAGGTAATAGCGTCCAAAACCATAAAGCCCAAAAACCGAAAGGTCATATCGCCCAAAAGGCTAGCATATTGCCCAAAAGTTTATGTACAGAATTGTCATATCACCCAAATGCAATGTCATATTGCCTAAAGGTTTTTTTTGGGCAATATGACATTTGCTTAAATTAGATAATTCTTAAAAATACAAGACAGTAAAACCGTTACTTTTTTGTCTCTACTTAATA
This sequence comes from Delia radicum, assembly GCA_021234595.1. NCBI lineage: Eukaryota > Metazoa > Arthropoda > Insecta > Diptera > Anthomyiidae > Delia > Delia radicum. The sequence goes on along the minus strand of CM037853.1, from coordinate 166,864,664 downwards.
CTAGTATTTTACATTTAACATTTATGGTACATGGTATACAGTATATTGTATTCTTTACTATAGTGCGGTCGTGATTAATACGAGATGGAGCCGGAAAATTTTGAATACGTTACCGGTAAAAGAATTGATTCCAAATTAGTTTATTTATCCAGTGACAAACAGTTATATAAAAAAAAATCTTGTTATAAAGGCAAAATATTTTACAAGTGTTATTATTCAAATTGTAAAGCACGTATTTCAATTTCATCTAACCAAATCTGTGAAAAGTGTAAAAATGTTGATCATATTAATCATCCTAGTCAAGAAAATTTAATTTAATGAACTAAAAGCAATTGAGAATATAAAGGAGCAATGTAGAAGCCCCACAGTACTTCTAAGTGATACTAATGCTTCAAGCGGATTACGAAAAGTTTTTCAAAATGTTTGCGAAAGGTAAGTGGTTAATGCGCAATTAACGTATTGGAAGCGCTGTGGCCTGCCGTGCCGCACCGGCCGCGTTGTGGCCTGCCGTGCCGCGCCGGCCGGCGCCGCTAGCGACCCGCCGCGCGGCCGGTGCGGCACGGCAGGCCACAGGGCTTCCAATAAGTTTATCGGGGATTGGTTGAGTAATTTTATTTATCTCTTTCGTATACAGTAATCCGGAGGGCACAAAAAGTTTAGTCTACACACAAATGCGAAGAACGCTAGAAAGGATTTCATCGAATATTTTTTTAAAATCTCCTCGAACACCATTGGATGTCATTGAGTCCTTCCAGCACGAGTTTATTTGGAAAAGCTATGGACTATCAAGAGATCCTGATTTCACACGACCTTTTTACAAAGCTTGCATTTCGGAACCAGAATTTTCATACTGCATATTTGCATCAGAAGCAATAATGCAAGGCATTGTTGAAAATATCAGCGTAGGTCAGAGACGATATTTAATTGATGGAACATTTAAGGTAGTTCCAGTCGGCTGTTTCAATCAGTTGCTTATAATTTATATTCAATATTTAGAAGATCAGGTAATTTAAATAACATTTTTTATAAATTTTTATGATCTGATAAATCCTTATTTTTTCAGGTTTTTCCGCTTTTTTTTATTTTGACTACAAACAAATCTTCAAAATGCTATTCGCATTTATTGAACTATATAAATAGTTCTATTTTTAAATTTGAACCTGGAAGTTTTATGCTCGACTACGAGAGGGGTTTGCGAAAATCTTTAAAAGAATGCTTTCCACAAGCTACTTTAAAAGGTTGCTGGTTCCATTATTGCCAGGCAATTAGACGTAAAATTTCTATTAAGTTTAAACCATTGATGTCCTCTATTCGCAACAACAAAAATATTTCCTTATGTTATCATAAAATCCTTGCCCTTCCACTTTTACCATCTTACTCGATAATCGATGTTTTCGAGAGGGTAAAAACTGATATCAAAAATAATGACAAAGGTGGAACATTTAATGGTTTTTTGGAGTATTTTGAAAAAGAGTGGCTTCAAAAGGTAATTATATGGCTTTAGTTTGTTAAATTACGTTCCATTTTTTATAAGATTTCATATTTGCAGGTTGGACCCGAACAATTGTGTGTGTTTAAAGAGTCTTTTCGTACAACTTCTTCTGTGGAAGCGTACAACGGTGTTTTAGGACGATTAATTAAACCAAATGGAAATTTTTTTAAATTTGTTCTTGCATTAAACAAGGAAGAATTTGAAAAAAGTCGTCTTTTTAAAATCCTCACAGATAGCGGCGGATCTTTTGGTGCAAGCAAAAAAAGAAAGCTTAGCAGAGATGCAAATACAAAAATAACGAATGCAATTGAGGATTTAGAAAAGGGAAAAATAACTACATATGCGTTCTTAAATAGATTAGTTTATCCGAATAATCACATTTGCTCCGAAAGAGAACCGTTGGAAGATATATTTGAGGAGCCTCCTGCTTATGATTCATATGATGAATCTAGTGAGGATGGCGAAACAAATGATTGTAACGAAACGCTTCAGCTTCACTTTGCGTCATTTGTCATGACGTTGCCCCAAACATGCTAGTACTTCCATGTAGACACCTTAAAATGTGTAATGTATGCTGTATAAAATTACAGGCACAGGCTATCGCGAATAATGCTATGAATGCTAAATGCCCCTATTGCAGAGAAATTATTGTTGACGTAATGCAAGTTTACTTATAAATTATTTACGATTATATTTAAATTTAAAAACACTATTACATATTTTAATTGAGAAATGTTTTTTGTTTGTTTTGTCTGTAAAACATTGAATAAGATTAATGCATTGGATGTAGTTTTGTTTTATAGATATATGTATGAAAGTACGTTTTTTGTTTTTTTTTTGTTAAATATTGAATATTACAAATATTCACAAAATTTTTGTTTGTTAAATATTTCTATTAGAAAATTGAATAAATGTTTTCTTTACTTTTATTAAAAATATTAACTCAACTCTCCTTTATTTCGGGCACTATAACATTTTCAAGGCTGGAATTTTTGGGCTAAAAATTTGGGCGTTACCTAAAAAAAATGTCATATTGACCAAACTCGATGCCATGTTGCCCAAAAAATCAAAAAAATTTACAACAACAAAATATACAGACTGTTTTTGGGCGAGATGACATTTTGGTTTTTGGGCTTTATGGTTTTGGACGCTATTACCTAACGCCCTAATATGTTTGATTTGCTTTATTTTTGTAAATATACGGAGGTTGAAAGCTCGTTATAAATTGAAAACTTGTTTGTTATGTGCAAGGTCTACCTTTGGTAGATATTCAATACACGTTTTTTGTTTTCCTCCTTTTTTTTATTTTTTTTTTTGTTTTGTTTAAAAATAAAAACAGGGGTTAGTAAACAAAAACAAGACCGTACTTTGTCTTTTATACAAGTTTGATATAATTTTTAATTAAAAATAAAAATTGTGTTTTATCCTAATAAAGAAATATATACAAATATATTGTAGTATTAATGTTATTCAAGAAAATGTGTGTGTGATTAACATTAAATCGGGCGTTTTATTAAGGACTTTTAAACTAAAAACAATGCATAGCAATACATATTCAATTGAATCGAGGTAATGTCTTAGCTATTTCCGATATTCGGAACCGTTCGGTTTTTATGCGACTTTTCCCGAAGAGCCTTTTACCATGTTTCAAATAATTCAAAAATGTGGTAAATCTTTTTGTTTTCTTAAGTACTTTAACCCTGGCTACTATGTTGTAAGCCAAATAACACATAGCACTTTAACTATAAATTAATTCATTATTATTTTAGAATATTTGTGTTGTCACTTCTGAGTATAATATACAATAACAGAAAAGCTAATACGAAAGAAAACTGCAATTTAGCTGGGTGTGATCGCTAAACGGTCATGACTTGGTATTGTTACGTTTGTAATTAAGATGAGCTCAGGTTTGATTCTTACAGCCGCAGGTTGTTGAAAAATGTATCATATAGAGACATCTGACAATTATAAGACACAAATAATAATACAAAAAAAAAAATAATAATACAAATAATAATATAAAAAGCCCCCCCCAGTTCTAATATACATAAGTACATATATAAGATATATTGAGTTGTGGGGTAATAAGTATTTTGAAATGTGATACATACAATTACATCTATAAATTGATATAACTTTAACCTATTTCATATTAATTATCGACCCCGTGGGAATTTCTTGGCGAAATTTGGTGAAGCTTATCAATGACAGTAGTGTATCCAACTCTATTGATTCATTGGAGCATCGTCGGAATGTGGGTTGTGTGACACTTTTCTATCGATATTACCATGGGAGATGCTCATCTGAGATAAGTGAACTTATTACACGAACCCGAGTTTTTTATTCGTAATACTCGATTATCTAGTAGAGCACATCCGTTTGTAGTTGATTGTCCTGTGTTTCGCACAACGCAAATATTCGTTTCTTAGTCGAACGATTCGTATGTGGAACAAACTTCCCGCAGAAGTCTTCCCTGTTACTTACAATTTAGAAAACTTTAAATCAAATATCCACAAACACTACTGCCTCTTTCCTCCTTCCCATACCCTATTTTCCTGATCAATACAATGCACTGCATGAGTAGGGGGCATCCCCTGAGTATTGGTTTAAATTATTTTTTTTTTTTAAATCATTCTTTATTTGCAATCTATCTTAAGATAATAAGCAAATTTGATTAAATAGATACTAAATAACAGGAGTTATTTGGCTCCATTGAGCCAACTAACTATAATAAAAAGAAAACTAATCTTTAAGTAATATATATATTCAATTTTTTTTTTTAACTTAATCTAATTAGCCTCTCAAGGGCAAATCTAGCACATGAAGGCGCTTAAGTCTTCTTCTTTCATTACTATCGTCTAGGAGAGCAGCAGCTAGAGGATTGGGATGAACGCTCAATCTATTCAAATAGTTTTCACTGAATCTTCGAATTTAATGTTTGACTGTTTCCATTTCGAGATCTTTAAGTATGCTTTGTTCGTTACAAACCATGGAGCATTAGTAATTAGTCTTAACGTTTTAGATTGATACCTTTCTAGGATATCCACATTGGAGTTAGCAGAGGTACCCCATAATTGAATTCCGTAAGACCATACTGGCTTAAGGATTGCTTTATATATTCTTAATTTGTTGTTCAAGTTAAGTTCTGATTTAGGCCCTAATAGCCAGTACAATTTACGAGTTTTAAGGTTAAATTATAAAAAAAAAAAAAAAAACAGAAAAATTTAATGGGTGTCTCAATAAGCTTTTTCTGAAGTTTTTGTACACTTATTGCGCCTTTTAGCGTTGGTATGCTCAACTTAAATTAAAATTTTTACGCTTTGTATGATCTTAACGGGTCAAGATTTATTTCAAAATTAAATTTTTATTTTGCTAAAGCAAATATCTATTAAACTAAAGTACACAGTTTTATCTAAAGAGTTTTCACGATTTTTGAGAATTTTTTTTTAAATATTGGTGATTTAATACTTTTTTTAAAAATTGTAATATAGCAACACTGGCGAATTAATTTTGGTTTTTGGAAGAAACTATCTAGTTCGAAAAGTTATTGATCTTTGCATTAAATTTTACACATTGAAAAATGCTTTCCCATACATCCCTAACCAAATTAGCATATAACCTTTAAAACACCGATCTTCTTTCTATAAATTAATAATTTTCAAAAAATGTGTTATAAAAACTGTCAAAAAAAAGTCTTTTTGAACTAATTATATGGCAACCCTGGAACAACAATTTTTCTTTTTTTTTTAATTATTTGCATAGTTTAAACGTCAAATTATCAAATGCTTTTTACTTCCTTATTATATCCCCTACTAATCAAAATATCGGACATAGAAATTAGGTATTGCAAAGGCAGTGTAAAATTTGTTAATAAAATCAAAACAAAAACTATAATTTTAATATTTTGAATTTTGACTTATAACTTTTTGCTCCGTTTAAAATAAATGGTTAACTCAGATGGATTTAGTATAGTTAAACGTAGGCTAACCCATACAGCAAAATGCTATTCTTGTAATACAAAATTTTTTTTTGAAAATATTTTGCCTCAAAGTTTCAAACTACGCTTTAATAGAAAGAAAAAAACTAATTTCTGTGTGAATTTGTTCACATAACTATAAATAAATCTGCTAACTATATGAGAATTTCATGCCTGTTTAAATTCAATGTTATAAAATTAAAGCTTTTAAAAAACATTTGGTATGGCAACAACACTTCTATAAAAAACATTAGGTATGGCAACAACAATTTTTTTTTTGGTTTTTGGGAAGGTATACGATATTGATCACTTTTTAATCAAATGAGTTATTATTTAATTGAAAAATAATTCAATTCAAGAGCTATCAATTTCTAATTGAATTAGCAATTTTCGTTGTTGGTGAATTTCAGCAATTAAAGTTATTGAATCGGTGGTTTTCGTAATTGAAATGGGCTTACTACCAAAAGTTGCGATACAGATATTAAGCGAAATTTTTTAATGTCTAAATATTCAACAAAAAATAAAAATCGCAGAACTATATGATTGTGTTTTATGCTCGAATTGAGCCGTTCATTCTTTTTTCTTTCATTCGAATCTATATTGAACTAGATCCCAGCAAAAATAGTGAGGAAAAAGATATACTTGATAGTTGACTTTTAGCAGACTTATTCTTGTTTGATGATGTACTATAAATGTATAATTTGTTTTAATATAAATTATTTTTTTAATTTATAACGAGCTTTCAAGCTCCGTATTTTACAAAAATAAAGCAAATCAAACATATTTTAAAAAACTTTAACCGTTAAAAAACATGTACATTATGTACGACTACTTTTGTGAAATTTTCGAATTTTTTTTCCATATTTTAAAACGTTAGATTTTCACAATCGTAGGAACTATCAACCAAAACTAGAAAGATATCATATCTATATGTCATTTATTTGTTTACATTAAAGTTCGAAAACTTTCTTTATGCGAAAAGCTTCTAAAATATTATGATATCTCAAAGTTAAATTTTCCAAACGAACTCTTATAACTATCTTAATTTGCCGAAAAATGTCTGTTGTTCTACAAGAAGCTTTGGAGTCTTGTTTATATTTAAAATTCAATTAAGTTGGATTTCTTTTTTTGCCTCAAATAAATCTTCTAGGTGCACAACTCTAAAAAAAAAAATCGGGTCCCACCAAAATAAATTCCGTGCTATAGCTCTGGCGTAATCCAACTATAATTCGTTGACAAAATGCCAGTTTTTTTTTATCACTTAAATACATTTTCTTGAATAACAAAAATACTTGAAAGTTATCGGACATGTTTCGCATGCCAGTCAATGCGTCTCCAAGAACTCTTTCATTTGGTACCATATTTGTCTGAATTTTCTCTGAAATAATTTGATACAAATGTGGTAATTTTTCATACCACTTTTTACCCCTAAACATGAGATTGATCCACCAAAATTATTACTTGTTCTTTATTTTTTTCTCCTATAGTACATATTCGAATTTCATTAATATCGGAGAGAACCCATCGGGACACTCTACATGAACTCTTGTTAATTTTATTCTGGAAAATATATTCTTTTGACCACCAATATCATAGTTTTGCTCGATACTTTTTAACAGTCGGACCTTTTGTCTAATGATGTTATAATTTTGGGATTGGGAAAGCACGCGTAGCCATTACTTGCACCACGCTCAAAATAGTTTGTACACTCATAAAATAATCTAAAAATACGAAAAAAAGTGTCAAAACAACGAAATCTCTTGTAAAATGAATTTTCGTTTATTTTACAAAATTTTTGGTTATTTTGACATTTATTTGTATTTTTACGCATGTATTATTATCAGTGTAGTTTAAATTAACTAAAAATGCCATTTAACATAAATGATAAATCACGTAAAATCCGGTCTTTTTACTTTTCATTTCGTGCCCAATAAAAATGGGTTTCAATCGATATTTCAAATTGATGGTTTATTAAAGAAAAATTAAAAAAAAATTATTCTGCAAGCAAAATTTACTAGATAACAAATGATTTTTTTTTTGCCAAAAATGTAGAATTTCTGCCAAATCCGCAAATCCAATATTTAATCACAAATAAAAAATTATTTATTTGCAATAGCAACCCAATCAAAACATTTTCTACAGTTTTATTAGTTTTTTTTGTTTTTATATACATCGAGATTATTTTAATGTTATCTTCAATTTATAACGAGCTTTCAACCTCCGTATATTTACAAAAAAAGCAAATTAAACATATTAGCTAGGTTGATACTATTTTCTAATGCTAAATGTTTCATGTTTTCGTCCGCATGATTAATATTTCAGCAAGATTAATATTACTCGATTTCAAAAAGGGCTTACGATCTGAGCAATGGGAAACAATATATTTGGTACACAATTTTTGACGAGATAAATCCAATTATTTGCAACTATTTACCCAATAATATACAAAAAGATCAAATAGTTTATGATGTTATAAGTTAATATTAAAAAATTCTTATCAAAATGATCAAATATTAACCGGGGCAAAAGGGTAACATCCCAGTATGCAAAATGTGTCGAAATCATATCGAAAAAGAATAATTTTTCCGTAAAATTAAGTCGATATCGAAAATTATAGTGTTTTCATATAAAATCTACAAGATGATATAGAGCCGTACAACGAAGATTCGATTTTTATTCGAAATATTGAACTTATTTCGATATAACTAAATTCGTAAAAAGGAAATCGAAAATGAATTTTGACTTTTACTTTTATTCGTTTTTATCACATTGTTTTTTAATTCACTTATTTTTATAATTTAATTTTCTTCATTTAAATTTCTAAGCAATTTTTATTTTGTTCCAACACCAGCCACGATCTTACTATTCGATCTCTTACCATTTGAGCCAAATCACACTGATGCAAAACGTATCATAAACTATACTGTGGTTCCACTTACGCGTTTTACGCAAAACATGTGTTTTGGTGAAAAAAAATGTATAGGAAAACACGTAAAAAACATGTTTTGTTTTAAAACACGTCCAAAACACCTTCAGTGGAAACGTAGTGTAAATTATATTTGTTATAAGTTCAAATAATTATTATTTTGTTTGAATCTTCCTTTTATAAATTCAAATTACCCAACAAACATTACAAATTGTATTTCAGCTTTAATATTTTCGTTTATTTTATAGTTTGACTTCTCAATATAAATCAGGAACAGAAAGTAGCAATTATTTTTACATTTTGAAACAAAAAAACCTAGAATTGTAGTTTTTTCAACAAACATAAAATGTCGTTTATGTAAAGTACATTTGTTTATTTGAATTTTACTTTGTTCTATAAATATGAACAAATCTAAAAAAAAATTTAAATTCAAATTAAGTACAAACAATTTTAATATAAGTTTGGTATAGATGTCAAGACGGTCCGATATTAAAAGTTCCGCCTTTTTAAGGATCGCGGTTCAAACCTACATTCAAAATTTTTTTTTTTATATTTCTTATAATTTTTTAATGCTAAAACAAGAATAAACAAATTAGTGGAAGTGAAATTTTTGGATTCAAAAATAATTATTCAGAAATTCAAAAACTTAGATTTGATAAAGTATCGAAATCAATAAAATTTTCGAGAAAATATGTATGCGATAATTTGGAAAATAGTCGCATTAATTTAAATTAATGCCTCGAAACTTTGCAGACTAAGATTTGTCTTGACATAGAAAATGCGATTATTTTATTCACTACACCAAGTAGTTTAATTTTGTTCTTGAATTTAAATAAGGGCAGATCAATAAATAAAATAAGCAAAAAAGTATTTGATTTTGCTTTAATACACTGATAAAAATTTGTGCGTAGTATTAATGAATTCCTTCATTAATCCAATGAATTTTTCATAAAAAAGTCCCCAAAGAAACGTTTTATTGAGTCAATGATAGGTGTTTCATTAATCATTTTACTGAATGTTTTCATTGACCCAATAAAAATTTCATAAAGTAAATGAAATTTTTTTCATTATTCCTAATTATTATGCCTAATCGTTATGAAAGTTTCATGTGTTTAACGAATAAAATTCATAGTTTGTATGAAATATTTTCGTTGATATTTAATAATTTGCACTTTTTATGATTATTTTAGTATACAAATTACAAATTTTGAAAATAAAATTTTTTATCC
>CM037853.1:166700227-166854941 GCA_021234595.1 Delia radicum | reverse complement strand
TGTGCTGGCTAATGCAATTTTGCAAATATAAATAAATCCGAACACCTCGTGTGCAAATTTGCATCGAGCGCAAAACCGCATCGTGAATATAGCCAAGTCATTTATTGTTTTATGTTTATGTTAAATATGTTAAATTGTTTTCTTTAGTATAAGTGTTAAAAAAAAATCAAATAAAAACCAACAAAAAAAAATTATTTAATGCAAAATTAAATAAAAGTTGTGACAATTTAAGTAAATATACAAGTCCGTTTTGTTGGAAATGACGGTACGTGTAAGGACCGGAAACGACATACTAAAAACGAAGTCAAGTCCGTTTTATGAACGACATAACGGTCTGTCATTCGAATCCGATTCGATGTTCCTTATAATCAACTTTATGGGCCGCATACGGATTCAGAAAACGGTATGTAAACGGAGTTGGAAAACGGAACGCTTTGTTTGTTGGGTCATTTCTATATATTATTAATTTAAGCAGGTACACTCAAATAAAAAAAGTTAGTAAAGTCAGCAAAAAATTTTGCTGAGTCAGCACAATTTTAGTCACGAAGCTAATGTCAGCGAAATCTTTTGCTGAAATTTAGCTGATTTTTAGCAACAAAAACTCAAAAAATTTGTAGAACAATTATACTTTAGTTAATTTATTTGCTGAAAATCATGAAACAAATTTTTGTGATTCTTTTAAAAATAATTTGCAATACATTACAAATTATAAAAATGTTCATACTCCAATATTGATAACATTAATTAATTTAATATCTGAAAATATATAGAAATAATTATATATAACATAAACAAAATCATCTTTCAACTACTTACATCAATGTTTGTCTAAATGATGCTATCTTTAAAGGAACGCAAATGCCGCAGAGAATTATCGAAACGAAACGAAAAAATAACAAAATATAACATATACAACCCTTTTTTTGCAATAATAAAAAGGAAACATAAAAATCTACCTATGATATCTGTCTTTGTCCTTCGCTTTAGTCTGTCTACCTGTTGTATATTTGTTCGCAATTTGACCACACTGGATTATTAATATCTATAAACATTAGTTTACAAATACGCATTTAATCTTTATTAAATTTAAATATTTTATTTTGTCTTTTATTTAATTAATAAACAATTACTTTCACCAGCCGGTGACGACGCAAAATTAATGTGGTTTTAATCCACAATTTGTTTTATGTATGAAAAACAGATTCTTTGTGAACTGGAAAACTCGTAACTAAAATTTAACTAAAAAATATTTAGTTAATTTAACCTTTGCCACATAAGGTACACCCAAAAACAAAAGAAGTTAGTTGAACATTTTGTTAAACGTCTTTTTAAAATATTTAACTAATTTTTTTTTTTGCTGAAATTGTGTTTCAGCTAAAATTTTAGTTAAACGATTTGACTAATAAACTAATTTTTGTTGCTACCAAAATTGTGCTGATAAACACTTTCATAGCAAATAAAAAGACGGGAAGCAGATGTCGCAGCTTACTTTGATGAAGTAGAAAATAATAAAAGATACCAATAAATACAACCAATATAAAACTTACAAATTTCATTTCTTTTGTGTACTACAGATCAAACAAATTTACACCAAAACAAATGTGTGTATATAAAAATTGTAAATATTAAAGAAATCACATGTGGTCTAGAATTAGGTATAGAAAAAAAAAATAAAAAATACTACACAAATAATGAGTATAGGGTATGAAAACTCTATATTTCATTTTTTAGAAAAAATATTTAAAAAATATTAAGTGGTCAATACCCTAGGACTTATACTTTTCTAAAGGTTTGAGGTCCGTCCGCTGAATCCGAATTATATTTGGTATTTTTTGATTCACATTTGTCATTTTTTGAACTCCAATTGGTATTTTTTGAATCAAGTGGTGTTTTTTTTTGAATTTCAAGTGGTGTTTTTTGAATTTTGGTATTTTCTGAATTACATTTGATATTTTCTGAAAAGTAAATTCGATCTTAAAACGTGATTAACATGAAACGATTAACATTTGCAATATTTTTGAATTACAAATAAGGCTTTTGAATTTCAATTGCTATTTTCTGAATTTCAAATAAAAATAATATCTCGCTGACGTACTTTATCTAATTAGGTTTAAAGTATTATTTCACAAGCCACTACCTAAAATTTGAAAATAAATAAGTTCGACCCTAATAAATTTACAGTGTAGCTATCTGTGGATTGCTGCAAATGAGCAATGCATTTTAAAAGTTCATCATTAGTTACAATATTTAAAATTAATCACTATACTTAACCTGATTATAATTACAATATAACGAAATAACGAATAAAAGTAGCAATAAAATGATGAGTAGCATTAAAATAAGAGGGAGCTAATATGACGACACGAGTCAACATTATTTGAATCAAGTCCAACCTGCGATACTACCTGGGATATTTACATATGAACACGTGTCAATAGTCGTTTCAATAATGACTATTTTTGTATGGATATTAGATTGCAATTGTATGTGTGTGCATTAAATGCATGATGCATATAATATTTTTCAAACACCTGTAATTATGTTACAAAAAAACTGCAATCAAAATTAAATTTCCTCAACCAAATTTATTTATTAATTTTATGGTATATGATCATGATTGTTAGAATGTGTTTGTTACACATTACAGTGGGTCAAAATATATATAAATTTGGAAAAAATTAAAATGTTTTCTATTGCTCCACAGTGGAATATTTCACAAAATTTTGGGAAATATTCCGGCCATTTCTTACCAAGTGTGCCGATTACAATGAAATTTGGAACAGGCATTGAAATGAAATTTGCAACACGCCTTAAATTAAAGCAGTTTTTTCATAAAATTTTATGAAAAATTTCATAGTATTAACTAGTGAGAAAATTTCATTAGTTTGGTGAACAAATTTCATTAAAACTCGTCCAAGAAAATTCGATCTGTGTAGTTTTTTTTATTGCTTATACTACATTAATACCTAACGTGACCAACTGTTTTTGATCGAAAATCGGGAATCGGCAGTCATAACAGCAGTATATTGATGCAAAATGTGGGATACTCAGATTTTTGGTAAAAATTACGTATTTTTTTTATCAAATTTGCAACTTTGCATTTAAAGTTAAAATCACTTCAAAAAGATATCAGGAGAATCTGAAACTGACCAATTAACATCAATTTGTGTTATGCAAAAACGCTTTTCCGACATGGAGGACATAGAAGTGTAAAGCTATTTTCGTTAATTTCAGTAACGGTATTTTAGGGTTTATGATATTTAATTTATTTCGGTAACGGGGTTTTAGCGTTAATGGTATTTTACTCATTTCGGTATTGGTATTTTAGCGGTAACGATATTTTATTTATTTCATTAACACTTTTTTAATCATAACGGTTTTTAAGTTATTTCGGTAACGGTATTATAAGGGTAAGGTTATTTTAGTTATTCAGATATTTTTAGCCTCATTATGCCTGACTGCCAATGGCTGGCTAGTTTATGATCAAACTTAGGGCAATTTGCTCTATTGCAACATTTATTTTTGTTTGAATCTTGTCAGATTATTTCCGTAATAATGCGCTTTATTTCACAACTAATGAATGTGAATAAAGCTCATCATAATGTGATAATTACTTGTGGAAAAGAGATAACAATAGGATTACCCAGAGAAAACATTCTAGTTGAAAAAGAAATTGAGGGAAAATTTATAAACACTTCGAAGAATCCTTTTATTTCGAAATATATCACACCCGCCACACATTTTTTTCTTTCAGTGTTATTTCGTCACTCTCACCAATACTACTACCTTGGGCATCTATGACTTAGACCATAGATGCCCAGTAGTAGCTGATATCAGCAAATTAAACTCACACGTACACTTACGCTCTTTTAGTTTGATCGTCCATCAACCAATAGGAAATCAGCATGTTGAGAGGGAGAGACAAACTACACTTGCAGAAAGAATATTTAAAAGATTATCAATTTATTTTACACATGGCGTTTTTAACAGACATTTGTAACATTTTGAATGAGTTAAATTTGAAGCTGCAGGGAAAAGATAATAAAATTTCGGATATGTTTAAAATTCTTTCAGATTTTAAAACTCAGCTATTTTTACTTGCAGCTCAAATTGATTCTGAAGACTTTTCGGACTTTCCGAAAACTTCTGTTATTTACGACAAGGAGAAAATCTTGAAAAAGTTGTGATTTTGGAAATATTAGAAACGCTTTATAATAACTTTAATGACAGGTTTAAGGATTTTGAAAATACTCAGCATTTACTGGATATTTTTGAAAACCCTTTTAAATGCGATATATTAAAGTACGAATTTCCAATCCAAACAGAACTTATTATACTTCGAAGTGAAATAGATTTGACGGATAATTTTAACAATATAGAATTCTGGAAAAATCTGGATGGTACAATATATCCTGAAATAAAGAAGATTTCATTGAAGTGTTTATCTTTATTTCACTCAACGTATCTTTGCGAACAAATATTTTCAGATTTGAATTATATTTGCTCAAAAAAACGCAATAAGCTGAATTCTTCTAGTTTGAGAAATATACTTTTATTGCGTAACTGCAATAAGAGTATCAACATAGAATATTTCATTACTTTTTAATTGCAAATTGAACAATGATTAATTGAGGGAAAATTTAATTTTCGAAGAATCTTTTTATTTCGAAATATATCACACCCGCCACACACGTGCTTTCGTCGCAATCTCGTTGACGACTAAATAAAATGAATAGCAAATTGTTTTCTTCCAGTGTTATTTCGTCACTCTCACCAATACTACTACCTTGGGCATCTATGACTTAGACACACTCATCGCTGTGTCGACCGTTGCTCAACTCGGTAAGAGGTGATGCTACGAGTTATAGCTATGGGCTATGTATGGCTATGGGTTTGAAACTCACTACGGCATAATCTGAAAAGTTTTTCATATAGGTCAATTTAACAATATAAAATATTTTGTTCAATTGTCACATAAATTAACCACTAACGAGCAGAGAGGAACGTAGTTGCAAAACGTCGGAGGCGGCGACTTGAGGCAAAAACAATCGGCGGCGTCGGCTTAATCGCCAGTAGCCGACAAAATATGGTCGGATGAAGGTTAAATTTCATAAGAATTTTAGATGCTACAGTAGGTATAAAATCAAAATTTCTCCAAGAAGGCAAAAAACATAAAAAACAAATTGATTTGTGGGTTACATACACTGTTGCCAACTTTGTTTAAGAAAAGTAAATAAATCTGTTAAAAAAATCACTAAAAATAGCGAAATGTAAAAAAAGTCCCTAAAACTTGATAAATAAAGAAATTATTGGGTCATTTGGGTGTGCCCGCTAAAGTGCGTTTAAATGCGCAAAAAGTGCTGGCAACAATATGCTGCATACAAAATGCATGACAATAATTCCGCTTAAATGAGTTATCTTTAGGATGAGTTCAAATAGTAAAGTAAAAACTAAATTGATTGCTTAAATGCGTTTTTAAAAATATTAGCTTTTTGCATAAAAAGAATCCATAAAACACATCAAATTTTTTTAACATTTTTTGTTAAACACAAAATAATGTTAAAAACTTAACTTAGTTAAAATCTCATGTTTTTCTAAAATACGTATATATGCTCTTTATTTCATTCCAACAGGTCTTTATTCTTTTCAACTCGTTTTGTCAAAACACATGATTTGCTTTGTAGTCTGCATGCCGTATAAAACTAAAAAATTTTCTTTAAAGGTATTACTGCAACTATTATTGTCAGTATTATTGTCATTTTGAACTACACAGTGTAACGTCATGATGCTTGTTAGGAAATGACCCATGCCACGTGTTTGATTACTAAGAAGACAAAACTGGAGCAAAATTGATGATTAATAGGTTTTTTGTTAAAGCTCTGTCTATTCTAGAGGCTCTAGCTTTTCTAAAACTTCGGGTTCTGATGAGATCTTTAGCCATATGGATATACTAGTATCAGCCTAGCTAATATGTTTGATTCGGAGGTTGGAAGCTCCTTATAATTTAAAAATAACATAAAACTAATTTCGATGTGTATAAAAACAAAAAACTAATAAAACTGTAAAAACAATGTACAATACTTTTGCACAAAATATGGCACCACTCTATTGTTCTATTGTGAAAGGATATAAAAATTGCACAATGTGAAAAACACACTATAAAATATTTTTCACATTTATTGGTTGCACAATAAGAATGAGAACCTTTTTGATTTTTTCCAATATATTGTACAATCTTCCAATATGACATACACACTGGTAATATTTTTCACAATAGCAAAAGTTGCACAAGCATATTGCGTAGTGTATTACATGTTGATGTGAAATTAATGAAAACACTCTGACAAATTCATCGATGAAAATCCCAAGTTAGTTAAGAACAAATTTTTTGCTGGATAAAGGAGCATATTTGAACTTTATTTAAAAATTGAGATTTTTGTTGAGAATTTTGTATGAGCAAAACAAAAAGGTAAATTTTTCAAAATTGAGCAAAAATGTTAAGAAGTTTGTAGGCCTTCGGTCTGCATACCGGAAAATACTACTGAGGATCATTAGTAAGTTATATATAGTTTTAGCTGTTACTACTTGGACAGCCTCGTGGACCTCTAAAATTCAACAGTATGTTTTTTGGGCACCCTATCCTATGTCATCAGAAATAACAATAAAGCTGTTACGGAGTTATGACAGTATTCTACCACTGCATAATGGTCAAAACTAAAAAAAAAATTTAGATTTTTTTTAGAAATTTTGGTGCCAAGCGAAAAAAACTATGACAACAAAGTAGAATATGGCAATCCTTTTGATTTAGTCTTTTATACAATTATTTCTATATTAAAATTTGTTTTGTTTTTAATCATTGTATGGCAATTTTAAATATTTCAACTAGAAATTTCCATGATTTATTTAATTTTAGAATTTGTGTTTTTGATTTTTTGAACCTTCAAAATAGTAATAGTTCCCGAGATATTCCCATTTAAAAATGTGAAATTCTTAACTTGGTCAAACGCAGGTTCAGTTTTTTTGCAAAATAAGGGGACGAAACCGGCACCAATTTCTTTTTTAAAATATTGATTTTTGATTTAAATAAATTCTTGATTAAATATAAAAAAAAATAATGAAATACCCGGTTACACTTAAAAACTACATTCGGTTAAAGTAGGAAATAAAAAAAAATAAAATTTTTGCGATTTTTTCCCCAAAAGCCAGTCTTTTACGTCCAGATAAATTGTTTCTTTCTGAACATGTAAAGTGTACATTAGGGTGATAACTTTTTTTGGACAACATTCTCCCCAGGGGTTTTCTAATGGCAAATATTGTATTAATGATAAAAAAAACTATTTCAGTTCTTTTTGGTAAAAAAAACTTGCGCACCGACAGCGATTTCTAAAATGCCTTTAATATGTTTTTTTTTAATTTTTTTTAATAACAATTTTTTTAAAATATGGTTTTTACATATGTAAGTAAGCAAATTTGGAAGAAAACTATTCCATTGACTCAAAAACGGACTTTACTATTGATATCAGCATGCCTTAATTATATAGATGTGATGGTCAGACGTTGAGGCATCAAAAAATACATACTATACTGAAAGGCATTTCTATATAAAAACAAGTTGTGTTAAAAAAATTGATTTGTATACACTTTTTCCCCCAGCCGCTTCTAAAGTTGGCACATTTTTTAGGACAAATATAAACTTTGAACCACTGTTAAAAGTTGTGCATGCCTCCAATTAGGTAGCGGAAGCGGTTATAAATACTCCAACATATACCTAATTTATTGGGTCAGTATTTTCCATTTTTGATTTTTTTTTTGGTAATTGTGGGATTGCTTGTTAGTCTCTACTAGCAGATTACAAATATGTTAATTTTTTTAAAATAGGATTAGAAACAAAAAATGGCGACCAATCAAAATTTTATATACTAAAAGTGCGAACAAATTGAGGTGAAAAAATTGGGTAAAATTCACCGTTAAGATATTCGCATTAGGGGTGAGATGCTAAGTGAGTGGATGTTGGCACGGGCGGTTGGCGTTATAAATGAGGCGAGCCATCTATATACGTTCGATGGGCCTGGAGGTGTCAGTGACATTGACGTGACTGCGACGAATAGGGCTGCGACGAGGGTTTTCGACTTTAGATGGTGGGTGACGGACGCCTGGGGGGTAAGTGACCACAATCTGATTCAGGTTGAGATCACTTACCACCGACAGGACAGAGAGACAGTGACAGCAACTCGTTGGCGTGCTCGTGACATTGACATGGACGTGTACTGCAACAACGTTAGGGGAGGGGCAGCGCAAGTGCCACTCAATGACTTTGCGGACTTGACGATTGACGGACAGGTGAGCTTGCTAGTTCGGTGGGTTTCCACTGTTAACGATGCTCTTCTGGGGAGATGTCGTAAGACTAACCCTGGAAGAGTTAAGTGGTGGAATCGTGAGCTGCGTCAAATGCAGAGGTACGTCAGGCGCCTAAGGAAATCCTTCCAAAGGGCCAGGCGGACCAATGCGGATGACGTCGCTCAGCGTGGAGCCGACTACAGGCGAGCCCTTGGTGACTATAAGGACAAGATTGTACGGGTGAAGGAAGACGAATGGAGACGGTTTGTAGCACAGAATAGGGACGACCCGTGGGGGAAGGTTTACCAAGTCTGAGGAGGGCTACTTTCCACACGAGTGGAAGTATGCCCGAGTTGTTGTCCTACTGAAGTCTCCCGATAGAGTTCGGAGCGATCCGAGGTCCTACCGGGGCATCAGTCTTCTTCCGGTACTTGGAAAAGTGCTCGAAAGGATGATGGTGAAACGACTCCAGGCGGACAACAATGAGGGTATATGCGAGTGGCAGTTCGGCTTCAGGGAAGGTAGGTGTGTCGAGGACGCGTGGCTTCA
The DNA here is from genome assembly GCA_021234595.1 of Delia radicum. NCBI lineage: Eukaryota > Metazoa > Arthropoda > Insecta > Diptera > Anthomyiidae > Delia > Delia radicum. Next base: position 166,846,055 of record CM037853.1, on the reverse strand, counting down.
TGTCAAGCGCTCTGTCGACGGTAGCCCGGCCAAATATGTCTTGGGCATATTTGTGGATTTCAAAGGGGCGTTTGACTACCTTTCCTGGGGTAGTGTTATGGACAGGTTGCGTGCTGTTGGTAGTCGGGACATTCCCTTGTGGCGGAGTTACTTCTCCGGCAGGAGGGCTTGTGTCCTTGGTGCGTCTGGCAATGCGTCGGCCGATGTTGTCCGTGGATGTCCGCAGGGCTCCATCTGTGGTCCATATATATGGAACCTCATGATGGATCCTCTGTTGCGGCATCTGGCGGCTGACCATAAGGTCTGTGCATATGCGGATGACTTGCTCATCCTTCTCGAAGGTCAGTCTCGTGCTGAACTGGAGAGGAGGGGTGAGGGAGTCATGCGTGTTGTGTGCGACTGGGGCTTAAGTGCAGGTGTTGGTGTGGCAATGGATAAGACGGTGACAATGATGCTGAAAGGCAGATTGTCAGCCGGTCGGCCTCCTATTGTCAGGGCCAACGGGACTAACCTCAGATATGCGACAGAAGTCAAATATCTGGGGATAACCATGGGTGAGAGGATGAATTTCCTTAATCACTTGGTTGCGGTCCGCCGGAAGTTGATAGGTGTGGTTGGCAAAGTTCGGCGCATTGTCAGGAGTGACTGGGGCCTCAGTAGGCGTGCCGTTCGTGGCATATACGGTGGGCTGTTTGTCGCTTGCGCGACTTACGGTGCATCGGTATGGTGCGATACGGTTACGTCTGCTGTTGGATACCGCAAGATCCTGTCCTGTCAAAGGGTTATGTTGTTGGCTTGCGCACCTGTTTGTCGCACTGTTTCGACGGACGCGCTGCAGGTGCTAGTAGGCGTAGCTCCCCTTGATCTGGAGGTAATACGTAAAAGTATTGCCTTCAGGGCTAAGAAGGGGCTACCACTTTTGACGGACTGGCTTTCTGCCACTGATCTAAATGTTAGGAGTGTCACGGAGCGCAACATGCTTTTGGCAGAGTGTGTTGTTTCGAAGTGGCAGGACAGATGGACGAACAGTGACGACGGTAGGGTGACTTACGGCTTTATGCCAGACGTTACGTTCGTACAGACGAACCCCGACTTTGGCTTCGGCCTTTGTGCGGGATTCTTGCTGACGGGACATGGGTCACTCAATGCATTTTTGCATCGGAGGGGCCTGAGTGCGTCTGCGAGTTGTGACTGTGGACCGGTTACGGACGAAGACTGGCTGCACGTTCTGTGTTATTGCCGACATTACGCGGACATTAGGGATTTGGACGCCATGGGGGTGTTGTTGTTGAATGGCAGGGTCGACGTTTCTGGGGTCGTCACAACCCCTAGCAGATTCAAGAAGTTCAGTGAGTTCGCTGCCGAGGGTGTTTAGGAGGAGGCGGATGAGGAGGGTTTAATCATGTGCGCGTGATTCACTCACTTTTGTGGGTGGATGGCGCGTGCATGTGCAAACCCCCCTTGCCGACGGCCACCAGTCCAGAGTTGTTTGGAACTCAACTGGTAGTAGCTGCTTAAGCTGCGAAGCCTGACCAGAGGCTATATTCTGGTACCACGGGAGTCAGCGGCCCCTGGAATGCTTATTCCAGGCTGACTATTGGAGTGGCCCCCTTGTGGGAGCATCGTGGTGGCTGTGGTTTATACCCAAATCGCGGGGAGAGCATTCATGCTCGGTGTGGAGTTGCATTTTCCAACCGGGTGCTGCGACCCATAGAACAGCAGAGGTGTTAGATAGGCCTCGACTCTCGACCATAGGGGAAGCCCATGCCAAATACATGGCCTTCGAATTGGTACCTGAATGGACTCGTCCATGAGGGGGCGCTAGTTGACGCAAAAATTAACTCGGTGTGAAGAACACCGTGGGGTTACGTCGAAAGATAGGCATCCACGTTAAACACTTAACACTTGTATATACTGTGGAACAGGTGTCCGAGGCTTATCTATGGAATCGTTTATATTTCGTTGAATCAGTTCAAGAATAAATAAAGATTGACTCCATTTAAGAAAGAAAAAATCTTTAAAGTTTGAACTATTTATTTTTTTTTGGAATCACCTTTACATCAAAACAAAATTAAATTGCTGCAAAAAAATATCAAATTTCAACATCTTTTGATTCGTTAAACGCCCTATTTTTTCTTGTTTTAATTCAAACATTTAAACGACCATATTTAATTTAAGCACATGTCGTTTTTATTACAATATCAACAAAATCCGAAATTCTTTTCTACATAATAAAAAAAAAAAGTCTGAAAACAAAAGCTGGTAACGCAAAATAATCTACGCATGATTTTATTTTTACTTTTATTTAATTGAAGTATATTCCCAAAATATCCCCAATTCAATAGACGCATACAAAATTTTTGGTTTCTTTTGGTATTTATTTGTTTTCGGAAATACCTTTGTATACAACTCGTGTCATTTGACTTCCGGTTAAGGTTTAATTTAAAAAATAATAACTTCACAAAATCAAAAGGTACTTAAGAAAAATGAATGGTACAAGGACGATCGAAATAATAAGCAGCGAATGAAACAACATCTGCTATGGAGTGGAGTGTTGTTGTTGATATACGCGAATATATTTTTAATCAACCAATCTTTGGACCATTCTTTTTATTTTCTGTATTATTGAATTATTGTTTTTGGGTTTTCTCAAGGAATTAAGGATTCTGAGATCTTATATTAAGACAGAAATCATAAAGCCACTAGCATTGTGTATTAATTGCATTTTAACTCATAAAAATATATTCAGATTTCCATGCCGATGGTCATAAGTTGATAATTTATAAATTGCGTTGTAGCTACAGAATGAGATAAGGATGTCAAAGGATAGAGTAGTACGCTAGAGGCGTCATTTGGCATGCTAAGCTTAAGTTAAATATAATTGACATTTATGAGAACTCAACGTATGATCATTGACATCATATTTATTTTTCTTTCAGTATTGTATTTTATTTAAATATATGATCTACTTCAAAAATATTCCACTCCTGTAAAAACTGACATTAGATTCTTCTTATTTCTCAATGTTTTATGAATTGAGAAAAATGATGGACAGTGTTAGGTAAACTATACTTAAAAACTGTGGCATGAAAAGTTTCACGTTAAAAAGTCTTCACCTAAAGAATTGATGGGCATTTTAAAGTTGAAAAGTGAAAAAAATAATGGTAACTTACAAGAGTTTCTTCATCAATTTAATTTTTTCCTCTTAGTTTTTAACTTTCAGATCCAAACCAATACAAAATGGGGCACTAGACTTGGGAGATACATTCACTAAACAAGTAATTTCAATATCGCTGCTTTGTGAAAAGTTGCATGGTCAAGTCAAACCAAATTATGCCGATTTTTGAACTTTTGCAGTTTCTTTCCTTAGGGTTTTTACGCCATTTAACATAATTGTGTTTTGAAAACAGTATTCAAAAAATTGTGTAATTTTTATAGTTTGAGGTACACTAAGTCGGAGTACGAACATCACAAACTTAGAAGCAGGGACCTGAAGTTTATTTTTTTGCTTACGTCTGATTACAGGATAAACAAAAATCAAAATAATTGCTTTAAAATTGCATCGATTTGTTAGAGCATATTGTTGCATATTTTGCTATAAGTGCATATTTCGCTTTAAATGCATAATTTTATTGCATATTTTTATTAAATTTTTCTTAGTTTTAAAAAAAAAAACAATTTTAATATTACTTACTTACTTACAAAGCAGCATATATACTAAAGAGGAATCAAGCTGCTCACGGCCTTTAAAGTGTTCTCATAAATATTATACAAAAACTGCGATTAAGAAAAACAGGTTAAAGTGTTTTTTAAATGTGCATTTTTCAATATAAATAAATAAAACTTTGAACTAGCCCAATAAACATTTTTGCTGGAATTAAAGTTAAAATCAAGTGTAATTCCAGTCGCATTTTACAATTACAAGCCTTGAATTACACTTTAATTTCACTGTTATTCAATTGCATATTCCAGTAAAATGGATGCTTGTATTCAAGTCGAACATAACAATGTAAATTGACTTAAATTCAAGTTTTGATTTAAAGCATACACTCAAAAACAAGTTAGTAAAGTCCGCAAAAATTTAGCTGAGTCAGCAAAAAATTGCCAATGCCTGCAAAATATAATAATAATGACGAGCTGATTTTTAGCAACAAAATTAGTAGATTCAGCATTAGTTTAGCTAACACTTAGTTGATTTAAAATCAAAAAATCCTTGCTAAAAGTTAATAAAATTATTGCTTAATATTAGTAGACTGAAAAAACCTCCAAAAATTTGTAGAAAAATTATATTACTTCAGTCAATTTATTTGCTGTAAATCTTAAAATTTGTTTGTTATTCTTTTAAAAATAATTTACAAAATGTTACAATATATAATTTTTTTTGCAATAAGAAAAAGGAAACATAAAAAATTACTTAAGATGTGTGTCCTTGTCTTTCGCTTTAGTCTGCCTCCCTGAACGTATATTTGTTTGCAATTTGACTACACTACAACAATAGTCTCTATAATCAATTAGTTTACAAATACACATGCAATCTTTATTAAATGTAAATACATTGACAAGCCGGTGACAACACAAAATTTAAGTTTTTTTAATCTCCAATTTATATGTATACGATACACATTGTTGGCGTATTTTTAAAAAATCTTCCATAGTTGATTTTTTTATATGTACTCTTGTATAGTACTTTTTAGTATCATTTTCCTCGTCTCTATTACATCTTGACATGCCGCGACATCTACTTCATTCTGCGTATATCTTTCAATCTGGTTGTCGTCCACACTGTGCTTATCAGCTAAATAAATTAGTAAAGCATTAGTTCTCAACAGTTAAGTGGTGAATAGGCATAACTAAAATATTAGCTGAAAACATAATTTCACCAAAAATTTTATTCCAATAGTATGCTTGATTTACAAGACGTTTTACTAGCTTTTCTACTAACTTATTTTTTTGAGTGTACAATGTTGTAAACCTTTTAAATTGATAAAAAAAAATTTCACTTATGTAGCTTGATCAATATACTGTTAATGTTTACACTTTTAGCCACAAAAATACCCACTAGGAAGTTTACAGAATAACACGATACATAATTTAATTTTTTTCAAAAAATATTTAACCCTTAGAGGCCGGTGTGCAAAAAAGACCCATGCAATCTTATTTTAATTATGACTTCAATATTATAAAGCTATTAAATGATAAAAACAATCACTTGATAAAAATTAGTATTTTGTGTATCTTGATCCATATAGGGTTAATGTTTTCATTATTCACCAAAAAAGACCCACTAAGAAATTTACAGATGTAATTAAATAACTTACCGTAGAGTGAAAAATTACAATTTATCCGTGTCCAAAATAAAAATTAAGAATTTAAAAAGGTGTAGATTTTTTTAAACGTATTTGAAACCAAAACATTTAAGTTTTGAGTTTAACAATATTTTTGTTTCTCTTTGAACTTTCATCCGAAACTTTTTCTGTCATTAAATTTAAAGGGCATTTGATGGGTTTGCACCCAGATAAATAAATCTAACTTTGTTTTTGGATTTAATAAATACAGTTTTTTGTATGAAAGTTTATAATTCAAGCGACATAAAAAAACGATTATTATTCTAAAAATTATATTTTAAAATTCGGCCTTATATGGTATCCATGGTGGCCATTTCATTATAGCACCTTTTATTTAAATCGAGTGCCATCGTGGGTACTCATCTGAGAATAATATTCTTAATAACGTAGCTTGGTTTTTAAATTTTTAATTAGTTTTAAAATTGTGGAAGTGTTAAATAAAAAAAAAAAAAACACCAAAAAAACGCAGTTTGTAAATTTACAAAAACTAGTCAAAAATTACAAAAATGTCGGCTTTAGGGACTTAATTTTTTAGTACTATACAAAGCAAAAAAGGAATGGAAAATCGGTCCATCCGTTGAGGCCCGCTTTTTAATATCTTGTTTTGAAAAAAGGGCATTTAAAGTAAATATTGCCTATATAATGTAACAAGCAAGAGTTTATTTAACAAGCTGTAACTTTTTTACTACTGTTAATTTTTCCGAAAATTTTTACAGTATATAGTTCACAGTTCAAACTATCGAAATGTGAAATAAAAAAAAAAAATCACAAAAAAACTAAAGAGAGTAAACCCTTAATTGTGCAAAACATATGCAGAGAATATATTAAACAATACAAATTAGGTTTAAAATTCAATTAAAAGTGCTTAAAAATATGAAATTAATTAATATTGAGAATTTTGAATGTATTGTTGATTTTTTTAAATTGCATTTCATTTCGACCTATTCTCTTAGGTCAAAATTGCGGCACTCCCTCTGGCGCTGATCCCCACAAGAGTTTTTTCATCTTTTCATACATTTATTAACAATTAGTGTTTTCTATTTGAAATAGTAACAGTTAACTATGATCTCAAACCTGACAATTCAAAATGAATTGCAATTTTAAAAGATCAACAATACATACAAAATTCTCAAACCACACATACCGGTACCATGCAATGTAAAACCTAATAGGAAAACAATCCACTAGAATACGTTGTGTTTAAATATTAGTATACATGCCGGATTCCCAATTCGTTCCCAGTAATGGTAACATTAGCAGTTGGACTGGCAACCCTGACAAATAAAAAGCTTTAAGATTTAAAGCAGTTGGCTAAACTTGTAAGAAAATACGTAAGCAACTCTTGTTGTTCGGGTAATCAATTATCATCAAGGATTTTCTTTGGTTGTTTGATATATATACCTGATCAAACAATGAGTTTCTTGTGGGTGGTGGATTAGAATGAGGCTGAAGATGACCTAGTCGCTTAGGTCGAAAGTGCGGCACTGCCTCTAGTGCTGATCCCCATAAGACTCTTTTCATCTTCTCTTACATTTATTAACAAAAATTAGTGTTTTCTATTTGAAATAGTAACATTTAATTATGATCTCAAACATGACAATTCAAAATGAAAACAAATATTTAAATTAATTTTGATATAATTTTTATTAAAAATAAAAATTTTGTTTTTTCCGACCTTTAATTGTGCAATGAAAATAAAAATTATTCAAGTTTGAGGCCATACTCTATATTTCTTTATTAGGATATTGTCCTAACAAATAATCTACAGAGTTTTTGTTTTCAAATTTATTAATTGACCACTTTCAGGAATGTGTTGATAGATCTATTTCGGGAATTTTCTAGATCTATTTCAGGAATTTTCAGAAGTGATAATCCCATGCAAAACATCAATCATTCATACAAACTAGTTTTCTCACTAAATGAGAACTATTATATGAGCGCGAAGTTATAGATTATCACCATTGATAAAAAATAAATTGAAAACTTGTTTGTTATGTGCAAGGTCTACCTTTGGTATATATTCAATACACGTTTTTTGTTTTCCTCCCTTTTATTTTTTTGTTTTGTTTAAAAACAAAAACAGGCGGAGTAAACAAAAACAAGACCGTACTTTGTCTTTTATACAAGTTTGATATCATTTTTATTAAAAATAAAAATTGTGTTTTATCCCAATAAAGAAATATATACAAATATATTGTAGTATTAATGTTATTCAAGAAAATGTGTTTTGATTAACATTAAATCGGGCGTTTTATTAAGGAATTTTAATGCTTAAAATAATGCATAGCAATACATATTCAATTGAATCGAGGGTAATGTCTTAGCTTTTTCCGATATTCGGAACCGTTCGGTTTTCATGCGACTTTTCCCGAAGAGCCTTTTACCATGTTTCAAATAATTCAAAAATGTGGCAAATCTTTTTGTTTTCTTAAGTACTTTAACTCTGGCTACTATGTTGTACGCCAAATAACACATGGCACTTTAACTATAAATTCCTTCATTATTATTTTAGAATATTTGTGTTGTCACTTCTGAGTATAATCTACAATAACAGAAAAGCTAATACGAAAGAAAATTGCAATTTAGCTGCATTAGATTCGAGGCCATACTTGGGTGTGATCGCTAAATGGTCATGACTTGGTATTGTTACGTTTGTTATGTAAGATGAGCGCAGGTTTGATTCTTACAGCCGCAGGTTGTTCAAAAATATATCATATAGAGATAGAGACAATCTGACAATTATAAGACACAAATAATAATACAATTTAAATGAAAAATCACTGATGAGCCTGTCTATAAAAAAAAACAAAAAAAAAGGCAGAAACTAATCTAGTCTGATTTAAAAGCTAATAGTTTTTATAATTTTTAGAGAAAAACGTTTATTCTTCTTCTTAACCTCAAAATTTCTAAATTATTTTTTTAATTAAAATATTACACCAAAAACCTTAAATCAACAGTTATTAAAAGCAACTTTTTTAATTGTCAAGCCATTTTTCACTTTTTTTCGAGCCAATTTTGCATTTTATTGTGTCATTTTCAATTTCTTTTTTGTCATTTTAAATTTTTCCTGGTTATACGATAAGTTCAGTGGAAATAAATCCTTAGATATATACAATTAAGAATCTACCAGTGTGACCACTTCTAAATATGCTAGCTCCAAAGAGCAGTTTGTAGAACCAATTATATTTCTTTATCGCCCGGTCTAGTGTTGTTTTTTACACAAATTAATTTGAATTTTTAAAAGTATTAAAACAGAATAAAAAATTGTCTCTCTTATTTTATCAAACTGGTTAAAATATGTTATCTTTAGACTTAATCATCACTTTAAATCGATTTTAAAAGAATTTGATGATATTTTTATAGCGTTTTTTTTTCTAAGCTCTTCTTACCATTTTTTTATTACTCAAAGTTAAGAAAATTTACAACTTTTGGGAAAAAAATAGTTCATTTCTAGCGGGTACAGCGGCAGTGTTTTTCAATTCCGCCAAAACGTACATTAAATAAAAACTTTTAATGCGCATAATACTAAAATCGAAATGGCATTAAATTAATTTTAAGGACTTTAAATAGCCCATATAAATAAAACCCGATGTTTTTAAACAAATTCATTTAAGTTTTATATCCGATCATTTAAAATTCTTTGAGCTTTACAAACGATTATGACTGCCCGTTGTATATTTTTTTTCACTCATAGAAATAAACCTGTAAAAATATCAGAAAAACTACTAAAAATTAGTTAAAAATTATGTTGCAAAAAAACTGGTAAAATTTGGAGATTTTTTGCTAAATATAAATAAAATAAAAACAGCTACAATTAAAATGAGGCGTTGTGGTGTAATGGTTAGCGCGTTGATTCGATTCTGCGGTGACGACAACATTAATTTAGAAAAATATTATGTATGTGGTATGTAGGGGGGGGGGGCTTAGCCCCCCACACCGGCAAAAGCTCACACTTGTGAGCTTGGGTTTCAAAGGTATATATAATTTTGCGAATTTAAAAGTATTTAAAATGTTTTCCTACAAATAAGTATCCCTTAACCCAATTAAATGTCATAAAACTGTCAAAAACTGTGTTTTCCCAAAATAATCGCGATTTTCTTTTTAAGTTCTACTATATAGTATATACAGTATATACATACATATATAAGATATATTGAGTTGTGGAGTAATTAGTATTTTGAAATGTGATAAATAAAGGGTCCTCCAAATAACTTTTTTTTTTTTGAAAATGCTATAAAAAAAAAATACTGAATATTTTCTCAAATTTCTTTTTTTATTTGAAAGTACAATCCTTCCGGTTAATAATGGCTCTGCGTCTGATAATGCGATCTTCAAAAACAGGGCTCAAAACATCGAGTGTAGCTTCGGCTGTGTGGCACGTAGCGCCGTCCTGTTGAAACCAAATGTTGCCATTATCCTCCTCTTCAATTTTTGTGAACAAAAACTCTTTCAACATGGTCCGATAACGATCGCCATTGACTGTAACGGCCACTTCTTGCTCATTTTCGAAGACAAATGGCCCAATTATGCCTCTGGACCAAAATCCGCACCAAACAGTGACTCGTTTTGGGTGTATCGGCTTTTCAATGTATGCGTGAGGGTTTTCTGTGCCCCAAATGCGACAATTTTGCTTGTTTACCCGTCAAGATCAAAATGAGCTTCATCTGAAAAGATGAACGCAATTTTCGCACACATTCTGCAACATTACCATGATTTTCAAAGTAATATCGCAATATTTCCCAGCGTTGTTCAAGCGTATACACAACCATATTCGTTCAGCGAAAGGATAAAACTAATTATCTGTCAAATCTGACATGAGCTAAGTGTTACCATTCACGAAATAAGCACTAGTTGAAAAAAAAAGTTAGATGGCGGACCCTTTACAATAACATCTATAAATTGATATAACTTTAACCTATTTCATATTAATTATCCACCCCGTGGGAATTTATTCAAAAGAATTATTTCAAAATTTAATTTTTATTTGTTGCTAAAGCAAATATCTATCAAACTAAAGTACACAATTTTATCTAAAGAGTTTTTACGATTTTTAAGATTTTTTTTTTAAATATTCGTGATTTAATACTATTTTTAAAAGTTGTAATATAGCAACACTGGCGAGTTAATTTTTAATTTTGGTTTTTGGAAGAAACTATCTAGTTCGAAAAGTTATTGATCTTTGCATTAAATTTTACACATTAAAAAATGCTTTCCCACGCGTTCCTAACCAAATTAGCATATAACCTTTATAACACCGATCTTCTTTCTATAAATTAATAATTTTCAAAAAAATGTGTTATAAAAAATGTAAAAAAAAGTCTTTTTTTTAATTATTTGCGTAGTTTAAACGTCAAATTATCAAATGCTTTTTACTTCCTTATTATATCCCCCTACTATCCAAAATATCGGACCGCGAAATTAGGTATTGCAAAGGCAGTGTAAAATTTGTTAAAATCCAATCAAAAACTATAATTTTAATATTTTGAATTTTGACTTATAACGGCCATAATTTTTGCTCCGTTTAAAATAAATGGTTAAACATCGGCTAACACATAGAGCAAAATGCTATTCTTGTCATACAAATTTTTTTTTTTGAAAATATTTTGCCTCAAAGTTTCAAACATTTTTGAAATTCCTCGTATGTATGCATATGAATAAAAGGAAAATGTTGATAAATAAAATTTTGTGTGCAATCAGAAATAATACAAATGATACACCTATCCCTTATTAAAGGTTAAAATCACGTTTAGGACTGCATCACGGTTAACCCATTAACGCCCAAATGAAATCTGCTAAAGAGAATTCAGTGAAAATGAATTTGTATGATACACAGAAAAAAATATTTACTTACTATTTTCAATTAAATCGATTTGTTGAAAATTTTAAAAGCTGTCAATTAAAAATTAATTGAATCAATTAAATATTGGCTCAAATTCGGAACTTGCTTAACTTTTTATATTATCGCTCAAAAGCAAACATTAACACATTGTTGTTGTTTTTGTAATATTTATGTAATTGTTTTTTTATAAGTATTTATGTTTAGTGGTATTAGCAATAAACATTTTTAATTCATTTCAAATAGATTAGATATTAATTCTCATTAGGTTTATTACTTTATTAAGTTGAACAATTTAGTTTCAGTTGTTTAAATCTGAGTATTTATTTATTCTAAAACATTATTATAAAATTGATAAAGTGATTTTTAAAGTTTAATTTCGTTTAATAAATTTTTTTTTTAATAGAAACAAAATGCGAAAAATTAATTAAAAATTATTTTAAACAAAAAAAAAAAAAATACTCTGATTTGAGCACAAGAGCTAATTTTTGCAAAGAAAAAATCCAAAAAAAATTTTGCCATAACCCCTACGCTTTAATAGAAAGAAAAAAACTAATTTCTGTGTGAATTTGTTCACATAACTATAAATAAATCTGCCAACTATATGAGAATTTCATGCCTGTTTAAATTCAATGTTATAAAATTAAAGCTTTTAAAAAACATTTGGTATGGCAACAACACTTCTATAAAAAAACATTAGGTATGGCAACAACAATTTTTTTTTTTTGGTTTTTGGGAAGGTATACGATATTGATCACTTTTTAATCAAATGAGTTAATATTTAATTGAAAAATAATTCAATTCAAGAGCTATCAATTTCTAATTGAATTAGCAATTTTCGTTGTTGGTGAATTTCAGCAATTAAAGTTATTGAATCGGTGGTTTTCGTAATTGAAATGGGCTTACTACCAAAGTTGCGATACAGATATTAAGCGAAATTTTTTAATGTCTAAATATTCAACAAAAAAAAAATCGCAGAACTATATGATTGTGTTTTATGCAAAATTCGAATTGAACTTAGTTCATCGGAATTTTTTGGTGTAACAGCTCGAATTGAGCCGTTCACTCTTTTTTCTTTCCTTCGAATCTATATTGAACTAGATCAAAGCAAAAATAGTGAGGAAAACGAGTAATAGAAGCACTACAACTGTTGAATCGGATGTTTTTCAAATTTTGGGTTTTCATTGGTGTTTTAATAACAATCATTGCGAATTTAAACCAATGAAAATTATGTTCTTTTCACTTATTTTTATCTATTTTAACATTTAAAAAACACACGAACTTCGTCATACTAAAAGCTGACGCTCTACCCCTAAGCTATTGCTTGATATCCCAGCAAACAATCCGGTCCGTTTATGTGCCGTTTTCGGTACAGCATATACGGATCAGAAGTCCGTTTCCGTACCGTTTTCCGGATGAGTATACGGACCGGAAAACAGAATAAAAGGAACATTGAATACTGATTCGAAACAGTATAAAGCAAGGTAAAACGGAGTGTACGAATTGAGTGTACGTTCAAAACGTACCGTAAACTGTCCGTCATTTATATTCGTATTCGTACCTTTTTTTTTTTAATGGTCCATTTTTATTTTTTTTATTTTTTTTTATCTAAATAATTTCTCCTTTTTTTTAATTTTAAACAAAAGTGTGGTTTTATTTTTAAATTTTTTCATTTATAAAGATATTAACAAAAATGAATTAACAATTACATTAAAAATAAACTAGAAAAATAAGATATGTATGAATTAAAAATAAGAAAAAATTAAATTATAAACAGTGGGTCTACTTTATTTAAAAAAATTGACTCAAATAGATTTGTTGTGTCCCTGCGGGATGATTTATAACTACGCATGTTGAGATTGCTTAGTTTACTGATGCGGGAAATTTTGTTGCGTAAGAGTCTATTGAAATTACTAGATTAAAAACTATTTAAGATTTGTCAACTTACCTGTATCAAGTTAATGTATCAAAGTTATTCCGTGGTTATTTCTATTTTATTATATTATTTTATTGATATTTTATTTTATTAATAAATAAAACTGTTTGATTTTTTTTAAACAAAACACAATCCGGTAATACCGGAAGAAAAACGATAACGGTTGTAACGGAGTTTTAACTGGTGAAAATCGGTGTAGTCCGGTTAAACGGCACCGAAACGGATACAGCAAAACGGAGTTAAAACGGTTAATTTTCGAAATTTGAGTAATCCAATTTTACTGTACGTTAGTGGTCCGTTTTCGTACAAGCTTCGACGGATATGTCAATTCCGGTCCGTTTTCGTACCGTCAATGCCGGATTCATGAATCCGTTTGTAACGGACAGTCCGTAAAGTTGTTTCTTGTGTATACTTGATAGTTGACTTCTAGCAGACTTATTCTTGTTTGATGATATCCTATAAATGTATATCATGTATAATTTGTTTTAAAATAAATTATTTTTTTAATTTATAACGAGCTTTCAAGCTCCGTATTTTACAAAAGTAAAGCAAATCAAACATATTTTAAAAAAGCTTTAACCGTTAAAAAAAAAAACATGGACATTATGTACGACTACTTTTGTGAAATTTTCGATTTTTTTTTATATTTTAAAATGTTAGATTTCCACAACCGTAATAACTATCAACCCAAAACTTGGACGATGTCATATCTATATGTCATTTATTTTTTTTACATTGAAGTTCGAAAACTAAATTGTTTTATATGCAATAACTCTTTAAATTTATAATTTTTCAACGGATCGCAATAAATCTGAAGATGTTGCACCACTTCCTTCATGCGAAAAGCTTCTAGAAAATTATGATATCTCAAAGTCAAATTTTCCAAACGAACTCTTATAACTATCTTAATTTGTTGAAATATGTCTGTTGTTCTACAAGAAAGCTCTGGAGTCTTGTTTATATTTATATTGAATTAAGTTGGTTTTTTTCTTTGCCTCAAATAAATCTTCTAGGTGCACAACTCTAAAAAAAATAAATTCCGTGCTACAGCTCTGGCGTAATCCAACTATAATTCGTTGACAAAATGCCAGTTTTATTATCACTTAAATACATTTTCTTGATTAACAAAAATACTTGAAAGTTATCGGACATGTTTCGCATACCAGTCAATGCGTCTCCAAGAACTCTTTCATTTTGTACCATATTTGTCTGAATTTTCTCTGAAATAATTTGATACAAATGTGGTAATTTTTCATACCACTTTTTTACCCCTAAACATGAGATTGGTCCACCAAAATTATTACTTGTTCTTTATTTTTTTCTCCTATAGCACATATTCGAATTTCATTAAGATCGAAGAGAACCCTTCAAGACACTCTAAATGAACTCTTTTTAATTTTATTTTGGAAAATATATTCTTTTGACCACCAATATCATAGTTTTGCTCGACACTTTTTAACAGTCGGACCTTTTGTCTAATGATGTTATCATTTTGGTATTGGGAAAGCACGCGTAGCCATTACTTGTACCACGCACAAAATAGTTTGTACACTCATAAAATAATCTAAAAATACCAAAAAAAGTGTCAAAACAGCGAAATCTTTTGTAGAATGAATTTTCGTTTATTTTACAAAATTTTTGGTTTTTTTGACATTTATTTGTATTTTTACCCATGGATTATTATCAGTGTAGTTTAAATAAACTGAAAATGCAATTTAACATAAATGATAAATCACGTAAAATTGGGTCTTTTTACTTTTCATTTCATTCCCGATAAAAATATGTTTCAACCGATATTTCAAATTGATGGTTTATTAAAGAAAAATTAATGCCTTCAAATTTGCAAGCAAAATTTACTAGATAACATATGAATTTTTTTTTTGCCAAAAATGTAGAATTTCGGCCAATTCCTCAAATCCAATATTTAGTCACAAATAAAAAATTATTTTCAATTTATAACGAGCTTTCAACCTCCGTATATTTACAAAAATAAAGCAAATCAAACATATTAGCTAGGTTGATACTAGTATTTCGATCTGGCTAAAGATCTCATCAGAACCCGAAGTTTTAGAAAAGTTAGAGCCTCCATAATAGGCAGAACTTTAACAAAAAACCTATTAATAATCAATTTTATATTATAAATAGAACATTTTTGGTCTTCAAAGTTTAGTAACGTCATGATGCTTGTTAGGAAAAGACCTTACCACGTGCTTGATTACTAAGAAGACAAGAATGCAGCAAAATTGATTATTAATAGGTTTTTTGTTAAAGTTCTGCCTATTATGGAGGCTCTAACTTTTCTAAAACTTCGGGTTCTGATGAGATCTTTAGCCAGATCGAAATACTAGTATCAACCTAGCTAATATGTTTGATTTGCTTTATTTTTGTAAATATACGGAGGTTGAAAGCTCGTTATAAATTGAAAACAACATAAAAATAATCTCGATGTATATAAAAACAAAAAACTAATATAACTGTAAAAAATTATTTATTTGCAATAGCAACCCAATCAAAACATTTTCTACAGTTTTATTAGGTTTTTGTTTTTATATACATCGATATTATTTTCAATTTATAACGAGCTTTCAACCTCCGAATATTTACAAAAATAAAGCAAATTAAACATATTAGCTAGGTTGATACTATTTTCTAATGCTAAATGTTTCGTGTTTTCGTCCGCATGATTATTATTTCAGCAAGATTAATATTACTCGATTTCAAAAAGGGCTTACGATCTGAGCAATGGGAAACAATTTATTTGGTATACAATTTTTGACGAAATAAATCCAATTATTTGCAACTATTTACCCAATAATATACAAAAGGATCAACTAGTTTATGATTTTTTAAGTTAGTATTAAAAATTCTTATCAAAATGATCAAATATTAACCGGGTGCAAAAGTGTAACATTCCAATCATATCGAAAAAGAGTAATTTTTCCGTAAAATTAAGCCGATAACGAAAATGATAGTGGTTTCATATAAAATCTACAAGATGATATAAAGCTGTAACAACGAAGATTCGATTTTTATTCGAAATATTGAACTTGTTTCGATATAACTTAAAAACGAAAATGAATTTTGACTTTTCCTTTTATTAGTTTTTATCACATTGTTTTTTAATTCATTTATTTTTATAATTTAATTTTCTTCATTTAAACTTCTAAGCAATTTTTATTTTGTTCCAACACCAGCCACGATTCGAACCAACAACCTTTTGGTTACAAGTCCAGCGTCTTACCATTTGAGCCAAAGCACACTGATGCAAAACGTATCATACACTAATACTGTTCTTTCACTTACGCGTGATTTTGTAAAAAAAAATGTACGGGAAAACATGTACAAAACATGTTTTGTTTGAAAACAAGTCCAAAACACCTTCAGTGGAAACGTAGTGTAAATTATATTTGTTATAAGTTCAAATAATTATTATTTTGTTTGAATCTTCCTTTTATAAAGTCAAATTACCCAACAAACATTACAAATTGTATTTCAGCTTTAATATTTTTCGTTTATTTTATAGTTTGACTTCTCAATATAAATCAGGAACCGAAAGTAGAAATTATTTTTCCATTTTTAAACAAAAACAAGTGGAAGCATTAAAGTCCGATGTGCCGAATTTGGAATTAAAAAAGATTAAATTCGGCTGTGACGAATTTTTGGATACCCTCCATCTCGGTGTTTTCATAAACCAGGGAAAGTGCAAACAATATTAATATCTATATTCTTTGTAAAAATAACAAAAATAATGTTGTTTTTATAAGTAAAACAAAATATGACTGATTGATTAATGTATTTGGGATGTTACAAAAGAAAAAATGTTTAATTAAAGTTTACTAAAATGAATCTGAAATTCTGCATGCTTATAACAGTGGGTATTCAAAGGTTATTCTGATTACCTAAAGAAGAACGTGTAGTGAAAATATATACATATATTTTTATAGTTCCTTATGATGTTAAAAAAAACTGTTGTAAAATTCGCCTGTTGTTTGTCTCTTTGCCTATATTATAATGAAAGAAATAGGGTTACTAAAATATATTTTTGGATCGTTACAAGAGATGCAATAAATACAAACAGATCAAAACAGTTTCGAATAATCAGAATTTTAGATAAATTTAAGGGAACAAAAATACGCTTGCGGAGACATACATAATGAAATAATTTTGAAATGCCAGTTTACATTACAAAACATGTGTTTATACTATACATCACATAAGTAAAACGGAAAGTGTGATGAAACTAAGTTTGTCAGAAATTATAAAAGAAAATCTTTCGAGTGTTTAGGGTGTTTTCGAGACACAAAAAATTAAAGAAACTGGTATTTCAAATTATTGTTTTTCAGCTCAGTTGCTTGTGCAATTCTTGTTTACGACTCCTAGAATAAGAACCCTAAGAAAATTTCCCAAAATTCGATTGGTTTTTACACATCAATACTTTAATTTAGATTATTTTTGTATGTATCAAATAAAAATTAGGGCTTTTAAGGAAAACAAATGCATATAATCAAAAGATTTTAAGATGAAGTATGCACCTTATATGTCTTAAATAAAAAAGTTCTGAAAGTGAATGTCCTTTAAATTTAATGGGGTTTTTAATAAATGTAATTAGAGATGTAAGAGTTTCCTTGCAAATTTATTAAAGGTTGAGAATGAAAATAAGTAAAAAAGTGTACGAAAAATAGTTATGAATTTACATTGTTGGATTCCGGGATTTTGTTCCTGGATATTTTTTTGATCTGATAACGATTAATGTGTCTGGCAACTCCGGTTAATGCAGTCAAATAAATAAAGAATTTTAACTAAACAATTTTGTTCTACCTTTTTCCTAATTGGTGATTTTTTGATTTGTTGGGGTTAACGAAAAAACGTATATGGCAAGCCTGGTATCTGGAAAACAAAAGAATACTTTATAAATTAGCTTAACAATTTTTCGAGGGCTTCTCACATTTGCACTCATAACCAGTGTTGCCAGGTTTGCAGAGCATAAAAACGACAAATTTTCTAGAAAAAATCGTCAAAATCCTCATCATATTTTGAAAAATAGTCAAAATAAAATATATTTGTTAGAAGAGGGATAAAGTTTTAATAAAAAATAAAATACAATAATGTTATTCACTTTTAAATGTTAACGTGTTATCGTTGTAATATAACACGATTTTTGACGCTTCTCTTTGGTTTAAACTTCGAAAATCATTATATTTTACAACGATATTCATATTTATAAAATGTTGAAACAGTGTGCCCCAGTAGGCTAGTTGGTAGCGTGCTGGCTTATCAGTGCGGGGGTCGTGGGTTCGATTCCCACCAGAGGCACTGATCTGTTTTCGCTACAACTCGCCGAAGGCCATAGTAGCTAGTGCTCGGTTAGGGTAATAGTATATAACTTGTAATTATATGATTATTAATTAATAAAATAACAAAAATATAATGTTGAAAGATCAAATAAATACAACTTTAAATCAAACTAATTTTACCACTTGAACTGTTAAACACTGTTAAACACACACTGCATAATTCTGTGAACAACATTTCAGTGGCACAACTTTTTAAATATTAAATTCTTTTACAAAATTTGGAAATTCTTTAACAATAAGTCTGTTCGATTACTTTTCCTGTAAAGTTCAGTAAAAACTACTCAGTAACAAAATTACAAATAGTAAGACAAATTTACAAAAAAGTAACCGAACAGAAAATTTGTAGGAATTATTAAATTAGATAAAGCAGCTTGTTTTAAATATTAAAAAAAAATCAACTGGTCATTATGGAAAAGGAAAAAGTTAATTGAAATTATTGACCAAAAATAATTTAAATGTTTTTTAACTTCTTCCATAGTTAATTATTTAATCATTTTCACTTTCAATCCATAAACAATTAAAATTTAATTTAATTTTTGTTTACTAAAAATACAAGCATATTTTTTTATTTTTTAGTCATATGTTTTTTTCATCTTACAAATTCTTTCTGGCAAAAATGTATCCAGTAAAAACTTGTAAGTTCTTTGGCATCAAACTGTCACTTTACTCTCTCTTTTTACCAGTTTTTACTGCGTATTTGTCTAAACGAACACCTTCCAGTAAAAACTTGTACAAATTTTTGTGTTATCGAACAAACTTAATGTTATATTTTTAATTATTAAATTTTGGCACTTTATTTATATTATTAGGCCTGTTTTTTAAGCACCGGATTTATTTTTGGATGTATTTTGTTTCATTTAAAGTTGTATATATATCATCTTTCAACATGAAATATATTCGGGCTAGAGACCTGTTTGTTTCGCAAAAAAAGTCCATGCCTTGTGTTTTAACATGAAAATTTTTTTATTTTTATTTAAATCTAACTCCAATTAAATTTTATAAAAATTTAAAGTAATGTTCTAAACATATAAACACAGAAACTAAATTAAGCTAAACCCGTAATGAATTTATAAAAAAATAAATGCGGTTTGGATTAAGTTTTATTCAATTCTAGGATTTGCATTTTTGCAAAATTGTATTTCACATCATATTAGCATATAAAAGCTAGCTATCGATCAAAAAACAATGTTTTTGCTTTCAATTTTTAACGAAATAATATAAATTTAATGATCGAGCCGGCGATTTTATGAGAATGATAAATAAGTAGATCTTGCTGACATATTAAATTATTGTCAAAAAATCGTCATTTTGGAAGCAAAAGTCGTCAAATAGTCATTTAGTTATTTTGGGTATTAAATATCATCAAAATGACGACAAATCGTCAAACCTGGCAACTCTGCATGCGATTGCTACTAATTCATACGTACATACATACTGTATACAAAACAAAAAAACAACAACAATATTTTGTGAGTTTTTTTTTTGTTTTTAAGTGTTGATCATGACCATGAATGGTAACCAATTCTATGTGGTTATTGGTCGTAGTAACGCTATTTTCTTTTATTTCGGTAACGGTATTTTAGGGGAAACTATACTTCAGTTATTTCGGTAACGCGATTTTAGCGTTAACGGTATTTTAGCGTTAACGGTATTTTATTTATTTCGCTAACGGTATTTTAGCGGTAACGATATTTTAGATATTTCGGTAACTTTATTTTAGGGAAAAAGATTTTTCAATTATTTTGGTAACGGCATTTTAAGGATAACGTTATTTTAGTTATACAGGTAATGTTAATGCACACCACAATTTTTAACCGCATTATGCCCGAGTTTAAATGACTGTCTAGTTTATGATCATACTTTGGGAAAATATATCTATTTACAGAAGTTTTTTTGTTCAGATCTTGTTAGATTATTTCGGTAACGGTATTTTAAGGTAACGGTATTTTACGGATAACGGTATTTCAAGAATATCGGTAACGGTATTTAAGCGATAACGATAGTCAGTTGAAAGGTGTTAGAATCGGGGACGGTAATTCAGCGATATTGACAGCCATCCCTGCTTGCGTATATTCTTGTGTATAAGCATTGAATGTACGTATGTATGTATGTATGATGAAATAAAAAAAAAATTTTTTAGAGGTCTTCCCACATTTTCACTCATAACTTTTGAACGCGTTAACCGATTTTGATCATTTTCACTAGAAAACTGCTCATGATATCAACAAACAATTTGACTGAAAATTAGCAGTACCTCTTCTGTATTGGAGGAGTATTTTGTGTTTCCACAGACAGACGGACGGACAGACGGACATGGCTATATCGACTTCTCTATCCATGCTGATCAAGAATATATATAGTTTATGGGGTCCCAGAATTTTTTTAAAAGAATTATAAACATTTGACAAAGTGAATATACCCTCCTGCACTATGGGATGGAGGGTATAAAAACCTAGAATTGTAGTTTTTTTTTCAACAAATATAAAATGTCGTTTATGTAAAAGTACATTTGTTTATTTGAATTTTACTTTTTTCTATAAATATGAACAAATCTAAAAAAAAATTTAAATTCAAATTTAGTCCAAACAATTTTAATATAAGTTTGAAATAGATGTCTAGAAGGTCCGATATTAAAAAGTTCCGCCATTTTAAGGATCGCGGTTCAAAACCTAAATTGAATTTTTTTTTTTTTTATATTTCTTATAATTTTTAATGCTAAAACAAGAATAAACAAATTAGTGAAAGTGAAATTTTTGGAAGCAAAAATAAATATTCAGAAATTCAAAAACTTAGATTTGATAAAGTATCGAAATCAAGAAAATTTTCGAGAAAATATGTATGCGAGAATTTTGAAAATAGTGGCATTAGTTTAAATCGAAAACGATTCCTTTTTGAGAAGAATGATCGAAAAGAGTTTGAATAAGAGAGCTGCCTCGAAACTTTGCAGACTAAGATTTGGCTTGACATAGAAAAATGCGATTATTTTATTCACTACACCAAAAAGTTTCAATTTTGCTCTTGAATTTAAATAAGGGCAGATCAATAAATAAAATATGAAAAAAAAGTATTTGCTTTAATAGTTAAAAATTTAGAATAATATATCTGAACAAAATGAACCCTGTTAAACTTTTGATCCTAACTGTACATATATTACGATTTGGGTTTCTATAATTACTTCATTATTGTTCATTTCACTTTTAAGTAAATAATATAAATACATTACAAAATTTGCCCTGTGGTGATATCTCAACATAAACGCAAAGTTGGCAACCCTGAACGTAAAAACCATACGTCAATCTGGTACACTCAAAAAAAAAAACAGTTAGTAAAGTCAGCAAAAACTTTTGCTGAGAGAGCAAAATTCTAGTCAGGAGGGTGCTTGCCAAAAAAATTGCTAATGTCAGCAAATACAAAATTAGTAGATTCAGCAAAAGTTTTGCTAACACTTAGTGAATTTAAAATTAAAAAGCCGTTGCTATAAATTAATAAAATTTTGGCTGAATATTAGTAGACTGAAAAGAACTCATAATTTTTTTAGAAAAATTATACATATGTAATTTACTTGCTGAAAATCATAAAACATATTTTTGTGATTCTTTTAAAAATAATTTACAATACGTTACAAAATATAAAATATTGATGACATGAATTAATGTAATATTGAAAAAAGTTGAAATAATTATATATAACACAAATGAAATTATCTTTCAACTACTTACATCAATAGCCGCAGATGATTATAGAAACGAAAAGAAAAAACAAAATATGGTATATACAACCCTGTTTTGCAATAAGAAAAAAGAAACATAAAGAACCTGACTGTATATTTGTTTTCAATTTGACAACACTAGATTATTAATCTCTATAAACATTTAGTTTAGAAGTACACATTTAATCTTTATTAAATTTAAATATTTTATTTTCTCTTTTATTTAATTTATAGACAATTGCTTTCACAAGCCGGCGACGACGTAAAATTTAAGTTGTTTTAATCTAAAATTTTGTTTTATGTATGAAAAACAGATGCAAAAATCTTCCATGGTTGATTTTATTATTATTAATTAATTAATTTTTACTTTATTAATTAATAATCATATTATTACAAATTATATACTATTGCCCTAACCGAGCACTAGCTAATATGGATTTCGGAGCGTTGTAGCGAAAACAGACCAGTGCCTCTGGTGGATACTAAAAAGTACAACTCTTGCAAGAGTTGTACTTTTTAGTATCATTTTCCTCCCCTCAACTACATCTTGACATGTCACGACATCTACTTCATTATGCGTATATCTTTCAATCTGGTTGCCGTACACACTACACTCAAAAAAATAAGTTAGTACAAAAGTTAGTAAAACGTCTTGTAAATCAGGTATACTATTTTTTAGCAAATTTTTTTGCTAAAATCGTGTTTTCAGCAAAAATTTTTGTTATACTTATTTAGCACTTAACTGTTTTATACTAATGCTTTACTACACCCAAAAAAATAATGAACTAAAATTTAGAAAAATTAACTTAATTTGAGAAAAAATTGAACTCCAAACGGCGCCAAAGCCGTTTTTACTAGAATTTAGTAAATTTTTTCTTGAAATTAAGAAACACATTTTGTTTCAAATGAGGATGACATTTTCAAATTCTGGTAAAATTTTACTATCTGAAAGCAAATTTTTATTGGAAAACAATGCATATTTTTCTCATAATTAGTCAGTATATTATCTTAGTTTTTTCTTTTAATAAGAAAATATTTTCTGGTTTTTAGAAAAAATTTTCTTTTACTTAGTTCAATCGAAAAATATTTTTTATTAAAAAACAGTTCAATTTTCCTTAAAATTAGGAAATTATTACCGAAATGTAGGAAAAAAGTTCTAACATTAAATAAATGGATACCTAAAATATACATGTGTTCTAATATTAAGGACAACAATTCCTAACTACTAGGAGAAATTTACTTCTATTGGTAAATTTCACCCTAGTTTTGAGGAAGAGTTGTGCTTAAAACTAGTTCACTGTTCCTTGAAACTTAAAACAATGTACTCAGGTAAAGTAAATTATTTTCCTTAAAATATAAAAAAAACACTGCTGTTGAGTAAATATATTTTATTAAACTAGAAAAATAAGAATAATTTTTATAGTTTAATACAAAAAATTAACTCCTAAAAGTGTAATTTTCTATTCTAAGCAAAAAATTAGCTTCAAATGAGTATATTGTTTCCTTTGAGCTGAAAATAAAGAAAAAAAGTTGTGTTAAATACAAAAATGTATTTATTTTCATTTTAAAAGTAATACACGTATAAATATATAAACAAAAAATATAAAAAATTAATATAATTTACCAAAAAAATTATGTAAAATATATAATTTGATTATATTATATTTTATTTATTTTAATCTTTAAACATTTATGTTTTAAAACCAAATGTAATTTTATTGTTAAATTTGTAAAAGTTAATCTTTAAACTTAGATTAATAAATTTTTAAATAAAATACTGCATCTGAAATGTGACTCATATTTTTAGACCCTCCATCCCATAGTGCAGGAGGGTATATTCACTTTGTCAAATGTTTGTAATTCTTTTAAAAAAATTCTGGGACCCCATAAACTATATATATTCTTGATCAGCATGGATAGAGAAGTCGATATAGCCATGTCCGTCTGTCCGTCTGTCCGTCTGTCCGTCCGTCTGTCTGTGGAAACACAAAATACTCCTCCAATACAGAAGAGGTACTGCTAATTTTCAGTCAAATTGTTTGTTGATATCATGAGCAGTTTTCTAGTGAAAATGATCAAAATCGGTTAACGCGTTCAAAAGTTATGAGTGAAAATGTGGGAAGACCTCTAAAATTTTTTTTTTTTTTATTTCATCATACATACATACATACGTACATTCAATGCTTATACACAAGAATATACGCAAGCAGGGTTGGCTGTCAATATCGCTGAATTACCGTCCTCGATTCTAACACCTTTCAACTGACTATCGTTATCGCTTAAATACCGTTACCGATATTCTTGAAATACCGTTATCCGTAAAATACCGTTACCTTAAAATACCGTTACCGAAATAATCTAACAAGATCTGAACAAAAAAACTTCTGTAAATAGATATATTTTCTCAAAGTGTGATCATAAACTAGACAGTCATTTAAACTCGGGCATAATGCGGTTAAAAATTGTGGTGTGCATTAACATTACCTGAATAATTAAAATAACGTTATCCTTAAAATGCCGTTAGCAAAATAATTGAAAAATCTTTTTCCCTAAAATAAAGTTACCGAAATATCTAAAATATCGTTACCGCTAAAATACCGTTAGCGAAATAAATAAAATACCGTTAACGCTAAAATACCGTTAACGCTAAAATGCCGTTACCGAAATAACTGAAGTATAGTTTCCCCTAAAATACCGTTACCGAAATAAAAGAAAATAGCGTTACTACGACCAATAACCACATAGAATCGGTTACCATCCATGGTCATGATCAACACTTAAAAACAAAAAAAAACCCACAAAATATTGTTGTTGTTTTTTTGTTTTGTTTTGTAATACAGTATGTATGTACGGCCCTATGCTCCTTATAGGAACGACGGGAATATATATATATATGTATGTACGTATGAATTAGTAGCAATCGCATGCAGAGTTGCCAGGTTTGACGATTTGTCGTCATTTTGATGATATTTAATACCCAAAATAACTAAATGACTATTTGACGACTTTTGCTTCCAAAATGACGATTTTTTGACAATAATTTAATATGTCAGCAAGATCTACTTATTTATCATTCTCATAAAATCGCCGGCTCGATTATTAAATTTATATTATTTCGTTAAAAATTGAAAGCAAAAACATTGTTTTTGATCGATAGCTAGCTTTTATATGCTAATATGATGTGAAATACAATTTTGCAAAAATGCAAATCCTAGAATTGAATAAAACTTAATCCAAACCGCATTTATTTTTTTATAAATTCATTACGGGTTTAGCTTAATTTAGTTTCTGTGTTTATATGTTTAGAACATTTCTTTAAATTTTTATAAAATTTAATTGGAGTTAGATTTAAATAAAAATAAAAAAATTTTCATGTTAAAACACAAGGCATTGACTTTTTTGCGAAACAAACAGATCTCTAGCCCGAATATATTTCATGTTGAAAGATGATATATATACAACTTTAAATGAAACAAAATACATCCAAAAATAAATCCGGTGCTTAAAAAACAGGCCTAATAATATAAATAAAGTGCCAAAATTTAATAATTAAAAATATAACATTAAGTTTGTTCGATAACACAAAAATTTGTACAAGTTTTTACTGGAAGGTGTTCGTTTAGACAAATACGCAGTAAAAAACTGGTAAAAAGAGAGAGTAAAGTGACAGTTTGATGCCAAAGAACTTACAAGTTTTTACTGGATACATTTTTGCCAGAAAGAATTTGTAAGATGAAAAAAACATATGACTAAAAAATAAAAAAATATGCTTGTATTTTTAGTAAACAAAAACAAAAATTAAATTAAATTTTAATTGTTTATGGATTGAAAGTGAAAATGATTAAATAATTAACTATGGAAGAAGTTAAAAAACATTTAAATTATTTTTGGTCGATAATTTCAATTAACTTTTTCCTTTTCCATAATGACCAGTTGATTTTTTTTTAATATTTAAAACAAGCTATTTTATCTAATTTAATAATTCCTACCAATTTTCTGTTCGTTTACTTTTTTGTAAATTTGTCTTACTATTTGTAACTTTACAGGAAAAGTAATCGAACAGACTTATTGTTAAAGAATTTCCAAATTTTGTAAAAGAATTTAATATTTAAAAAGTTGTGCCACTGAAATGCTGTTCACAGAATTATGCAGATATAAGTGTTTAACAGTTCAAGTGGTAAAATTAGTTTGATTTAAAGTTGTATTTATTTGATCTTTCAACATTATATTTTTGTTATTTTATTAATTAATAATCATATAATTACAAGTTATATACTATTACCCTAACTGAGCACTAGATACTATGGCCTTCGGCGCGTTGTAGCGAAAACAGATCAGTGCCTCTGGTGGGAATCGAACCCACGACCCCCGCACTGATAAGCCAGCACGCTACCAACTAGCCTACTGGGGCACACTGTTTCAACATTTTATAAATATGAATATCGTTGTAAAATATAATGATTTTCGAAGTTTAAACCAAAGAGAAGTGTCAAAATCGTGTTATATTACAACGATAACACGTTAACATTTGAAATGTGAATAACATTATTGTATTTTATTTTTTATTAAAACTTTATCCCTCTTCTAACAAATATATTTTATTTTGACGATTTTTTCAAAATATGATGACGATTTTGACGATTTTTTCTAGAAAGTTTGTCGTTTTTATGCTTTGCAAACCTGGCAACACTGGTTATAAGTGCAAATGCGAGTAGCCCTCGAAAAATTGTTAAGCTAATTTATAAAGTATGCTTTTGTTTTCCATATACCAGGCTTGCCATATACCTTTTTTTGTTAACCCCAACAAATCAAAAAATCACCAATAAGAAAAAGGTAGAACAAAATAGTTTAGTTAAAATTCTTTATTTATTTGACTGCATTAACCGGAGTTGCCAGACACATTAATCGTTATCAGATCAAAAAAATATCCAGGAACAAAATCCCCGAATCCAACAATGTAAATTCATAACTTTTTTTCGTACACTATTTTTACTTATTTTCTTTCTCAACCTTTAATAAATTTGCAAGGAAACTCTTACATTCTAATTACATTTATTAAAAACCCCATTCAATTTAAAGGACATTCACTTTCAGAACTTTTTTATTTAAGACATATAAGGTGCATACTTCATCTTAAAATCTTTTGATTATATGCATTTGTTTTCCTTAAAAGCCCTAATTTTTATTTGATACATACAAAAATAATCTAAATTAAAGTATTGATGTGTAAAAACCAATCGAATTTTGGGAAAATTTCTTAGGGTTCTTATTCTAGGAGTCGTAAACGAGAATTGCACAAGCAACTGAGCTGAAAAACAATAATTTGAAATACCAGTTTCTTTAATTTTTTGTATCTCGAAAACACTCGAAAGATTTTCTTTTATAATTTTTGACAAACTTAGTTTCATCACACTTTCCGTTTTACTTATGTGATGTATAGTATAAACACATGTGTTGTAATGTAAACTGGCATTTCATAATTATTTCATTATGTATGTCTCCGCAAGTGTATTTTTGTTCCCTTAAATTTATCTAAAATTCTGATTATTCGAAACTGTTTTTATGCGTTTGTATTCATTGCATCTCTTCTAACGATCCAAAAATATATTTTAGTAACTTTCTTTCATTATTATATAGGCAAAGAGACAAACAACAGGCGAATTTTACAACAGTTTTTTTAACATCATAAGGAACTATACAAATATATATATTTTTCACTACACGTTCTTCTTTAGGTAATCAGAATAACCTTTGAATACCCACTGCAGAATTTCAGATTCATTTTAGTAAACTTTAATTAAACATTTTTTTCTTCTGAAACATCCCAAAGACATTAATCAATCAGTCATATTTTGTTTTTACTTATAAAAACAACATTATTTTTGTTATTTTTACAAAGAATATAGATATTAATATTGTTTGCACTTTCCCTGGTTTATGAAAACACCGAGATGGAGGGTATCCAAAAATTCGTCACAGCCGAATTTAATCTTTTTTAATACCAAATTCGGCACATCGGACTTTAATGCTTCCACTTGTTGTATTATAATAAAAAAAAAAACAACATTATAAACAAGACTAGCCGATTACTACAAATTTTTGGTTTATTAACTTGGAAATGCAAGCAAAAATTCGTTATCGGTTTAAATAGGACTAGTTTCACTAATATTTGAAAAACTCTGCCTTAACAGATTATATAGTCCTGGAAGTATAAATATTTTTTCATATTTAAATAATATATTAAAAAGTTTATCAATTTAATTCAAAAGACATATGTATCAAAAAATTATTATTTTTTAACTTGCAATCAGGTTAACCAATTAGAAAATAGTACTTCAGGATAACCTGGAATATAATAAGTTACTACACCGTCAGAACCTTTTTATAGTTAAACAATGGTTTTCCTTGAGAAAACTACGTAGAAGGGACTCTCTCGTTGTGACACACTGCTTCTTTGGCTATGGAACACTAGAGGTCCTTAAACTTCTAAAATTAACTATTTTAAGGAACTTGTTGCAAAAATGCAAACAATAACTACAACATTGTATACTTTTTTGTGTCTATTTAGTATTCTTTATAAGAATTTTCTGAATAGAATAAAATGCAATAGATATCGTTCACATTTCAGCCAACAAGCAAAGCAACATTATTATGTAAAAGCTCAATTTTAGAATTTGTTAACATATTTGCTAATTAAATGTACTTTAAAATATATTCACATAAGTCTTTTAATCCAACTTTAAATGTTTTAAAAATTTAGATTCTTTTTTCAACTAATTAAATATTTTACAACAAAACTTTTGTATATATTTCCAAGTTTTTTAAAACATCTTAATTTTAACAACAATATTTCTTCTAATATTTGAAAGAAGTGGGTCTGCCTTGATTTAAACGGTTTTAAAAATTCTAATGATTACCTACATAAATTTAAAACATATCTTTACAGCATAATGTTGTTTATTGATATGTGGTTTATTTCTAACTATTTCCAAGTTGATGATTAAATAATAATTAGCATCCAAATATCCTGAAGTCATTCAGCAATGCATTTGTCTTCGTTTTATTTCTAAAAAAAAAACAAAATAAATTGTTTTATTAAATTTATAATAAAAAAAGAAATATCTACTTTTAAACCAAGTTACAACCAAATATTTTAATTTTGTTTGGTGTTAATATAATTTTAATAAAATATCTGCACAAATCCTCCAAATGCCCAAATGCGTTTATATAAGCACAATACTCTGGAAAAATAAAATAAAAAATTATTTTCAAACTATTTAATAACATTATGGTAAAAAATTACCTTTAAACGTTTTTAAAAACACAGCTACAAAAACTCAAGTTTTTACCAGATTAAAAAATATTAAAATTTAACTGAAAACAAAAAAAATAATAAATAAAATTAACAACAAGAATTATTTATTAATTAAATATATAATTCGAACCTTTAAAATTGTTTAAGGCTCTCCCTCAAAATTTTGAAGTCGTTTCATCAATAAATTTTTTTATGCATTCCCACTTAGTTTTACGTAATTTCAATAAAACTAAAATGAAAAGAAGAAAGATTTTTAACAAATATATAAATTAAAAATAAAAAATATTAAAATAAAATACGAACCTGTTCAATACTCCCGTCCAACTTAAAAAAAAGATTAAAAGCACAGCTTCCCTTAAAGAATGGCCGCATGTTTTCCAATTTAAATAAAATCTGAAAATAAACCAACATTTAAAGCAAAAAGTTAGTATTTAACTAAAATGTAGTTTATATTAACAAAATCAACAAGTTCATTATGAACTAAATTCAAGTTTAAATTGAACTAAATTCAAGTTTAAATTGAACTAAATTCAAGTTTAAATTGAACTAAACATGATTTTTTTTTATAAAATGGCCTCCATGAACGACGCTAACATTTTACATACGAAAATATACATTTTAATTAATATTTTTCACTGTAGATTACATTTAGTTTAATGTTATTTGTTTATATTGATATTAACAATTTATTTAAATAAAATTTTTAAGAAAAATGTAATATTTTTGGAAAAATTAAAAAAAAAATCACTTTTACCAGAAAAAATTTTGCTTACCGTTGTTTAAAGAACAAACACTTTTAATTGCCATTACTTGCTTAAAATAATTCACACTATTCATTTTATATTCACTTTTTATTATTTACTTAGTTTATTTTACTTTTTTATTTTTTTTTAATATATATATATTGTTAACTTTTTTATTAAAATTATTTAATTAATTTCGCTTTAAGAGACGCGCACTTCATTACTTTGCAAAAATTATTTTGATAGTAAAACAGAAACTTTAGCAAGGATTGTTTCTATAACTATCCATACTAATGATGTGCGAAAGAAAGAGACCGTAACAAAACTAGTTTATCTGAAATTTGTTATACATATTTATACAACAACATTTTTTTATTGTCTCTCATGGATTTGAGAGTCAAATAATAAAATATTTACTTTTTATGCTCTTTGCAGAGCGTGAAGAAAAATAAGCTCATTTTGAGGAAGATTATGTCGCAAAATAAGTTAATTTTTCCTTGGATGTAGGAAAATTTCAATCATTTTTTTTTAAATTTTAGTTTAAAAAACTTTGTACGAAAAAATATATAAATTGGTGAAAAACATTAAAAAACAGTTTATTAATTTGTAAAATTAAGAAAATTTTTATTATTAACTGGAAATATTTTCTTTAATTTTTAAGGATTTTTTGTTGAACTAAAGTCTAGGAAACAATTCTTTAGCATAAATATTACATAAACTAAAAAGGAAAATTTAGAACATTCGTTCCAGAATATAGTAAAATTTTCTTACAGAGAGAGAAAAAATTAACTCACATTTAGAAAAACTATGTACTTGTTGTAAGTAAGTCAAATTTTTGAACTAATTGGGAGAAAATTACATCCTAAATATTTTTTTGAACTAAACTCTGTTTTTATTTTTTTAAGGATGCAAATTCATTACAACTTACATTTTTTAACCAAACACGAGAAAACTTTTTTTTATTAGGAAGAAGTTTTTTCTAAAACCAAGAAATTTTGATGAGGAAATCAATGAACTATGTCTAAGTATATAAACTATTTTGTTTTTACTCTAATTTAGTTAATTTTATTTATTTTAAGAAAATTTTCTTTTGTTTTAGAAAAAATTTCCTTGAATTTAGGAAAATGTTTGAACTATTTATAAGTAAATTTTATATTAAATTTTAGTTTATGTCTTTTTTTTGAGTGTAATATACTAATGTTTTACTAATTAATTTTGCTAAAAAAAATTGTGCTGATAAGCACATTAATAGTGACAACCAGATTGAAAGATATACGCAGAATGAAGCAGATGTTGCGGCATGTCAAGATTTAGTAGAGAAGAGGAAAATGATACTAAAAAGTACAACTCTAATAAGACATATAAAAAAATCAACCATGGAAGACTTTTGTATCTCTTTTCCATACATAAAACAAAATTGAGGATTAAAACAACTTAAATTTTGCGTTGTCACCGGCTTGTGAAAATAATTGTCTATTAATAAAATAAAAGACAAAAGAAAATATTTAAATTTAATATGTATTTCTATAATAAATGTTAATAGATTAATAATCTAGTGTGGTCAAATTGCAAACAAACATATACAGACATGTAGACAGAGTAAAGCGAAAGACAAAGACACACATCTTAGAATGGTTCCTTTTTCTTATTGCAAAAAAAGGGTTGTTTTTTTCGTTTCGTTTGTTTTTGTTTATTTTTTCGTTTCGTTTCTATAATTATCTTCGGCAGTTGCGTGCTTTAAAAGAAAGCATCATTTAGACTACCATTGATGTAAGTAGTTGAAAGAAATTTTTTGTTATGTTATATATATTTATTTCTATATATTTTCAGATATTAAATTAATTCATGACATCAGTGTGGGAAAATGAAAATTTTTATATTTCGTAATTATTGTACATTATTTTTAAAAGAATCACAAAAATATGTTTTATGATTTTCAGCAAATATATTAACTAAATTACAATTTTTTTACAACTTTTTTGCGTTTTTTTTCAGTCTACTAAAATTTATTAATTTTTACCAACGCTTTCTTATTTCTAATCTACTAAGTGTTAGCAAAACTTTTGCTGAATCTACTAATTTTGTTGCTAAAAATCAGCTCGCTGATTTTCAGCAAAAGATTTTGCTGACATAAGCAATTTTTTTGCTAGCACCCTCCTGACTAAAATTTTGCTGACTTTACAAACTTTTTTTTTTGAGTGTATTAATGAGTTTATCAGCACAATTTTTTTAGCAAAATAAATTAGTAAAACATTAGTTCAAAACAGTTAAGAGCTGAATAAGTATAACTAAAATGAAAATGAAAACATAATTTTAGCAAAAAATTTGCTGAAAAATAGTATGCTTGATTTACAAGGCGTTTTCCTAACTTTTCTAATAACTTATTGAGTGTAACGGAGAGAAATAAAGACGTAAAAGATTGGAAAATTAACAAAAATCTAAAAATAGAATGTTTGTGTTGGTAAGTGATTGTCACTTCTGAGCATAATATACAATAACGGAAAAG
The DNA here is from genome assembly GCA_021234595.1 of Delia radicum. NCBI lineage: Eukaryota > Metazoa > Arthropoda > Insecta > Diptera > Anthomyiidae > Delia > Delia radicum. The sequence goes on along the minus strand of CM037853.1, from coordinate 166,813,311 downwards.
CTTATAGGAAAGAAAATAATTTAGCTGCATTGCATTCGAAGCCATACTTGGGATTGAGTTAAGAGGTCATGACTTGGTATTGTTACGTTTGTAACGTAAGAAGAAATGTATGTTCGATTTTTGCGGGCATTAGGCGGCTGAAAATTTATCACATAGAGACAATATGACAATTATAAGACACAAATTATACAATTTAAATGGAAAATCAATGGCGCCTGTGCATTAAAAAAAGTCAGAAACTAGTCTAGTCAGATTTGAAAATTAATAATGCTTATATTTTTTTATTGTTCTCCTTAACCTCAACCTTTCTAAAATTATTATGATTTAATTAAAAACTAAACACAATTAAACCAGCAAAAATAGCCTCGATTTGGTAAGCGGTAAAGTAACTACATTTGCATATTTCCAAAATGGGGCTTAACCGCCTTGCATTCAATAAAAAAATTAGGTAAGGCATTCTGTTGTGCGTCCCTAAACGTCTTCTTTGAAGCAGTGAATAATGCATACAAAGAAGCAGTAAAGAATGCATTCAAAGAAGCATTAATGTTGTCGACACACAAAAAGGCGCTTTTTATTGCCTATGAATTTATGAATTTATTGCTTCTTAGAGCACATGAAAGAAGAGCTTTGCAGCTGTTTAAAAGACACATGCCAAGTGGGACATCGTGAACAAAAATCATGCCTTCTGTGTTGCTTTGGAGGTAATCAGTAATTAAATAATGCCTTCCGGAACTGCTTCTGAGAAAGCTGGGAATACAAGCAAATTTTAAAGCAGCAAATGTCCTCCAATTAAAGTTTTAGCAATTTACCGTTTTATTTTAATGTCAAATTACCGCTGCATATATTAAACTACAACGTTATTTTATCTACCAGTTGTTAACCTCAGACGAATTTCAATTTGGCCAAAAAATATATTTTATTGTTTTTTTGTTTGCATTTTAATGCATTATAGACAAGTTTCGATATTGCACTAAGAGAACTATCTGCATGATAATAATGAATTTGTGCATTAAATGAATGAAATTGATCTGGAATTCGTCTATTTAGTTATTGAAACTTTTTATTAAGTTAATTCTAGTTTTCAAAGAATATCATTTTATTTATTTCAAAAACTGGTCTCCAAAAAATATGTATCTTTTCGAGAATTTAAAGAATTTTTTTTTTTGTGAAGGAAAGTTTAATTATGATGTGAAATGGAAATTTTAATAGATTTACTGAAAAATAGTCCAACAAATATTTCTCAGTGAGAACGTCAAATTTAAGGAAAAATACGAAAGCTGTACAGCAAACTGAATTCCAAACTTTTTCCTATTTTGCCGAAAATTTTTCAGCCAAAATGTGAATTCGGTGCTGAACTTTGAACTTTTACTTCAATTGGAACTTCAAAGCCGCATTCGATCAGCCTAAAACCATTTTTCCATTAGCAACATTTATTTTTTTTATACATTTAATAATTTCTCTTAAAACACAAGTTTATATGTTTTTCATGGGATGTCCCCTCTTCCTGGATCCGTGCCTGGATGGGTACGTGAATGAACTTTGACTCACTCTTGCTCATGAGAGAATATTTCCACTCAGGCACAATCATTCCTGAACATTTTTTTCTACTCACACTCTGGTAAATTTCTTACCGGAAAATATGAAAATGTAAAAATTAAGGTAAATTGTGAATGTTTAACTCTAAATTGCTCTGAATATGCAATTTTGCCATTTATTTTGGATTTTGAATACCCAACAATATTAAATCTTAATAAAAAAAACATTTTTTGTTAATATTCTACTCCCTCACACAAAAATTTGACTCACTCAGAATTTTTTTGTACGGTTTCATTCACGTGTGATTACACGTGATTCACCTGAATCACGCAAAATTCTGTTCATCATATTGATGAAAATGTTTAATCATTGTTTGTCATCAATAATATATGAAGTTTTCATTGATATAATGAAGAGTTTTATAAAAATTTATGTCAAATATTTCATAAATCTTCATAATTTCATAAAAAAGTTTCATAAACCATGTGAACATTTTTTTTTGTTTTCCTATCAATTGAAATTCAGTATTTCCATTTGAAATTTAGAAATCAACAATAGAAACTAAGATTTTTGATTTACAATTCAGAAAATTTAATTTGTAATGTAGATTTTCTATTTAAAATTCAGAAATTCTAATATTATGTACAAAATATTAGCGAAAGCGGATTATTAGTTTGCTTAAAAATGGACTTTGAACAAAAAATGAGGGGCAAAAAACCTTGAATTGCTTACATTAAAAAACTGCTTAATTGTTCTGAACTCAAACAATCAAATGAAATTAAGATTCTTCTTAAATTATTGATGAAGGCTACAACAAAAGTTCTTAATAATGTACCATTTTCAGGGAAATGGTCTGCTCCTATTAAAAAAGGCACTAAAGATGTAACAACAAAAACTCCATTACTCACTTTTTCATCAGATTCAATTTGTAAGCGAAATAATGTGCGGATGAAGCTTGTCATCAATTTGCTCTTTTATGAAACAGCTTCATCATATTTATGAAGTGTTACATTGGACGAAAATCAATGAAGTTTTCATCTTATATATGAAGTTTTTCATAAATATGATGAAGCTTTTTCTTTGAGTGTACAAACAGTAAACTACATAATATTCTGAGTGCACCTATCAAAGTGCCTTGTCAGCAGTGGCTCGTTTGTATTTTTCTGCCTGGGTAGTTTTTAAAAAAGGCTTCGGTGTCTTATTATGTTTTCCAATTTTTTTTTATAATATTTGATTGATATGTAGGTATCAATCTACACTCAGGGAAAAAGTTTCATTATATGGATGAAATTGTTTCACAAATCGTTTGTCATCAATTTTTATGAAACTCTTCATAATATTTATGAAAACTGCATAAATATGATAAAGATTTTCAAAAAAATTGATAGCAAATGTTTCATAGCCCTCATCATTTCATTAAAAATTTTCATACACTTTGTAAATATAAATTTTTCCTTTTAGAGAAATTTTTTTAAAAACTCAAAAACTTCGAAAAATTATTTAAAATTCAATTGAATTGAATTGAGTTGAGTTGTTCTTAATTTTAAATAGAATCTTTTGAATATGATTTAAACTTTTGGAATTTAAATTGATGTTTTTTAAATAGAAAATTATATTTTTAATTGCAAATGGGAAAAATCCAAACATCACATTATTTGTTCTCATTTTGCTTGAACAAATTTATAATTGTTAGTTGTTACGTAAAACACAGTGTTAAAATTTGGTGATTTTGGCTAGAAATCTAGCGATTGGTTTTTTGGAAAAAACTGATTTTAGCTGGAATTTAAAAAAAAAAAGCTAGTAAATAGCATTGTTTCGAAAATTAACACATAACACAGTGCAACAGTGAAAAAATGCACGGTCTCGACAGTATAGGTTCGATTGTACTACCAAAGGTTAGTAAAATCTTGTACTCGGACCTCAAAAGATTTTGAAAATCAGTGCACCACTCAAAAAGGCTTCCTCAGTTTTTGGCCAAGAGCTAATTCAGACTTGATGATATTGCTTAACTATATTTGGCAATAATGTAGCGAAGAGTCTGCTGAACAATTTTTATAAACATTTTATGTGCATAAAATCATTTTTTCCTGCACTTTTTTGAAAAAATATAGGAGAAAATTATTTATTTTTTTTGCTTTTTCAGCATAACTTACAGGGACTCATAATTTTTCACTAACACTATATGACAAAGTTGTAGCCATTGTAAATCTGAACAACTTTTGTGAACATATGAATTCAATCTGAATGTGTTTAGGCATCCGAAATAGCTTACAAAGACCACTTTGTACTTTATAAATAGTCGTTTTTGACTATACTACACTTTTATTGCATTTTTGTTTACTTGCTTTGTAGGAAAAAATGATTTTTTGCACATAAAATGTGTATAAAATTTGTTCAGCAGACTCTTCACTACATTATTGCCAAATTTAGTTAAGGAATATCATCAAGTCTGAATTAGCTGTAGGCCAAAATTTAAGGACACCTTTTTTTTAATGGTGGACTGATTTTCAAAATCTTTTGAGGTCCATAAAACAAAATTTGTATGTAGTAAAACTGGCCAAACCGAGTACAGGGTTTTACTAACCTTTGGTAGTACAATCGAACCTATATTGTAGAGTCCGTGCATTTTCCCAAAAGTCTTCATTTGGTGCACTGTGTAGTTTTAAATAAATAAAATGAAACACTTCAAAGCAATAAAAACAAGTACGAATTGTTGTTGTTTTACGTCTGTTTTTCAATCACGTAAAGTGAATGGTTTTTTTGATATGCTTTCTGTTTTCAAATGCAATAAACTATAGTATGCCAAGTAGATTGCAGGGAATCGTCAGTAATATATCAATTGCGTATTTTATTGCTAAGAAATGTCAAAACTTTTTCAAAAATAATAGAATTTAACACTAAATTAAATAAAGATTTTTCTACCAAACCCTTCATCAAGGACATAAAGGTAAAAGGAATATTTTGAAAAGTTGTGCCGAATCCAAAAATTCTAGCCATTTACACAACAATTATTTTTTATATTTTATTTGCCCATACGAGTAAGATGATCATATACAAAGTATTAAATTTATCTTTAAAATTAATTTTACAATAAATTGATATTTATTTGCTCTTTCGAATTTTGGGACTAAATAAATATAATGTTATCTTTATTTAGTAATACTTACTAACTTTAACCCAAAAATCACCATATAACCCAATAATTTGGATATTTCTCAAGTTTTGAGTTTTAGCTAGTTTTGTTTACTTTTCTGGCTAAAAAAATGCTATTTCTAGCGATTTTTTAGTTAGACTTAGCTGCGTTTCTTGAAAGAACAAAGTGGCCAACATTAATGAAATAGCTATAATGTCAATAGAAGACAATCAAATTTAAAACAAACGCGAAATTTGTTTTTCATATTTTTCGTCATTGGTTTGTAGCCTTTATTGTGTTTGATATCTATACAGTGTTGCCACAAGGGAAAAACAAAATTACACATGATGGTAGTCAAAATTACACAAAGAATTCTAAATTACAAATAGAATAAAAATAAATAACAATTTTATGTTATCAGGGTTTGATGTTTTCCTTTTAGAAAATTTCTGAAAATCTGTGTGATTTCTGTGAGAAAAAGTCCTTGGAATCAAGGAATATGAAACTTATTTTTTTTAAAGAATTTCGTAGATCCTTAAAGTTCTACAGGAAAACGTTTTTGGAAACTAGTGGCATTCCTTTACGAAATTAACAGGGTTGTCAACCGTTCCATTCAATTAGGTTAAATATATTTCAATTCATATGTATCGTTATGTTATTATAAGGTTAAGGGTATTTTAAGTTATTTTGTTGGGTAATTTTATGGTTAATGTTATCTTACGTTATTTCGTTAGGTTATTTTAGGGCTAACGTAATTTTACTTAATTTTTTATTATTTCACAGATAACAGCTATATCTAGCACACTTAAATTAAAAAGTTCAAAATGCATTCCAAAATTGCAACAACAGTAAAAATGAACTTTTAGATTGAATAGCCCCATTAAAAATTATTATACATGATCATACTCACTCATTTTGAAATACAGATTGTCAAAGTAGACAATCCCAGCTAGAGTTGGGATTAATCGTTCATTTTGGTGACTCGGTCATTACCGTTCAATTCGAGTTAGTGAACTAGTTCGTTCAAATCGTTCAATAGTTCTTTTTTGCTTTGACTTGTGACTGATCTACGTGTAGTGAACTGTGTCGTACGTTGGACAATTATTACGCATTATTCATGTTTTACGAGTTTTTTCACAATTTTTACTGTACATATACATAAAATTAGCATTAAAAATCGTAAAATATGCATTTAAAATTTGAAAAATATGTAATTATTACTTTTTTAACACGACTTTAGTATATTTTTGTCTTAAAAGTTTGTTGAAAATTTTAAAATTAGCTTTAATCACCGCCAGAAAGTTAATAATTGTACATTGCTGTTATTTTTGTTTTCGTGATGAAAAAAAACGTTTCAAAAAAAATATTTGTAATTTTATAAAATATATCAAAATCGCGTTTTTAGTAAGTTATCAAAAAATGTTCTGAAGGACATGTATTTGAAGCAAACTATGCAAAAAAAAGACAATATATGCACTAAAAATATGCATTTATTGCAAAATTTGTAAAAGTGCATATATAACTCAAAATATGCAAAGATATTTGGTTAACTTTGTCCTCCAGCTAACGACAGCAAACATGTATTTACATGAACTTCCGAGTCCTATTTATAACTTAAAAAGATTTTGATCGATTTTTTTTTCGAAAATTTCTGTTTAGCTGGCCAATAATATTTTAGCTGGACAAGCATAAAGCAAGCTGGACAATCCAGCCGAATTCAGCCCGTCTGGCGACCCTAATTATATGTCTCGTTATCCAGTGATTAGAACTGTCGGCAGCCAACCTGGCGGCCAGGGTTTAAATCCCGGCATATTAAAAAAATAGTGAATGAACTTTTTTTTAATTTTTATTTTGGAAAATCTATTTTTGGGCTACCTATTTCCTGGTTTTACCAATGTTGGAAATTTTGTTTCCCAGGTCTTGTCCGACACTTTTTGAACAGACGAACCTTTTGTCCAATGATGTTATCCTTTTGGGGTTGGGAATCCACTTGTTGCCAGCACTTGTTAAAGTGCCTCACCAGTGGTGATCCGTTTGTCTTTTTCTGACTGGAAATTTATGAAAATTTTTTATAATATTTTTGAAACGCTTCTTAATATTTATGAAACATTTCATAGAAACTTGTAGAAAGCTTCATCCTATTTACGAAATGTTTCATAACATTTAAGAAGAACTTCAACAGCTTTTCTTAAATATGATGAAGCATTTTCCCTGAGTGTAAGTAGTTAGTTGTTTGGTTGTTGGTTGGAATATTGCGATAACAACATGACGACAATACCGGAAGTCTGTTAAAGGTACAAACGAACATCCGTTGAAGTCATCGTCATCAATGTTCAAATACACGCCAGAGAATCCTTAAAGTTTGTCAAACGAGTATGAATGCTTTGTTGCTGAGGTAAAAATCATTGTAGTATTTTTTTATTATATCAGTCGTTATATTTAAAGTACTCATACATACACATTAGCATATGTATTTACTTTTATATCTGTGTGTGTTTTGTCACGCGTTAATTTACAAAAGTTAAATACAGATGTTGTCATCATATTGACATTTTGTTTATTTAATAAAAATAAGCAGCGATTGGCATATTTGTCCTTTTGCCATTTTCTTAAAAATACATAACCTTAATACATGTAAATTATATGTACATATATGTTTGTAATGTTTGCATAACAACTGGTTTATTTCCAATTACATAATTTGTATTGTAATTTCATATGTCGAAATAGTACACTCATAAAAAAAGTTAGTTCAAACGTCGGTTAAACGAATTCCAATTCAGTTGAGCTAATTTGTTTATGGTGTTATCGTTTAAATACATCAGTTATTTAGCTAAAGTTATCTCATTTTACCTCAAGAACTACCCTATGGGGAATGGGACCGGTTCTGTGTGTGCCGCAGGATCGGTCCCTTCATGCCAGAGACCAGTCCTCTAATAAACCATACCCATAGTCAATTTAACTACAACTGTGAACTCAAATTTAGTTCTTCTAAAATTTAGGTCATATAGATTTAGCAGACTGTGATTCCCAACTTCATTGCAAATTCTGTTGGCGCAAATTAAGGTACTATTTTCTGTTGTCGTAGCTTAATTTTCAAATATATGTTTGGGCTTTTTTATGAGTGTAGAGAAATCGCAGCAAAATAAAAATCATATTTATCAGGACTTAAACCAAACAACACAAAATATTCTGGCGAAACTGCACTTTAGGGGGCGTTCCTCAAAAAAAAAATATATGACCCCCTCTTGAATTAAAAACGAAAACTTTTTCTATTATGGGTGGCCCCGGACCCAAAAACCGGTATGCGTATTAACATATAAGTTTGGGTACTCAAATGAAACGAAATTTCCTCAAAATTTTAAAAATGATATTACTTTTATGATCCATGATACGCCCTTTACACAGATAATAATCCATACATAAAAATTCAAAAAAATGTCAGAATAGCCAAACAATTTGTAAAATAAACGAAAATTTGTTTATTTAACGAAAGTTTTCGCTAAAGAGCCATGATTACTGACTTTTTCGTTCATCAATTGAAGAACCATGTCACACAGCTCGTGCCACAATTGATTTATTGAAGAAATCGTGTGGTAACCGCATATTTTCACGTTTCGGATCCGTGAATTGGCCTCCAATATCGTGCGATTTAACGCTGCTGGACTATTTTCTGTGGGGATATGCGAAGTCGCTAGTCTACGCCGATAAGCCCGAAACGATTGACAACATTCGCCGCGTTATTGCCAATACACGGCCACAAATGTTGGAAAAAGTTCATATTAGACTACGTCCGAGCCAGCCGTGGCGGTCATATGCCAAAAGTCATATTTAAATTATAATACCAGAAGATTATCTTTCATGTCAACTTAAAAAATTCAGCTATTTCAAAGTTCTATACCTCTATAAAAAATACTCGTTGCATTATATTTGGCTATGGAGGGTGTTTTACCGGGACACCTACCATTGTAATAAAGTGCCAAATTCAAAAAATAAATGTTGCATACAAATCACAAAATTTTAACGCTTCAATCTTCTTCATTAAAATTGGTGGATGTTTCCGAGGGAAACCTTCTTTGTAAGCAAAAAAAAAAATTTGCCCTGTGGCGATGTCTCAACGTAAACCGCAAAAGTTGTCAACCCTGATCGTAAAAACCATGCGTCAATCTGGTAACATTGTGAAATAGAGACGAAGGAGATTAGAAAAATAAACAATTATGTGCAACTACTTTTGCAAAACTTTTTATTTTATGGTTTTCAATAATTTAATTTTTTATGTAAATCTTTTTTTCTATTATATTAATAACTTTTTTTAGATTTTTTTCCATAACTTGGAATCCCGTAAGAACTCCATGAATTAATTTGGCAACGGCACACACTGGGGATTTCGCGGGAAAAAGTCAAATTGTCAACATACTCTTCATGCAATATGCAGTGATATTTTGAAATTTTAGACTAAATCAAAACGAATTACTCCGATCTGACTGCCATTTTTTGTTATATCGGTCTCAAACTCAGTACTTGTATGTTTTACCGAACCAACTTAATTTAAACCTAAGAATTTAAAAACGAATATTATTTTATTATGTGAGCTAACGTTTTTCTTTTTTATTTAAAGTAGGATATTTCAGTATACTAAAATTGAAAAAATAAACTCTGCAGAGACTTAAGTTTTTTTTTGTTTGTTTATTTTTATGAACATATAACAAAAATCCCTTTTTTCTCCAAACATTTGGACCTGGAATTTTAGCCTTACTTTCCCACAGTTGGAAATCACTATAATACATTGTCTCATATCTGTTTTTACATTTTTATTCAATTTCAAGTGCCACCAGGTACCACCTCTCAATTTGTTGCAATACACAGTACAACATTTTTCAGCTGATTGATTCGGGACTCAATTCTGATAAGGCTCTTTTGTTTAACATAACTCAAGAACCGCTAGTCGGATTTTGCTGAAACAAATTTAGAAAAATCAAGAACTACAATTACTTTCATCTGTTTATACAATGTTGCGCTACATAAGCAACAGTTTCGCAGTTATAAATAAATGTATGAAGAAAAAAAAATATTTTTTGCCTAAAAAATTTAAATTTTTTTATTTTAATTCATAAAAAATCCAAAGCATTAAAACGTTTCCAGTCCTATTACTTTCACGTAAAGTCGCATAACCTATGAACAAAATGAGACATAAATCATGCAAATCGATGAACGCGTTTCGCTTTTATTCACAATTAAGTGAAGGTATGAATTTCAAAAATTTGCTCGAATTCTTTGGAAAAAACATTTATGACTTTTTTTATGATTCTCAGAATTAGAAAAAAAAGTAATAAACAAAAGGTTATTTGATTTTTATGATTGCGGTAGCAAAGTACCAAACGAATGATGCAGAAGTTCTTACGTTTGGGGCTACTTTCACAAAATATCAGAATTGAGTCCCGAATCGATATACATTTCTCTAACTTTCTTTATTTTGATTGCTTTTGTGTATTACTATATAAAAAAACTAAATTTGTGATGAAATCACTACATTTTTTGACAAATATATATTTTTCCTCACCTCCATACAAAAATCCCCAGTGTGCGGCATAGTGGAATAAATTATAATTAACATAAAAAGCCCGTTTTTTGAAATACAGATGTTTAAATAGCGGATTTTGAAAAAAAAAAACCATTTTACCTTCAAAAAAAATGTTTTATTTAAAGCGTGACAACGGTGGCTTTAAAATGAGGTATCAATAAACCATCGATATTTCCACAATCGTTAGAGGTAACTACCCAAAACTTGTACGATGACATCTCTATATGACACTTAGCTTCCATACCAAATTTGGTTAAATTAAAGGTGGTAAAAGTCGAAAATTGAATTCTTTCAATTTCGTATGACATTAATAATTTTTTTAGTCTAGGACTTGTATGATATAAAAACTATATTTCTGTTTCCAAATTTCACATTTAATATTTATTATTCTTCAGAATAAACTACACTCCCAGAATTAAAATCACTTTAATTTTTAGACAACTACTTTAACAAAGTAAAAGTCCAGAGGTGCTTCTAATAAATGTTAGCTCTAAATTAAATTTTTACTTCCATGATTAATATTATATCATACGTATTAATAATATATTACATAAACAAATTTACCAACATATTAAAGTTTCGCTGACTATTGAAAAATATCTTTTTTAAAAAAAAAAAACAATTATTGAAAAAATAGATTTTGTTTCCATTGCTTGGGATGAAAAATAATATGACAAATTCGAAAAATTAAAAATTTTTTTAATTTGAAATTTCCTTTGTTTAATTGTTCACGAATTGTTTATTTAAAAACTCATGTCCTAATAATTCCACCTGGTATTTTAAACATGTGTGGTTATATGGAATTGAAATTTTGTTTGCCATAATTGTTTGGCGCCAATTTTCTTTATTCATATGCAAATACTGGTTAAAGACGATTTCACATTCTCGTGATTTAGAGAATTTTGTAATTAAACCTATTATCATAGGGGCAGTGTTGCCACTTTTTGAATAATTATTCAAAAACGGGACTGTTTAGACGTTTGTTGGATAATTTTTGAATAATGACATTTTTGTGTAATTTCACTTTTAACGAAAATTCTCGAAATTTTTGCTAACTTTTACGAATACAGGAAATATGAGTCCGAGAGCTAGTTAATAAATAAATTTTTGTTTTCAATATTTAGGTAAACCTTAATTTATGTATGTTCCATTTGTGTTTTAAATCTCATATTTTCATAATCTTTTGCGAAAATATTGGTCAAACTCGAATATTTTTGCCAGTGTGTCAAGACCATTTAAAAAAGAGGCAACAAAGTGACATCTGTGCGTGTTATGATTGTAATTTTGAAATTACTGAATAAATTAAAATTTTTGTGGTTTTCATTACGGTTCGGACCTTAAGCCAAGAGCGAAATTTTTTCGCTGTAGTGAACATGAGAGAGAAAAACTAGTCGTTGACCTTGCCATTGATTAGACAAACATATTGTTAAGGCAGGAAATTTAGAGCTAGTTTTTGGGATGTAGTTCAAGCTTGTTTGTAGTTTTAACGAAGTTCAAACTTAAAATGCTGTTTTTGAGATCAAGTTTATTTTAATTTAATTGTAGTTTAACCGGCCAGCATTCGCCGTTTAAACTAAGTTTTGAATTATCAAAACATAACAGCTGTGAATGAAAATTATACATAACTAAAACATCTGTTAAGTAAAATTCCAAAAAAACAATATATAAGAAAGTTTTGAAAAAGGATGTTTATAAAATTTGTGTCTTTATTTATCCATCAATTGAAATAAAAATTGAATTTCTTTTGTTTAAAAATTGTTTGTCCGTCTGCTGCCTTCCATTTTTACATTTATTTTAGTCCATTTTATATCTAATTACATCCAATATTAAACAAAAGAAATATTTAATTGTTGGGCACAAAATAAACAAACATTTTTTTCTACGAGCGTTGTGTTGTTTGTTTTTTCATTTTTGACATTCGCAAGTGCTTCCATATTTATTTTGAAAATGGCATTACTTGGTTTGGTGTAAAATATGGTAATCTTATTTAATTTTAGATTTTTTGAACCATCACTGAAAAACAGCATTTACGTTTAAAAGCAGTTTATATATTATTAAAGTTTAACTAAACAAAAACTAACTAAAGTTTAACTAAACAAAACTAACTAAACTAAAGTTTAACTAAACAAAAACTGGCTCTTAGAGGTCTATTCTTACGAAAACGTTTGTGGCTATGGTTAAGACTGTATTCACCATGTGTTTGTTGTTGCAAAATTCACAACAAATTTTATTTATTTGAAATTTTATTTAAAAAACAAAACAAAAAAATAAAGTCCTTGTACAGATATCATCATAAAATGACAAATAAAATTTGAATTTTATTGTTGTTTTGTAAAGAAAGTTAAGACGTTCAGTCTTAAAAATTATCTTATGACAATCACAACGAGTCAAAAGTAGGAATAGGCCTGTAAGTCTAAGTGGTCTCAAATGTTTATGTATGAATTTTTATATTAAAAACAATTATTTAAGTTTTGTGCAATTTCGTATGGTTTTGAATAATTTTTGCACTACGACTGTGTAAGTTTTTGTTTTACTGGTGGCAACCATTTTGTCCAGTTTTTTAAACATCGCTTCGTTTTTAAGATGTAAGCCCATTAAAAAATGGATCTTTAAAAAAAGTTCTACACACAGAAAAACATTTAGCTATTTGCCAACTTAAATTCGGGTAATGCGACTCAAATTCGGTTACTTTTTACTTCAGGCGGTTGACACAACAAAGTTCGGTTAGTTCAGCTGAATTTTAATTACAACACTCAACATATTCAGAAATCTAATGAAAATACCATTGTACTAACTGAATTTATAAGTTGTTACCATGAAACAGGTTTTAGGGAGGGAATTTAGAATATTTTAAATTAATTTTTTAATCTTTTATATATTCTTTTATTGAAAAATTTAATTTTGGTGGAGGAAATGTCCCATTTTCCCTTCCCCTGGATCCTCGCCTGCATAAATATACACTTTTCAATTTGTTTGGCACTTTATTTCTCTGTGTGTAGCAACAAATAAGCTTATATGGCAACACCGCATCACATTCCGTTTTCTCTGACATTATTTTGTAGTTGCAAATTGAATTGTGGTCATGATAATACTGTTAATAACCCACATGCTCATAGATTTCATAGATCTGAAACTCTTTGACATTAGATGTAAGTGCACGTAACTCATGATAATGTGTTCGACCCCAGTGTGCCAAACGGATCCGTAACGGATCCGCATCTTCGTATTTTCTATCCGTAACGGAATCCGTTACTGATCCGTTACGGATCCGCAAGCGGGAGAAATTCCTCTCGAAAAAACGGATTCAAAAACGGATTTTATGTCCGTTTTTTGGATCCGTTACGGACTCGTTACGGACATCATATTAGGATCCGTTACGGACCCGTTTGTTTTCATAAAACGGATCCGTAGCGGAATCCGTTACGCATCAGTTTTGGATCCGCAAGCGGGAGAAATTCTTTAAAAAAAAACGGATCCAAAAACGGATTTTATGTCCGTTTTTTGGATCCGTTACGGACTCGTTACGGACATCATATTAGGATCCGTTGCGGACCCGTGTATTTTAATAAAACGGAATCCACTGCGTGGTTTTAATTAAAAAAGATTTAATATTGTGATGAATTTTTTGTTTTAATTTTTTTTTATTATTATTATTAAATTCACAGTCATTTGATAGTAAAGTAAAAACAATTCAGTCAGTTCATTTAAAATTAACATATAAAAGTAAAATACATTAAAAACATAAAAAACAATTCATAGAATATTAAAAAAAGTTTGTTTACAAAAAAATAAATTAATGGCCTAACCCACTGATTCCGTTTTTTAACTCTATTACGGATCCGGAACGGGTCCGTAACGGATCCGCATCCGTTTTAGTGCGCATTGGGACATTCGTAGTACCAAAAATATTTGAATGTGTATAAAAAAATGAGTTTGTTGTTAAAAGAAGAGTTTCAGATCTATGCAATCTATGCAGATGTTATTTTGTGGAAAATTTCTTCTTCAAGGGAGTTAATACGTGACGTTTTTAAATGGCAATAGATTTCAGTTGTAACCATTTACAAGTTAACCAAAAATATATCAAAATGTTATGTGCTGTTTTGCCTTTGGATATTTATCCAAAGTTCATTGAAGAATTTATCAATGGTAAAAAAAAATTAAAGGATGCAAACATTAAATTGTCTTTTGAATGGTCTTGTAATGACTTCTTTAGGTTGCATTCATATTAATGAATTTTAAATTGTTTACTTTTTAGTTTTACCGAAACACGGTCAGAATTTTTTTCCAAAAAGAAATAACGCCCCTTAAAAAGCTACTGTTGAGTCACTTACTTTGTGTGAAAGATTAATGTATTTGATTTTTTGTTTTCTGTTCGGCTAAACCGTCTACATACTACTTTTACTCTACTAATTACATAAATCAACACATTTTTCATCAAGGACACCTTTTTTCTGCGGTATACCCTTTTGATCATGAATAATTACAATTATAATGACCAGTCTTTCCCATACATATCCTTTAGCTGATACTGCTACTGCTACATCTTGTTATGCTTGTATTAAATTCTCGCTCTCTCTCTCTCTCGCTTCAATGTACATGTACTTGTGGTATTGTGTAATTAACCTTATGTTTAATGATAACTTTCAAAATGATTAATATACTCACTTGTCCCAACATTGCACAGTGGGATATATCACCAATTTTTAGGAAATAATTCGGCCATTTCTTATTTACAATTAGTGGACCGATTGCAATGTAAATGTGGAACAGTGACGTAATATAGAGTTTAAGTTTTGTTGTTAACATCCCATAGCTACCGGGTTCGGCAATACAACCCCCTAATGTAGGGCACTTTTTGCATAAACAATTTTGAGTGCTAGTCATTTTTTGTTTCTCATCCGATTTTTAAAAAATTACCATATTTTTAATCTGAGGGTTATCGAATATATTTATTTAACCAAATAAATTCTTGATTAAATAAAAATTAATGCAATATCTTGTTCCACTCAAAAACTACATTCGGTATTAGTAATATTTAAAAAAAATCAAATGTTTGAGATTTGTTCCCCAAAAAGCACCAACAGTATTTTGACTCCAAATATATATTTTCTTTCAATGCGTATACAGTACACTCAAAAAAATAAGTTAGTACAAAAGTTAGTAAAACGTCTTGTAAATCAGGTATACTATTTTTTAGCAAATTTTTTTGCTAAAATCGTGTTTTAGCTAAAATTTTTGTTATACTTATTCAGCACTTAACTGTTTTATACTAATGCTTTACTAATATACTAATGTTTTACTAATTAATTTTGCTAAAAAAATTGTGCTGATAAGCACATTAATAGTGTGGACGACAACCAGATTGAAAGATATACGCAAAATGAAGCAGATGTCGCGGCATGTCAAGATGTAGTAGAGAAGAGGAAAATGATACTAAAAAGTACAGCTCTAATAAGACATATAAAAAAATCAACCATGGAAGACTTTTGTATCTGTTTTTCATACATAAAACAAAATTGAGGATTACAACAACTTAAATTGTGCGTTGTCACCGGCTTGTGAAAATAATTGTCTTTTAATTAAATAAAAGACAAAATAAAATATTTAAATTTAATATGTATTTCTAAACTAAATGTTTATAGATTTTTAATCTAGTGTGGTCAAATTGCAAACAAACAAACATATGCAGACATGTAGACAGAGTAAAGCGAAAGACAAAGACACACATCTTAGGTAGATTTTTATGGTTCCTTTTTCTTATTGCAAAAAAAGGGTTGTTTTTTCGTTTCGTTTCTATAATTATCTTCGGCAGTTGCGTCCTTTAAAAGAAAGCATCATTTAGACAACCATTGATGTAAGTAGTTGAAAGAAAATTTTTGTTATGTTATATATATTTATTTATATATATTTACAGATATTAAATTAATTCATGTCGTCAATGTGGGAAAATGAAAACTTTTATATTTCGTAATTATTGTAAATTATTTTTAATAGAATCACAAAAATATGTTTTATGATTTTCAGCAAATATATTAACTAAATTACAATTTTTTTACAATTTTTTTGCGGTTTTTTCAGTCTACTAAAATTCAACAAAAAATTTATTAATTTTTAGCAAGGCATTTTTATTTCTAATCTACTAAGTGTTAGCAAAACTTTTGCTGAATCTACTAATTTTGTTGCTAAAAATCAGCTCGCTGATTTTCAGCAAAAGATTTTGCTGACATTAGCAATTTTTTTGCTAGGACCATCCTGACTAAAATTTTGCTGACTCAGCAAAAATTTTTGCTGACTTTACAAACTTTTTTTTTTGAGTGTATGCATACTATTCTAAAAGGTTTTTTCATGTGAAAGCGAGCTGAAAAAATCTGTGATTTGAGTATACTTCCCCCCCAACCGCTTCTAAAGTTGCCACATTTTTAAGACAAATATAAATTTTAACCCACTGTTGATGTAGCGGAAGCGGTTGTAGCTACTTCAGCATATACCTAATTTATGACTGACGTGGCATCAAAAAATCTAAAAAAATTATTATTGGAATTTTCTATTTTATTTTTCAGAATTGTGAGAATGTTTACAGCAAATCATAAACTCTGACACCATTTTTATATCGTTGACTTTGAAGTCTATTTAAGTTCAAAAAATCATTGGACTATGTCTATTAATAAATATTTTATTGGATAGTTAAAATTTACATTCTAACATTCTAAAAACACCAATTTGTAGCTTCCTAATAGGATTACCCAAGTCGAAATCTACAATGATAGCAAACACTTACATGATATGTTTATAACTTCTTAACAGAAAATCTTCAAAAGTTACCCTCCATGCAAATATTTTTTATTATGAATGCTAATTGTATTCACTTCTTAACTGTCTTCAATGATGCAACATATGAAAACTCATTTATAATAAGAAATTTTTGCAGAAGAGGTAACTTTTGAAGACTTCTTGATAAAGAGTTATTAACATGCCATATAAGTGATTGGTATCGTTGAAAAGGAAATTAACTACGGATTACAACATTTTTAAAAATAATTCTATCTAGCACTTCTGGTAGAACAAAAACTTGGGTAATCCTATGAGGATGTTAAAAATTCCGGTTTTTATTAAAATGTAAATTTTGATTATTTAAGAAAATATTTATTAACAGACATAATCCAATGTTTTATGGACTTAAATATACTTTAAACTCAGCAATATGAAATTGGTGCAGAATTTGTGTTTTGCTGTAAATAATCTCAATATTCCCAAAAAAAAAAAAAAATTCAAAAATGGGATTTTTTAAATTTTTTTGCTGGCACGTCTACATTTTAAGCAGGGATTTGAAGAGACTTACCCAGTAAAATAGGTATATGTATTTACAACATCTTCCGCTACCCCATTAGAGACTTGCGAATTTTGGAACAGTGGGTTAAATTTGATCTTTAATTTAGAAGCGGATGGGGGGAAAGCATATTCAAATCACAGATTTTTCAGCTCGCTTTAACATGAAAACGCTTTTTAGAATAGTATGCATACTTTATATGTTTTGAATAAAAATATTTTTCTGGCTGCTGCTGTTAGTGCTTTTTTGGAAAAATATTTTTTTGCTTGATTTCAAATTCACTTTCAATTAAAATTCAAATTCACTTTCAAAATATATATTAAATGTTTAATTAAAAATGAATTTGGTGCACACAAAATGTCCAGTTTGTACAAAATATAAAGACAAAAAAAGAAAAAAAATGGAAAAACTTAAAAAAGTCACCAAAGTTAAAAAAATTTACCAGAATTTAAAAAATATGTTTAATTACAATTTCTCAAACATTAAAAAGAAAGTAAAAATTTAAAAAAATAGTTCACATTAGAAAACTCCTTGAAATTAAGATATATTAGAAAATTCCCAAATAAAACAAAAAAATCGGCAAATTGAGAAAAAATATATTCCAAATATTTAAAACAACTAACCAAAATTAAAAAATAGTCCGTAATTAAAAAAATAAAAATGTTTTCGTGATAAAGAGGTTTTAAGTTTTATTTAGGTGAATTTTTTAATTTTAGCGATTTTTTTAAATATTTGCGATTTTTTTTTTAAATTTTAAAAATTTTTTAAATTTAAAAAAAAAATCAAGCATATTAGCTAGGTTGATACTAAATAGTATTTCGATCTGGCTATAGATCTCATCCGAACCCGAAGTTTTTGTAAATATACGGAGGTTGGCAGCTCGTTATAAATTAAAAATAAGATAAAAATAATCTCGATGTATATAAAAACAAAAAACTTATAAAATTGTAAAAAAATATTACTTGAGCCAGAGTAAAAACTAAAATTAATAAATAGAACAATTTTTGGTCTTCAAATTTTAGTAACATCGTGTTGCTTGTTAGGAAAAGCCCCTAGAAACGTGTTTGATTACTAAGAAGACAAGAATGGAGCAAGTTGTGGAGGCTCTAGCTTTTCTAAAATTTCGGATTCTGATGAGATTTTTAGCCAGATCGAAAAACTAGTATTAACCTAGCTAATATCTGTGGTTTGTTTTTGTAAATATACGGAGGTTGGAAGCTCGTTGTAAACTAAAAATTACATAAAAATAATTTTGATGTAAATAAAAACAAAAAACTAATAAAATTGTTTAAAAAAAAATGTTTACGTATTTCTGTCGATTTTTTTCTTTTTAATTTTAATTTTTGGCAATTTTTTTCTGATTTAGCGTTTTTTTTATATTACCTTTTTTTTCCTCTAATTTTTGACTACTATAAATTTGTTAAATAAAAAACATTATTCAATTTAATTTTTAATATATATGATTAAAACCTTAATTGCAATTAAAATCAATTAAATTTTTAAAAATTATTTTTATATTCAATTTTAGTTTTTTCTGTGTAGTTTAAGCCAATGTAGTTTGTGTAAATCAATCATTTTTGCGTTAAATAACTTGTGTTTGAAACTAAAAATTGGCCTCGATTTCGTCCCGCTATTCACAAAAAACTGGACCTGAGTAAGTCCATATTAGGAATTAATAATTCCTAATTTGAAATTGTTAATTCCAAATTAGGAATTAACAATTTCAATTGTGGAGATAACCAACACAAGTAAGGGTGTTTTTGGTCTACAAGCATATTACAAATATGTTATTTTTTTGCAAATCGAATGAGAAACATTCGATATTGCCGCCTCCAGGGAGTCTGGAAGGTTTAACATCAAAACTAAAACTCGACCTTACGTCACTTATGCCTGTTTTTACTTTGGACCACAAAGTAAGAAATGGCAGAATCATTTTTAAAAATTATTTGATATATCCCACTGTGCATTGTGTTACTCCGTGTATGTCAGTGTCACTGGCTTTCATTTACAACCGTAGTAAGTAGATCTTCTATAGGAACGAAAACACATTTGGCACAAAATTAAACTATCAGTGAAGAATATAACGACAAATTACATTTTAAACACTAAAAACTTTTGAATGGAAAATATTTATTACTCAAAATATTTCCCAACAGGCATCCACATTAACCATATACTGTATAAAACATTACATTACATTATTAAAAAATTTATATTTTGAATAAAAAATGATTAACGATTTTTCTAACAAAAATATTAAAAATTTCTAATCACTTAATCAGAGCCGTAGCCAGTGGGGTCACACAGCAAATTTTTAAAAATTTTCGTATAGAAAGTATATTTTTGAAAGAAGGTTTAATTTTTTAATTGAGAATTTTAGTGGACTAAAAATAATGAAAACTTTCAGTAAACTAATGAAACTTTTCTTCTTCTAAGGTGAACGAAAAATTTCTTAAAACTAATGAAAAAAACATAAAACTACTTTTCATGATAGTGGGTTTTTAATTAAACTTCTTCATTGTGTAAATGAAACATTTAATCAGACTTGCCAAATATGTTTTTGCGTTCTCCCCAAAACAAATAAAAAATATATCCAAAAATCCCCAATTAGAGAAAAAGTGGAACAGAGTAGTAAAGTAAAATTTTTTATTTATATTTTATTCAATAAGTCCGTGACTTTTCGAACTTCCCTCGTAGTTATATGAAATGTAACATTGCTCCCCTCAAGTACCACCTGTTAATAGATTACTGTCAAATTTTGAGCAAGTTTCGTCATTTACTTTGCGTTTAACAGCTGTTCAAAACATACAACCTCGTGGATTTTTTTAAAAATGAAAAAAAGTGAATTTCGAGTGCTTATTAAACATTATTTTTTGCGAAAAAAAAACCGTCAATTGAACCAAGGAAAAGCTTGATAAATACTATGGGGACTCTGCACCATCGATTTCAATGGTAAAAAAGTTGTTTACTGGCTTTCGTTGTGGTCGCACAAGTACAAATGACGCTGAACGTTCTGGACGGCCAATTGAGGTCAATACACCCGAAAATGTCGAAAAAATCCACGATATGGTGTTGGTCGATCGAAGAGTAAAAGTGCGTGAGATTGTTGATGCCATAGGCATTTCATCTGGCAGTGTGGTTTCGATTTTAATTGATCAGTTGGGTTAAGAAAGCTGTCTGCAAGATGGGTGCCGCGTTTGCTCACAATGGACCATAAACGTAATCGTGACCAATAAGGTGATGGCAAACAGTTTTTTGGGATGTACGCGGTATAATCCACATCGATTACTTTCAAAAGGGAAAAACAATAAACAGCGAATATTATGACAACTTATTGGACCGATTTAACGAGGATTAAAAAAAAAACTACCCCATATGGCCAAGAAATGCCTATTTTATGGACCTCGAAAAATCCTATTTTTTTGAAAGGGATACAAAAATTGGAGAAACGTTGGACTAAGTGAATTGAGCTAAATGGAGATTATGTAGAAAAATAATTTTTTTTTGCAAAAAAAACTGTGTTTTATTCAAAAAGTAACAGACTTATTTATCCGCCCTCGTATGTATTATAGTTTTTGGTTAGTATTGTATTCTAAAGCTACATTCACACTAGTTAGCAACAACAAAACCTTTAATACTCTCGAGATGACCTGTATTGGCTCCCTGTGGCTTATCCAGTATTAAGACTGGGTGACTATAAGATTATTTTTTTAAAAGTCTAACTCGTACTCTGTAATTATTAGGGGTTCAAAGTAATCGGGTTTGGTTTTGTGCGAGTAACTCGATTTTGAGGTTTTTAAATTACTCGATTAATCGAGTAAGATTTTAAAATAACTCTAGTAACTCGAATAATGTTATTTCACTAATTTTCCCTAAAAAAATACACAACAATGCACAAAATATATGCAAAATCAGGAGTTCCGAAATGTATTTTATCAAAATTACAAATATACGTTAGGTCAAAATAAAAAGGATCTTCTGAATTAATATACAATTGGGGTGTTTTACTTTATTTTCTTACGTTTTTATTTGTTTGACTTTAATAAAACATTAGGGATATATCTTTTAGCATTTTTTGCAAATATCAAGACTAATATGGCATAGCAGGCTATACCTTGGAAAAACATAAAGAAAAATTTTATTATTTTTTCGTCGTCGTTAAAAAATTGCAGCAGCAAATGCTTTGAAGTTTGGGAAACAGATTTTTGTTAAATTTTATTTTATTCTTTTTTTAATTGATAACTTTTAATTTATGTAATTAAGTTATATATATCCGAATGAAAGAAAAGAGAGAAAGAGTCAATCCGAACTGTAACACCAAAAAATTATGAATTAACCACACTCCAAAAAAACTTGTTTCGGATTAAAGAAATTTTACTTAAATTGAGTAAAAAATAGGAATGGTTTAGCTCCAAAGCCAAATTTTCTTAAAAAATTTATACTTTTTTCCTTAAATTTAGGATATAAAATTGTATTTATTTTTACCAAAAATAAGTATAAATATATTTGGGCATAGGAAAATTGTCAGTAAAACAGAATGTATTTTTCTTTATTTTAAGTAAAATTGTCTTTAATATATTTAAAAATTTTGTATTTTTTTGTAATAAAGTGTAAAATTTCTTCAAAGGAAGTACATTTTTTCTAAACAAAAGTAAAAATTTCTTCAAAATATGCAAAACTTTCTTTGTTTTAAGGAAGTTTCATACTTCAATTGAGTATATTTTAAATATGCAAATGTTTCCAAGTTTTAAGGAAAAAATATACTCCAACTGAGTAAATTTTAAGTTATAAGAGTAAAAAACTTCCTAACAATAAGTAAACGTTTCCTAATTTTATGGAAATAACATACTCTAATTAAGTATATTTTACTATATAGAAGTAAAAGTTTTTCTATAAATATACAAAAGTTTCCTTGATTTAATGTAATAATATACTCCAATTGATGAAATTTTACTAAATATATACTAAAATTTAGTATGTGTTTACTATGTAATAGTACACAATTTATTATGAAACATGTTTACTTAAATTCAGTATAAATTATAATAAGCTTTAAGATATTATCCTCAACTTTAGTACATTGCTGTACTTAAATTTAGTAAATAATTTCATTATTTTTAATATTTGTGTAGCAAAACTAATGAAGAATTTGAATTAAATATACAAACTTTTTACAATTGCAAGTAAATGTTTTCACGGTTTAAGTACTTAACAAGAGTAGGTACATTCATAAACATTTTTTCTCTTCAGCAAAAATGTTGCGTTTTTTCTGCAATTTTTTACAAAATATACATTTTTGAGTAGTAATAAAAAGTAAATAAAGACAAATTTAGTATTAAAGTAAAGGTATTTTCAATTCGAATGTTTGCACAATATAATAGTTTTGCGATTGTTGCGATTTTTTTATTTTTTTTATAGAATATTTAGATATTTAAAAGATTCGCTTAATTTGTGAAAATCTGACCTTTTGGAGTAAAATTTGTTGTGTTGCGACCGTTCGTTTTAGTATAATAATGTCTGTAATTGCTCATGGATATTTTAAAAATATCTTAAAAATGTGCTATTTTAAGCATTGGTCTCCGTGCGGGTTGTTTTTTTCTTCAAAATAAAAAATAAAAATAGTTTTTTACCAGTACAATATTGTGCACATCATGGTGCCACGTAAAAAAGTTATAGCACTCTTTGACAACTATAATATGTAAATTAAAACGGTAACTGGTACATTGCTTTAAGCATATTTTAATTTCTTTATTTTTAACAATAACCTAGCTTAATTTTTGTACAAACTGGAATAGAACATATTTTTATTTACTCGATTAATCGACCAAAATTGTTTGAATTATTCGTTACCCGAAATTGGCCATTTTTAGTTACTCGAACAATTGTTTGATTTATATTCATCGATTAATCGAGTAACGGTTAACCTATTGAATACCCTAGTAATTTCGGTCCAGTAGTTAAGAAGTTGCATATTAACTACCACGTTTTCCAGTTTCAAACTACAGTGCCTTTATATAATTTACTCAGTGTATATTTGATAGTGAATTTTTTTTTGTGTATGAAACATAATCTAAATTAAGTAATATGTTTTCTTCTTTAGCAAAAATGTGCGTTTTTGTATGCGAAATAAATGTTTTTTTCTATGGGGCAATATTGACACCGAGGGAGGAAAGTGTAAGTTTTTTTTGGGATGGTATGAAGGTTAACCATTTAAAATCAACTGTCGATTTTTTTTTTTTTTTTTTTTTTTTTAAAGAGAAGCAACACTCAGGAAATTCTTCCTATTCATTATTGTAGTGCTTTCTTTGGAAAGGGGATAGTGGAAAGATGAAAGGTGGTGAAAGATGAAGGGCTTCAAACATTGCAACACTGTAATTGCGCGAGATGATAAGTCTTAGAACAGTTGTTGCTCGTCACCTGATGTAGAGTTGGCGAATTTATTGAAGCGTTTTGGTTTCATAGCCCTGATTCATTATTTTACTTCGGTGGGGTTAAGTGCTATGGGAACACCGAAGGTGGGCGCAGCGATACATATAAGTGATAGAAAAGTCATACATATTATTTTTCTAAATTGATGTTGTCGTCACCGGGAATAGAACCTGGGACCATCTGTGTAACAGTCCAACGCGCTAACCATTACACCACAACGCCCACAAATAATAAAATAATAAAAAAACGAATGTTTGTAAATATTCTTAACTTGATTTTATTTCCCATTAACTAACACTATTGGGATACTATATATTTTAAAAATATCACTTTAATTTTTTACGTTTTACAACATTTTTCCAAATCATTCTTGCCACATGTCTGTTTGCGTGATGTAACATTTCTTATTTAATTTCCTTTCATCAGATTGAATTAAGCCACAAATATCACAGAGCTGAAAGAAATACAATATTTAATAATATTAACCCTACACCAGTTATGTAAACCAGCCGATTTCAAACAGCTAGTCGATCTGCTGCCGACTACTTTCCTCAGCCGGTGAGCCGCCGGTCATCTTCGGCTTCAAACGTCTGACCGATACCAATATGGAATTTTTCAAATAAGTTTCAAATTTTGTCGTGTTATGCACAGAATATTAAAGAATTTAAACATTAATTTGTAAATAAAAAGATGAACAATTTTTGCAGACAAATTAAATTCTAATTAAAAACTTGTTGAAAATAACGACCTTTAAATAAACCGGTCTACTCACTTTTCTTTTAAATGAAATGTATTTTTCATTTACTTTTAACTTTAAAAAACTAACTCAAAATCCATAAAAATAAATGATTTTCTTTTCATTTTACTATCAAAAATAAAATAAAAAAACTTTTAAAAAACTACCAAATTTGTAAAAATAAACTATTTTATTTTAACTATCAACATCAGCATTAACTTTTTGGTTCAAATAAAGATTTTTTTTTGTAAAAAGAAAATTTTAAATGAAAATAATAACAGGTACAGACAAACAGCATTTATGTGTAGTTTGTTTTTTAATTAATGGTAAAATAAGTTTAAAAAAATACTTCTTTGTGGTTTAAATGTATATTCTTTAAAAAATAATGTTTACTGATTACTTTATTTAAAAGTAACTACAATCAGTTACTGTTAAAATATTGTGAGTGTACTCTGTTACTTTCTTGATTATCCAAAACCATCTTCTATGATAACGCACCAAAAATTTCAAACAATCGTCTATTATCTCAATATCTTAACATATATTTTTTCAGATGCATTATATAAAACTTAAAGGTCACATCGTTAGCTTAATATTGGTTTGAACTATACACCAAAAAGTCGAATTCTTTTAATTTTTCTTAAAATCTACATGTTTGTTTTCCCGATTAATTGAGGCATATATTCTAAGCAAAACTAAAAATCTTTTCACTTTCATATTAATTTAATCAAAAGTAATTATGTTTTTACATAAAACTACTTTTCTTGTTTTGTGATTCACATCAACTTTTTTTTTTAATATCGAGCCCAAACCGCCAAAAAGACGTAAGCGCCACGATTTTCCATTTTCGATTTTTGGTGAAAATCTTTGTTCTTCGATCATTTGCATCATTCTTCAAAATTTCATAACTCTATGAAGTACCGTTACGTTGTCCTATAGGACAAACTACAGCTTGTTTACATATTTCGTGATTACACCAGCAATATTATTGCACAACTTTATTTATTCTATTACCATATGTGGTAATCGGGTACTTTTAAACACGAAAATCGGGCACTTTTAAACACGAAATGCAGAAATATTTTTATTTAGTCGCTATCGACTTGAAAGTCATTAGCGGTTTTCATTCTTGGTGTTATATTTACTGCGATTTTTTCACAACAAAGCGTGAGTGTCATTTTTCAATGTATGATAAATTTATAAATCAGCTGATTTTTGTTGTTCGCTACATATTTATCAACAATTATGTTAATTTAAGAAAAATGACAAAATTTACACAAAAAGAAAAAATCAAAAAATTTTTAGTGTAAAATGCTTTTGCTTTAAACTGGGTTTCTCGATATTTTTATTAATTTTTCAGTTTTTTCAATAGTTAACGCAAAATAAATTTTTTTGAACGCAGAACAGTCAGCTGTTTTTTTTGCTGATAAATTTATCACGCGTGTTCACTACAGTTTTTTTTTGTGTGATATTTCGCCACAGCGTAGTAACTTTTAGTGCAATACATTTTGTTGTTGGTTCTGGTAAATTCTGTTAAATTTATCAAACTTACACCATAAACCAGATCTACAAGGGATATTTACTACCAAGAATGAATACCGCTATTGTATCCAGCAAGAAAATTCACTATTCTGGTAAAGTGCTGCTTTTTTGCAAGCAACTAAAAATTTAACGAAATTTTAGATGATTTTACAGTTTATTTTTGATGTTTTTATTTTACTAATATTTAGCAAAAATATTCTGCTAATTTTACTGCTTTTTCCTGCAACATAATTTTTTACTAATTTTTAGTAACTTTTTTTGTTATTTTTACAGACTTATTTGTATGAGCGTAGAAATTTAATTTAGGTCTTTTGGACCTATATATTTTATATTTTTAAATTTTTTTGCTAAATCCTTAGAAATAAGCTCAATTTTTATTTTGGAATAAGATAATAAGATCATAATTTTTTACATAATTTATTATAAACTTTTTTTATTGTAACATGAAGTTAAAGTTTATTTTTTTCAAAAATGTTTTAATTTTTGTATTAAAAATACAAAAATTGTTTTTTCGGACTTTCTATACTTTCATATATTTAGTTAGAATATTGTTGTACCTTAAGTCTAATATTGTCATATTATATTTTATTTGTTGCTTTTCAAAAAGTTTGATCAGTTTCATGATAGACAATACAATTGTTTCATTGGCATCACCCAAATCTTAAGTTGTCTGCAATAGAAAAAGATAATTTGCTTAACTTAAACTGATGAATAATATAATTATAAAAATATAAGAAAAGACCTAGATTATTTTTTGTGGAACTTTTTTAACAAATAATATGGTAGTTTTTTTTAGCGTTTTTCTGTTAAAAACCCAAAACCAATGGAAAAATTAACTAACTAACAAAGTTGAGGTTTGTAACTCTTGTGCAAAATAATTAAACATTTTTTTTTTGTTGGACCATAATTTGATGGGCTTTTTTAATATTTTGTCGATTATCTCTTTAACATATCAAAGAAACCCGACTTTTTTACCTTATATTTTAGATCCTTTTAAAAAATATGTTCCAGTGCAAGATAAATTTATATAGGCAGTGCTAGTAGAACAACAACTACCACAATACAAAAACAACAGGCATTTTGTTGTTGCCTACAGTGCACCGAAATGTCAAAACAAGCTGTTTCGTTGTAGAAAAAAATCGATAAAATTTAATTTTGACATATCGAAGACCAACATACATATAAAAAGGTAAGAGGAAGATAAACAGCTGGGCTACTAGCACTACCTAATATAAATTTATCTTGGTTCCAGTGATTTTTTGTTTTGTAAAAAAAACAATTAAAATATTTAAATACGAGTTAATTTTGTTTTATTTTAACAAAAACAAAGTTAGCCGTTTTCTTGTAACGTTGTATATAGAGTAAACATCGTATTTTTAAAAAATTAGTGTCACAAATGTTTTACCAACTCTGGGAAGCTTATTTTACAATTTGTTGTGTTTTTATATTTCAAACTTTTAAAAAAAGAAAAACAAACTTTTTTTTATTGTTTCGCAAATTTATAAATAGATATTTTTTAAGAAATAATCGTGGCATTTAAGAAATTAAAATAAAATTTAAAATGCGACAACAGTTGTAAAGGTCCGTACCCAGTTAGAAACCTGCCAGTACTACAAAAAATCAAGCACTGACATACCACTGGCTAACCGAGGAACTGTACATAAACTACGGGCAGAACACTTGTTTAAGACGCTTTACGAACGTTTCCAAAAAGCGGTTTGCCAGGATATATTTTACAATAATTTCAGTGGTGTACAGCAAAAATCATTGGCATAGAATTGGCTGAGACCACTATGCCACGATTATTTCTTTAAAAAATATTCGTTGATATATTAAACATAATATTGTTTGCGAAACAATTGAACAGTTCATGCGAATAAAGGCGAATATACCATTTGTAGAATTTTACAGGGGACAATAAAAACGCAGGAAACGGTTAAAAAATAATATTTTTTGTCAACTTTTTGGTATTAGGATTTAAGTCACATCTACCTACATATATACAAAATTTTAGTAAGGTATTCGAAAGAGAACTTGCCAAAAATTGTACTTCAATTTTTGCTTAAATGGAAAAAGGGCGAATATCCAAAAAAAAATGTATTGAAATTTGAATAAAATGTGTTATTTTGCAGCAGATTTTGACTACATTTTCATGAGACTTGCAAAACTTGACGAACTATGGTTGGTATTTGTTTGTAACACTTTAAGGACAATTAAGTACAATTTCAAATTTTAGCGAATATCAATTTTAAACTAGCAGCTAAATAATTTTTATATAATATTTTGTTAAGGGTGGATATTCGCCCTTTTTGCTTTCCACACTTATAACTCAAGAACGGTAAAATTTTTTGCCAATATAATAATGCCCAGTTTTTCACTTCGTATTTAAATGCCATTTGGACTTTAAGTTCCATTTAAATACATACGTCAGTTTTTAACTTCAAATTTTTTTCCGGTGGTGAAACAAACAATAAAAAATAAATTTAATTACAGCAGCCAATAAAAATTCAACTTCGGTTGCACTGAAATTTTCACTTCTCCTCATTTTTATTTTAATAATTTAATTATAACTTAATTATATATATTTTATTTCTATATTTTTTTTCTTCTATTCTTCAAACATCTGTTCTATGAATAATGATCATTAATTTTTTGACATTTCATGATGCTACCATACTTTTGTCGCAAATAAATAACAATTATCATTTAAGACTGTAAAACTGAAACTGTATTTAAATACAACTTAAATTTAAATAAATAGCAATTAACTAATTGCATATTTAAATACTAAGTTAAACACTGGGCATAAGTGGGGTTTGTTCCTCGTAATGTTGTTTTAACACATTGTTACCGAAAGTAAAATTTTTGTATGTTTTTGTGTTGTATTTAATCAAAATTGTGCGTGAGTTCACTCCCAATTTAAACAAAAATATAAAAATATACGAATTATTGCACTTTCAAAGTCATTTTTTTAGCCTTAAAAGTCAAAATTTCCCCAAAATTTCTGCATAGAATTGTAGGGCTCTGCTAATAAAATGCATTTATGCGAAAAAGTGGTCTATTCGTCCTTATTCGCATAAACTGTTCAATTAAAAAACATTTATTTTTCAAACTGTAAAATGATCTGTCCAGGGTTGGTAAACCATTTATGATACTAATGTTGTAAAAATACGATGGTTACACCATATACAACGTTATTTGTTTTCAAAAAACAGAAAAAATTAATAAGATGAGAAAAATATTTTGCTCAGAAAAACATTTTCACATAACATTAATTGTTCTTTATTTATCAATTTCAGATTGTCTTAAAACATTTTTCAAGTGATTTCAATTAAAAAATTGCAAATTTTAGAACATCCAAATTTTTAGACAAACATTTATATATCTCGCTTTTTGCAAAAAAATTCCGCTCTTATTGTCTGCAGAGTCCCGCTATTTGACAAAAGACATTGTGTTAAGCTATGTAATATTCTTTAAAAGAAAGAACTATTTAATAAATGGAAATAAGCTAAATGAACTAGACTAAAAAAAGTCAGTAAAGTGAACAATTTATTTTTACAATTGGCTAAAGTATTTATTAAAAACTGACTGATTTTTATCGGTTTTCACATCCGGCGCATATATAACTATATATGGGGCTATATATTACAATATATAATTATATGTTATGCGCATAGATAATATTATTGATGTTTGACCATATATACATATATACTAAATTGTTAATCTTGTGTCATATATGAAATCTTATTATAATTATAGCTTATATCATTAAAGGGTATTTTCTATACAGGTAAAGAACTTTAAGTTGGCAACAGTTTTTTAACTGGCGGCCATTTTGTCAGCTGTCAAGTGATTTATGTTAAGTTGGGTTTGGCATTTCAACATGAATAGACTGACGCCTGAACAGCGCTTCCAAATTGTGTAAATTTATTTTGAAAATCATGGTTCTGTTCGAAATACGTATCGCGCACGAATTTTGCAAATGAAGCTCACTTTTAGTTAAATAGATACGTCAATAAACAAAACTGCAGTATTTAGAGTGATGATAATCCTCAAGTGTATGTTGAGACACCGTTACATTCAGAAAAACTGACTGTTTGGTGTGCCTTATTGGCTGGTGGAATCATTGGTCCGCACTTCTTTAAAACGATGCTGGTCAGAACGTTACAGTCAATGGTGACCACTATACAGCCATGATTAGTGACTTTTTCGTTCATCAATTGAACAACCATGATGTGCAGGAGCTGTGATTTCAACAAGACGGCCCAACATGTCACACAGTTCGTGACACAATTGATTTATTGAAGGAAACGTTTGGGGACCGCATAGTTTCACGTTTCGGACCCGTGAATTTGCCTCCAAGATCGTGCGATTAAACGCCGATTGACTATTTTCTGTGGAGATATGTGAAGTCGCTAGATAAACCCGAAACGATTGACCACTTGGAGGACAACATTCGCCGCGTTATTGCCAATATACGGCTACAAATGTTGGAAAATGTCATCGAAAATTTGACCTCCAGATAAGACTACTTCCGAGCCAGCTGTGGCGGTCAGATTTAAATTATAATGCCAAAAGATTATCTTTCGAATAAAGTGAATTTCATGTCAATTTAAAAATTCATCTTTGTTCTATTCCATTTCAAAGTTTTATACCTCTATAAAAAAACACCCTTTATATTGTAAAAGGCCATGGTTGCTATAATATTTCGTTAACACCCTGATGACGTCATGTGGTGGTGTTTGCGTGTTTTGCCATAAAAAATTAGGCAATAAATAGAAATAACAGAAATAAAGGCTTCTATTTAGACAATAATACATGTAACAACAAACGAATAGGGGTACAAAAACACCTTGACAAGGTAAAAAGACATATCACTCTGACCAGAAGGTAGTGGCTTTTGATGGGGTTTATTTGGAAAAATTTCATTGAAAGCAACTGAAAAAAAAATAGAGAAACAAATAAATTGTGCGTGGCACAAACAAATGATAAACAAATAAAAAAAATTCTTTAAAATATTTGATTTTTCCTGATTTCAACCACCAACATTGAAAAAAAAACACACAGAACTGTCTCAGTTTAGTTTTATTTTTCGGAAACTTAGGACTTTTATGTCGATATTTTACAATTATGGTAGTGCTGTGTTTTGTCTTCAATTTATCATCTTTATTTTAAATTTTCATTATATTTTATTTTTTGCAAAAGAGACAAATTATATGCTTGAATTGAATGTGTGTGTGTGGTAAATTATGTTGCATCGATTAACAACAATGCGTCTAATGCGGCCTCGGTGTTTGATCCTTACTAATTGTTTATTGAGTTTATTTGATAATTGCCGCAAAAAAAAAACTGAAATAATATTTTTATTGACCCAATGTATTCGCATCATTCATTCAAAAAGTGAATTTTCCAAAACATTAGAACATTAAGGAAAAACACATTTTCTTGATGGGTGTTGTTTAATTGTTGACAATACAAATTATTTTGTTCTTTTGTTAGAACATTAACATTACAATTCTCAGGAATTTCGTAAATACTCACTCGGAAGGAAGTAAATGACAAAATTTTTACAGAATTTAAATAGGGCAATTAAAAAAAAATAGGGCAATTAAAAAAAATATTTTAAATTTCAAAATAGATTTTATTTTTTATAAGATTTTTAGTAATAAATTTCGTGTGTATTTGTTGCCAATCGAATGTTTCGGTTACTGCTATCAAATTTTCCAGTTGTAATAACAATAACACAGGAGGACAAAATCCTAACTTTTAAAAATTGATAAGGTTATGACCACCAGGCATGTAGCCATGACTATGGCTTACCGGCCCAAAAACCAACAACAACAAAAAAAATATGTTATTTTTTTAAATTTATCTTTTCCAATGCATAAAAAATGTTTTTTCTCTTGTTGTTGTAGTTGTTGTTGGGCAGGTAAAACATAGTACTGGCTGCGAGTCTGATGACCACCAATTCTATATATTTCAGACACACGTATTTAAATTGTTCGGTGAATGGTACAGTTTTTCCACAAAATAACTTTAAAGTTT
The DNA here is from genome assembly GCA_021234595.1 of Delia radicum. NCBI lineage: Eukaryota > Metazoa > Arthropoda > Insecta > Diptera > Anthomyiidae > Delia > Delia radicum. The sequence goes on along the minus strand of CM037853.1, from coordinate 166,780,979 downwards.
GCCGTATGTAAACGCTGTTTTTTACATAGAAAATTTTTAAAATGCAATCAATCTGACTCCTTTCTGTTGACATGCAAATAGAACTCCTGTATTCCTATTTGAGGTAAATATTTGATTTAAAAAACTGTAGATTATACCCTCTATTTAACGGTTTTTCTAAATTTTATATAAAAGATTTGAAGACTGAAAAATTAAAATGAAACGCTGAATTTATCACGGGAATTTATCCTTTTGAATCTTTTTCAGTATTTTTTAACCTTATTCAGATGTTCAACTTTTAGTATTATATCGCTCATTTACTACAAGACTGGCATAAGTCAAAAAATTGTGTAAAAATTTTATATTCATATCATGTATACTTTTCGAGATAGGGGATAATATATTTTATTTTTTCTTTAAAATGGGTGCAAATAGTATATAAAGAAACTGTGCTACTCACTGGTCTCTCGGTAATTAGCGAATTCGCACACAACTCTCACTAAGAGAAAAATAGATTAAAACCCCCCTATTTATAAAAAAACGTGACCAAATAAATATAGAAAGGGTGGAGTGAGGCAGATATGGATTGTAAACTTTAAACTCGTTTTCTGCTAAATCGTGTTTTTGAGTTGTCAGTCTTGCAGTAAATAAGCGATATGTTAATACCTTTGAAAAGTATACTTGCAAAAACTCAGCCAAAAATACTTATATTTGAAACGTTTTTTCTCACGAAAACCCTAATTTTGTGACAAATATGTATCAAAACGAAGGTTTTTGTTAAGAAAACTTTTGCAAATATAATTATTTGGAAACATACTTTTGAAATGTATTTACATATCATACTAAAACTGGACCTTGGAGTAATTTTGTAAAGCTATGGCGCTATGTAATATTTTTAAGAAATCGCGAATTTTGCATAAAAAACGCTTTGATAAAATAACTTTTTCTTATTAATATAACACCTCTTAAATAACTCTTTCTACTGAATAGAATTCACGAAAACAGAAACAATTATAAAAAAAAAACGCTTTAATAATGCTTGAGTTTAATTTTAAGCTTTGGGAATCAAATATGTACCATAACTACAGGGATGGCAGGCAATACCGCTAAAATACCGTCATCAATTCAAAACCGTTTCCGTTATAATAATTGAAGTAATGTTATCCGTAAAATACCGTTACTGCTATAACTGAAATACCAATATCCTCACCCAGAAAACAGATTCGGTAGTAATAACCGTATTTGTAGATAATAGAATGGTTCGGTTTTAGCTATCGAATTTTTTGTTGCGGCCATCGAAAGTCTATTATAGTGACAGAATTTCTATTGTTTCAATTGAATGACCGACAAATTTGGCAGCAACAATCAAAGTAGGGTTCTATAAATCGACTTTCGACTAATCGACTTTTTGGAAATCGATTTTTTTCTGATGAAAAAGTCGAAAAATCGACTTTCTTTTATGAAAATGTAGCAACGTTGACTTTGGTTTCGACTTTTTTATTTGTCATTTATTTACTTAAAAGTAGTGTAATGAGTACCATTGTACCATCACCGATCCCAATATTATTAAAAAACATATGTTAATAAAACATATGTTATTAAAACATATGTTAGTATGTAAGAAAATTAGGACATAGATAAACATAAATAAATATAAACAAAAAGAATTAGAATTTAAGGATACCGTTAATTTAGTTTATAAGCAAGGAAATTTGTTAAATAAAAATCAATTGTTTATTGAACCGAACTCAGCCGAGTAATTGGCTCTTGTTTAGCTTTTTTTTTCTATTAAAAACTTACCAGCGCTCTAGTAGTGCTTTTGCCTTGGCGCTTTCTTAGTGCCGGCTCAAAAACACTTAGTGGCCAGTGGTGTTTAAAACGCCGGCTAAACAAATAGCTAGGTAGGATATTTCCTTAACCACTACAACAACATTACAGTAGAGCTGTCTATACCGGTTTCCCGGGATGGGTCTACCCGGTTTTCATAACCGGTCTACTAGATTTTCCCGTGTAAAACGAAGACCCGGAAAACAGTTCGAAATAAGCCGAAAAACGAAAAATCGGGTAATTTTTGACCCCACTATTTAACCCCTAAACGTGACATTGGGCCGATAAAAAAATGCATGTCTCAAACTGACATGTAAAAAAAATTGATCACAAACTAGTCAGTCATTAGAAATTAGGCATAATGGGGATTGCATGAACTATTGGTATTGACATTACCTGAATAGCTAAAATAACTTTAGCCTTAAAATACCGTTAACGAAATAACTGAAAAACCATTATCCCTAAAATAACGTTACCGAAATAATTTAAATAAATACCGTTACCCTAAAATGCCGATACCGAAATAAGTAAAATACCGTTAACGCTAAAAACCCGTTACCGAAATAACTGAAATATCTTTACCCCTAAAATACCGTTATATAAATAAATGGAAATAGCGTTATCCTTACCGATACCCGATATCGAATCGGTTACCATACATGCACAAATATTAATCTTGTCCTTAGATTTCAACAGAAAGATATCAGTTTTTTTTACACTTGAAGAAATTCGATTGCATCAACAGAAATTCGGTGTTAACTTAGGGTGTCTATTCGTACTGATTGGATCAGTAGATGCACCGAGTTTTGGTCACGTGTACTAATGAAAAAATCATGTTCTGATTTGTTCTGATTTTTAACATTTTCAGAAAACTATATTTTTTCCATAGAAAAATTCAAGTTTAAATCTGTTTAGAAAAAAGTTTTTAAAATTGTAAAGGATTCTGAACAGAGGTTTTTTCTTCATTTAAAAGTTTTTTGTCTAATTTTTGGACGAGTTTTAATAAAAATTTTTTTATACCTAATGAAGATTTTAATTCTTAGAAAAAATAAAGATTTTCTAGTATTTTCTGAAAAAGCTTTATAAATTAGGAGCATGAACTTTTCAATAAATAAAATGAATTTTTGTCAAAAAAATACATTTACCTAATGGACGAATTCCAGCAAACTTTGCCGATTTAATGTAAAAATTCATTAATTACTTGCATACAATTTTCTCAGTGTATAATTTAATTTACCAAAATTTGTTCAGTCGGAATTTTTTTATATAAATTTTGGTAATTGTAACAAACTCAAGTTTCACGTTAATTTGAATTTGTATTTGCTGTTTTTAGAATTCATCACAAAATTTCTATTTTTAAAGCTTTTGCTGTGATTTCATGTCAGAAAAAAAATTCTCACCCTATTCTATTGGTTACAAATACAGTTGCTTCGACCGAGTCTGTTTTCTGGGACACCCACATACACACAAAAAAATGTTGCCAAGTAATTAGGAGCATTACAAATAATAAAGATTTTTCACATAAACTAATCAAAAATTAAGTAGAAACATGTAAAAACTTTGTAAAATTTAACTAGTTTAAGCATAATTTTTATGAATAAACTTTATAAGTTGTAAAGCTCCTAATTACTTGGCACCAATTTTTTTGCGTGTATATATGAAACTCTGGGATTTCCCTGCAAACAAGGCAATAACAAAAGGATTCCCCGATCATAAGGCCTGGAAGAAAACATTTATTGCCGGATATAATTATTTTAGTATTGCAGAAGTATCTTCCGTCGGGAGTAACTATTACCCGAAAGCTATACTGCCAGGGAGGGCTGCCAAATGACTTTGGCAAAAAATCGTAAATTTTTCGATATTTTTTGGAAAAATCGTCAAAAAAAATCAGTTTTACCAATTTTAATACTTTTCCTTTTAGTCTGAAGAAGCGAGTTGCTTATGTATCTCTTAGTATTACAAAAGAATAGATTTTGTTAAAATCTAAATAGATTTATATTAAAGTAACAAAAAATTTTTTTAAAAAATAAAAAAAAATTAAATAAAAAACACTAATTAACTTACAAAGCCCGTAATTTCGCTGATAAATACAACTTTTAAACGACTCCAGAAAGTAAAAATTAAAACACAAACTTTTTTGGTAAAAAATATGATTTCTAAAAAATCAATGTAAAAAATTATCTCAACAATCTAAAAAGCTGTCTCAAAGTTAGTGATAATTTTTAGACACATAAAATACTAAAACATTATTAAAATTTATGAAAAAAAAACACAGGTTGCTATTTTGAACAGAGCACTTTAATAGGAAAAACTTATAGATGCTAATGAGTTTGGGCCCGATTTATGAGTAACTAACTCCGTGCTGTGTAATTAATTCCTTTAATGTTCTGAACGAATTATTTGTATTTAGTTGACCAAAACATATTCCACAAAAGTTGTGAAAAATTTTATTAAAATACAAGATGTTCTTATGTTTTTGTAATAAAAAAAAATCGTCTATTTGGGACCAAAAATCGTCATTAGGCAAATTTTTGACAAACAATCGTCAAAATGACGATAAATCTGGCAGCTATGCAAATCTGGATAAATCTGACAGAAAGCAATTCCCCAAGAAGATAAATCGGCAATATATTATTATCGTCGTGATGATAAATCGGCGATAGTTTATCACATTTTTTATCGCCAAACTACCGAGGAAAAGATAAATTGTTGGTTGTTCTCCTCTTTTTTGTTAAATGAAGAAGAGTTCGATATCTATGGTCACGAAAATGTATCTGAAAAACTAGAGCTGAGTTTAAATTGAATTTGTAAATCTTAATCTTTGCCGTTTACAATTGACATCAACATATTTTTGAAAATAGAAAAAAAATATATAAAAAATTAACCCTTATTTAAAAGTTTTTTAAAAACATTTTATATATTGGGGGAGTAGAAGTTATAAGAAATTATATCTGTGTCATTTTCGAATAAGCGCTAAGTCGACTTAATTGATTATCACCTTTATTAATAATTATTGATGTCCTCACCAGAGAACCAAGCCGACCCTGAATTTTCGGCGGATGCGGGGCAAGAATTTGAATCAACGTAAACTAGAATGAATAAAAAATTTTACATTTTTTCAATATGTAATTAATTATAATTGAATACCAAATTAATCTTCTCATTTTGTGATATTTTATGTTAATAGAAAAAACTAAACTCAAAAAAGTTGTACAGTCGAATCTCTGAAAATGACAGTTAAAACAATTGTAATTTCTAGAGTTGTGTAGTTCGTGAATGACCTAGTTTAATTGAACTAGTCTATACTTTAAACTAGTGAGCTAGTTCGCAATCTTCCCCGTCTTTTAGGTCGTTCGCTATTTTCGTTCTTCTTTGTGATTTTAGTAATATTTCTTTTCTTTACGTAGCTTTTGAGTTTAATTTTGTTTTTTAAATGTTGCCAGCTCAATTTTTTTTAATGTTAAAAATATGTGTCGCTTAAAAATTATCAAACAAACTATCTAACGAACGATTGAACGAAATTGTCAAAGATCGATTGAACCAGAAGAGCGACCTAGTTCATTTAGATGAATTGAACTAGAAAGAGCTCTTATTCAAACGAACTAGATTGCCCAAGTCTATTAATTTCAGTTAAAAAGGCGACAAAGATAATTACCCTTAAAATAATTAAAAATGTAGTTGTTTTTAATAGTTGAGAAACAACTAACAAATGTAATAACAACAACTAACAATGTTGTAAAAACAACTGAAAATTTTTTACTAAAAAAAAATTTAGAAAAAAAACAGCTAAAACTTGAAAAATAATATTAGTTAATATTACTAAATAAAGCTAAGTAATACTAAATTTTACAGATATTTAGTCCCAAAACGCGAAATCGCCTTTCATATGATATAAAGGGTTTTCCACTAGGTACTTGACAACGCAATATTTCACTGATCATCTAACTGTTACTTTCCTTTTTTTTAGTAAACTTAACATTTTCATTATGGTAAAGTACACGAACGAACAACGTATACAAATTATAAAAATGTACTACCGAAATTCGGAGTCGGTGACCTCAACTTTTAGAGCGTTGACAGCAATTTTCGGTCGTTATTCTCGCCCTAGTAGACATAACAAGTTTAGTGCAAAAATTTGAGTCTACATACATATTCATTGTGTGATGCTGCCGTGCCAGTGAGACAACGAGTTGGTCGAAGTGCCGAAAATATCGCTGCCGTTGATGTTTCCGTAGCAAACGATCCAAATCAGTCATTCCGTGGCGTTCTGAAGAACTGGGTATCGCCAAGACCACTTTATGGCGAATTTTGCGTAAGGATCTTGGTTTACACCCATACAAGATCAAGCTGACTCAAGAATTGAAGACGATGGACCATTTGACGCGACGTACGTTCTCCGATTGGGATCTGAAGAAGATGCGCCAAGATGATGAATTTCATCGCAAAATCATCTTCAGTGACGAAGCTGATTTTTGGCTCAATGGGTTCGTTAATAAGCAACATATTCGTTATTGGTTTGGTTAAAATCCACATGTGTTTCATGAATCACCACTTCATCCACAAAAATTAACTGTTTGGTGGGGTTTGCATGCCGGCGGCGTCATTGGGCCATATTTTTTCGTCGACAATAACGATCGTCACGTTACTGCGAATGACGACCGTTATCGCTCCATGATTACCGATTATTTTTGGACCGAATTGGAAAACATGGACTTGGACGACATGTGGTTTCACCAAGACGGTGCCGCACGCCACACATCACACGTTACAATCGATTTATTGAAGAGTAAGTTTGGTGAGCGTGTTATCTCAAGAAATGGACCAGTCAATTGGCCGCCTCGTACGTGCGATTTAACGCCTCTAGACTTTTTTCTTTGGGGCTACGTCAAATCGTTGGTCTATGCCAACAAGCCGACGACGTTGGAAGAACTCAGAGCCAAAAGGCCGAAATGTGTGACCGAGTCATCGAAAATTGGGTTCGCGGTGGCCATATGAACGAAGTCGAGTTCCATTCATAAATGCTTTGATTGTATTTCAAGTAGATAATAAAGTTTTGGAAATATCTCAAATGGTTTGCGTTTTATTTTAAAAAAAGTTGTCAAGTCCTTATTGAAAACTCCGTTATATACATTTTTATTTTCCGGTGATGGAAGCGTGTTATTTCACTTTAAAGTTAAAAAATACTTTTTTAAAAACTTTGCTTTTAAGCCTTACCACATCTAAAGGTGGCGTGTCTGACAAAAAATATTCTCTACTCAACTCACGTTTCTAAATCGTTACAAAAGACAGACCACATTTTGAAAATTTTGATTGGTAGCGAAAAAGCGCAACAATTTTATTGTTGGTCTCATACATTAAAAATGACAAAATACAGAGTTTTTGTTTTGTTTATCGGTAATTTTTAATTTTAAAGTGGGAATTTCCAAGTGACAATATTCTTAGAATTTCTGGAGATATTTGTCAGGTTAGATCAGTGATCGGCACTCATAGCACTCAGGAACCGAACACAATCGGCTATTTACACGTACACAACACGAATATCAACAAAACTCAGAGCTAAGAGCACAAGAAATACTATTATTTCTTTTAGTCGTATGTTCGCTATCAACCAAGTAGGTCTACGTCGCTTTGTTGAAGAAATAAAGTACACTCTTAAAATTTTAGAGAATTGAAATTATTGAATTGAATTATTGAATTTATTTTTTTTTATTTATTTATTCATTCATTTATTTTGTTAACAAAAATAATGTTTATTAATAATCATAATCCTAACAAGGCAATATAGCAACCAAATAAAACTATGGTGATATCTAATGGAATACTTTTTAAGAACAAATAATTTAAGTACACAAAATGAAATATGTTTTTTATGATTAATATTTGTAATTTTTATTTTGAACTAATTTTACTTTTTTTAATAGAGAAAAAAAAGAACATGAATTATTTTAATTTTTTTAATTCAATGAATACAAATATCGACTTATCGATAATTTATTTCATTACTTATTAATTTTTTCTAATTATTTATTTATCCATTTATTCAATATATTTTGTATAGGAAGAGTAATTCATTCATTCATTTATTTATTCAATTATTCAATCAGTCATTCATTTATTTATTCATTCATTCATTCAATCAGTCTAAATATTAATAAACAATTTTTTTAAATCGGATGAGAAGTTTCGGAGATTACCTCCTACAAACAATAATAGTATTACCTCTTTCTAATATTAGTATAGATTAGTAAAGAAAAAAAAACTTATTTCTTTAAGTGTACAACACCAATACATTCATATTCTCTCTTTCTGCCGACCACTGGGTTAGATCACAAACTCTATGAGAATATTTTGTCCTCATCTAGGAGCGTTATTCAACATTTCATTTGTAATACAAGAAGTTTTTACTTTCGCTTTAAATTTTTTCAATGTTAAAAGCTAAATTAAATTGTAACTTTTTTCCGTGTTTGTTATTCAAAGTTATAAGTTACAAAATCCCACAAAACCTTTGTTAATTTTTTTTAACTTTCTTTTCTCAAACAACGTATTTTTTAAGGTAATTCAATCTGATAGTATTAAGTTATAACTGAACTTACATAATTATATGGATCCATTTCTTGGCTAAAACTGTATACATATTAAATTACGTGTGATTATACAAAACACCATATCTATAGTTTTTCATCGGGAGGCCACATTTTCATGTGTCGCAAAAAAAGCAAAAACTAGGATATTTTCATTATCGTTGGAAAATGGTTTTTAGACCATCTATAAAAAAATGGTTTTTAGACCATCTATAAAAATAATTCGTTTTCAGATTGGAGTAACACGCAAATTTTATTTAAATTGACTTAGGCGCACCGTGTCATATCATATTATCTGTTGTGTCACAGAAAACAAATTGTACAAAAATTTGTTGTTCTATGTTAATGGGTTTCCACTCAAATTCGTTGTAAAGCATTTTCCAGGGCACATTTTTTTTTTGTAATTATGATCGAATATGTCAAACGGCTTAGCCGACAGCCGCTGCAATTCAATAGTGTCAACGTGGCTTGAAAAAAAACCCTATCGACGGCGGCGGCTAACCGGCTGTCGACCGGCGGCTTGCATCACTGATCACGAAGTGTTTTGCTTTATAGATAAAAACATAAATGACAAAATGTAATTCCTTTCCATCTTTTAAAAAATAAAAAAATATGTACCCAGTCAGAACCTGCTAGTGGTACAGAAAATCCAGCACTGGTATACTACTGGCTAACCGAGGAATTGTGAATAAACTACTGGCACAACACTTGTTTAAGACGCTTTAATAATAAAACAGTATTTGTTTTATAATAATTTCAGTGGTTTACAGAAAAAATCATTGGCGAAGAGTTGGCTGAGACCACTATGCCAATGTTGTGAATAATGGTTTTCCCAGTTCTATCCAGTCAGAAATTAGCAACGGCATTGATTTTATAAAAGTTATGATGTTTTGTTTCAAAAAGTTTGTAGTCGGAAGGTTCCGAGTTCGAGCCCGATTTCAGGCACACATTTTTTATGTGATTTTTTTTACTTTTTAATATTTTTTTCATATAAAATGTGTAAAAATTGCAAACAAATATAACTTCAGGTAAACAGACTAACGCGAAAGGTATTTTTTTTTTGCATATATTTCCTTTCGCTAGTTGCAAAAAGGGTTGTTTATGTGTATGTCATATTTTGTTATTTTTTTGTTTTGTTTGTAGATTTTTCTACGGCATTTAGCTTCAGTCTTAATTGTCATCGTTTAGACAACCATGGATGTAAGTATGTAGTTGAAATATATTTTTGTTTATGGTACATATATATAATTATTTCTACATATTTTCAGATATTAAATTAAATCATATCGTCAATGTATGACATTTTATATTTTTTAATGTATGTACATTTTTTTTGGAAGAGACAAAACTTTTTTTTTGGATTTTCAGCAAATAAATTAACTCAAGTAAAATTTTTTGACAAATTTTTTTCAATATTTTCAGCATACTAATATTAGAAAACATTTTTTAATTTGTAATCAATTAAATGTTAGCAAACCTTTTGCTGAATTTGCTATTTTTTTTTATTTTGCTGACATTTTCAATTTTTTGTAAGCACCCTTCTGACTAGAATGTTGCTGACTAAAACTTTGATGCACCCTCCTGCCAAAAATTTTTTTGCTGACTTTACAGATTTTTTTTGAGTGTTGTTAACTTTTGCTTAGGGAATCCATTCCATAGGGAATGCATAGTTTTATATATGACTGGCTAGTTTTATATATGTTCTCACTCAGCCCCGAACGTTCTGCTAACGCTCTTACCATCACATATCGTCGTATGAATATTGGTGAGACCTATAGACCATTTCTGGCAAAATTGAGTTAGGAATTGATTATATATGATTAATGAGTCCTCTTTCTAAATCTTTACTCCGTTTTTATATACCTCGTATCAATTAGGAGATATCCAGCCCCATATGTGCTGCGTATCCCTATTTTTACAAATTTCTTAACATTGGTATGGTGTATTGACCACTTTTTGGCCAATGAGTCAAACTTTCTATGGAAAAATAAAAACATTATTCCTCAATCTTGGTTTGACACATTTGAAATAAGCAACGCATATAAAACAAAAAACGATAAAAAAGTTTAAGCATTGGTTTGCACTATGACAACCTAGTTTTATAATGGTTAAAAGAAAAAAAAATTTTTGACCTACTTGAAAGAAAAACAATAAAATTGTTATAAAAACGGCTTATAGGCCATATAATAAAAAAAATCTTTTTTTAAAAAATTGTTAATAACTCTGGATACGCAGTGCAAAAAGGCGTAAAAATTAACAATATTGTTTATAATAAATGCAGCAATAGATATAGCAAACAAAAAAGAAAACCTATCTTGTAGAAATTTAATAATTTTGTTGTAAACTTTCATTATCGTTTTTCTCGCAAAAATGTTTTTGGTCGGTGCGGCTCTCCAATAATCAATCGACGATATAGTACTTTGGCAACGCTTAATTGTCAACGATTTGTTTGTGTGTAGTTCATAATTTTAAACACGAACTAAATTTCAAAATCTAGTTTAAATTAAAAACGTGATTTTTTTGTCGGACTAGGAATTATAATACATATAAAAATTCAAATAATCGAACTAATAAAGTCAAGTTTTTAGTAAAAAACTAAATATTTACTTTTGGATTATGGAATCCATAAAAAATTAGTTGATTACTATACAAAGTTTTGATTGAAACTGTATTTTTTGTTTAACCCTTCTCGCAAACAACATTTCCTCCCACCCAATAAAAAAAATAACACTACTAATTTTGCAGCCCTGGTGATAAATATTATTTAAATAATTATTTAGTGTATTGCGCTCAGCAGCATAGAACGTTCGCTCTTTTGTGTGTGTTATTTTTTTTTCTTATCGTCCGCGGCTAATTCATAATCTTTAATAATTCCGAAATCCTTTTTATTCGGTTTTTTACATTATTTTAGTTTTGCAATAAATTTGAAAATAGAAGTAAATGTGTTCTCATTGATGTGTGGTAAATGAAATTTCGTACATTCATGAATAAAATGTGTAAGTGTTTGTTTTTTTTTGTTCATTGATATTTATTATAACTATTGTTGTTGTTGCATATTTTATTGAATGAAATTCTGACCGTTATAATTATTGTTGTTGTTCTTTACTATTTTGCGTTTGGTAAAAAGCAAGAGAGTTAAAAGCAGAGTGTTGCCAGAAATATTTTTTCTCCTGTACCCATGCTAAGTGTTGAAATCTCCAATAATATAATATTAGAGAGTGTTCACAATAAAGCGATAAAATGTTCCGATACTTTTTTTATGAAACGCTAAAGTACGCCAGTAGCCCAGCAAATTTTTTATTTTTAAGGGGCAATTTACACGCTATCCATCCACATCTACTATTTCCCAATATTGTTGATAATTGCCAATTTATTGCTATTTCTTAATTTTGAAAATGAAAAAATACTGGGAAATAGTAGATATAGTAGATATAGCATGTGAATGAAGCTAAATGCAAAATGTATGGTAAAATATTTTCGCCTTTATTTTAGCGTTTATTGTGAACACCATCTAAATTAATCCTCTTAATCCAGTCAGAAATTACCAACGGCTCAAACTGGCTGCTGACCACTGGTAAAACATTCATTTTATAAAAATTATTATGCTTTGTTTAAAAAAGTTTGTCGTCGGGAGGTTCCGAGTTCGAGCCCGGTTTCTGACAAACATTTTTTTTTGGTGATTTTGTATACTTTTTAATATTTTTGTCATATAAAGTTGATTTTTTTGTTTCTGTAAAAGCTCGTTTAACACCAAAGTTTTTTTTGTTTTCCCAACGTTGGCAAGCAGAGTTTAAAATTTAGCATTTCTAATATGTTTGTTGAATATCTGCTAGCAAGATACATATATTGAACACATTAATTTTTCTCACATTGCTAGCAAGATATATTCAACTGTGGTGATAGCATGCTACGAAATTATTTTATCTCCGACAGTTGCGTGCTGGCGCAGCGGTATTAGCATTTTGTTTGAATTTTGATATGTGCTGTGGTAGTCATATATGTTGCAATATTGTATTCATTTATATATATTTTGTTATTCTATGGTAATATTTAATATTGTATATTGTGCTGCTGTGGCTGTGGCAAGACATACATGTACACTAGTGTAATAACTTTTTGCATTTTTTGCAAATATCAAATCTCCCCAGACAAAATCGTGTAGGGTATGGACAAATATTAAGAACTGCGTTTTTAGTTTTTCGCTATCGTTAAAAAAGGTTACGCACCAAACGCGTTAAAGTTTTGAATCAAACAAAGTTAAAAAAAAAAAACTTTTTTTGATGCCTCAACGTCTGACCATCACATCTATATAATTAAGGCATGCTGATTTCAATAGTAAAGTCCGTTTTCGAGTCAATGGAATAGTTTTCTTCCAAATTTGCTTTTAATTTCCGCTATTTTTTGCAGTTTTTTTATATAAAAAAAATCTGTTTTCACATAGTTTATTTTTTTTTTTAATAAAAATTCATGGCAATTCTTGTCATTTTCATATATTAAATCGGTTTGGTAAAAATGAATTATAAGAAAAGCAAAATAAGTGTTGAAAAAAATTCCAAGATTTGGACCAAAAACTTAACTAAATTTTACCAAAAACTTTTACAACCTATATGTGATTTCATTTGTGATGCATGGTTTCAAATCTGGTTTTCGGACCACTGCTTCCACGAAAATGATTTTGAACGGCTAAACAAGTCATTAATAAATTTTACGAAAGCCCACGAGTGTTTCCTAAGACATTGGGTACCTACACCATCTACAATTCCAAATCAACAACGCAGTAATATTTGTGCGGAACGTGGAATAAAAATATAAATAAATAAAAATAATTGTAAAACATCGCGTACTTTGAACCTAAAGTTTATATCTTACAATAACTACTTTTAATCATTTATTGTTATTATTTGTTTACATACTTACATATGTATAAACCATATTTTAAAAAAATTGTTATTAAAAAAAAATTTTAAAAAAATATATTAAAGGCATTTTAGAAATCGCTGTCGGTGCGTAAGGTTTTTTTACCAAATTGAACTGAAATAGTTTTTTTATCATTAATACAATATTTGCCATTAGAAAACCTCTGGGGAGAATGTTGTCCAAAAAAGTTATCACCCTAATGTACACATTGTGTTTTTTTATTCATTAACGTATGTACAAAGCATTAAAGTAAAGTTCGGGAAATCCCATTTATTTTTTTAATAAAGTAGTCATTTAAATAAATATTTCATTAAATATGCTCACCACAGCAGCAAGATATATTTAATATTTTCATACCAACACATAATATCAAAAATGAATTCTACAGCACCAAATAAATGAACTACGACAGCACCATAAAATTATACAAATAAAATGCAACTATTGCTGTAACAGCGCACAATCAAAACAAAATACACATAAGCAGTGTTGCCAGGTATCTTGAGCATAAAATCGTCAAATTATTCAATAAAAATCGTCAAAATCGTCATTATATTTTCAAAAATCGTCAAAAAAATCGTCAAAACAAAAAAATTTGTTACAAGTGGGATAAAGTTTTAATAAAAAAAAAAATAAAAATAATGTAATTCACATTTCAATTGCTCATGTACTATCGGTGTAATATAATACGATTTTTGACACTTTTCTATAATTTAAACTTCGAAAATGATGATATTTTATAACGATAGCACTTTACCACTTTAACTGTTAATTCCTTTTACATAATTCTGTAAACGCCACTTCAGTACAGGCACGTAGCTAGGAATTTGTTTCGGGGGGGGGGGGGGGTCTTTTCGATTTTTTATATTGATTAGGTATATATTTTTTTTTGCACACTAAAGTAACAGATTTTTTTTTTTTTTTTTTTTTTGTTTGCTAATTTTTTTGCAAAATTTTTACCTACACGTGATGGGCAATCATGTATTAATAATAGAAACCGCTTTCTCAGGTCATTTTGAAACAAAAACCTTCCGCATAAAGTGCATTTCCTTAAAATCAATTTTTTCATTTTTTACTTATTGTGTTCATTATTTTGCGAATTTTGATGTCTATATCGCGAAACAACGTTTTTATCTGTTTGATCACAATCCGCGAAACACGTCAAATTTGAAAACGTTTGTGGATATGCATCGTTATTGTCTAATTTTTAGTTTAATTAAATAAAAAAAAGGACTACGCGGAAAACTTTTTGAAAAACCGCGAAAAATAAAATTACTTTATATTTTTATGTGCTAGTATACGTCTAGGGTAGCTAAAACTTGATAAATGTAAAAAAAGTAAAAAAGTTTCAACTTCTAATAACCCGATTAAAATTAATATGATGCTTTATATAATCATACGAAATTTAATATGAGTCTTAATACAGTTTTATCCGAGAAATGGGCATAATAATTATATAACATCCGAATAATGACGCGATACAATTTATTACGATTTTATATAGCGGTATAAATTTCCAGTTTTTGATTTTAAAACGTCATGAAAATTCGAAATATCAATTAATCCTTTTAGACTTTAGCCGCTTGCAAAACGTTTACAACTTTATAATTTGTAACAAATTCCATAGCATTTGGAAATTTTATTTAAAATAAAATTGTGTTTTTTAAATATGATATAACATGAATAAATATAACGTAATTATTAATTGGATTAGTTTTAGCGTATTCTAAATGCAATATACAATTATACGCAACTATACATGACATCATATTAAATTTTTATATGAAATTAATTTTATGTATATATGAATTTATATAATTATGTCCGGTTAAATGCACTGGCAAACAAAACCTTATAAGAGTATATAAAATAATGTATTATTTAAGGCAAAAGTTTTAACTCGGGAAATTAAAGATTTATAACCATCCAAAAAACAAATTAAAAGCAAATATCCTATATAATTTGCCTGACACTTACAAGGAAGCTTTTCCGATGGGTTTCCTTTGAAATTAATGAAATTCGGATAGGTGATAAAACAGCAAAAATATATGAAAAACGTATGTATTTTTAAAATTGGTGGTGAAATTTAACACATCTTTGTATGAAAATATGTTTAAAGTTTAGGAAATTTAGACTTATTTAAAAACAGCGTTAAAATGCTCGAGAAAACACACATTTTGAAAAACATTTTGACACTACATCGTGGACCCCGGCTGCCACTTATTTGAATTATTTTAACAACTTATTCACTATTTTTGCCCTTTTTCATATATCCGACTTTATTAAGATTGGGGGCTATATTTCATGTCTCGTATTAAAAAAATCGTAAATTTTCCAAGCAAGCGTGATTGTAGTCTAAAAGAAATAATAGTAAAGAAAAAATATAAAATTGTAAAATTTAAAAATATACCTGACATCGCATAGGTCTTATTTAAACTAAATTATGTATTTCGAATTCACTTTGATTTAAATTTTGAACAATTTCAAACGATTTTCAAATTGTCTTTAATCGATTTTTTAAATAAAAACCCGTTAAAATTCTAGCCCCCAAGCATAATGCAGCATACAAAATTTTTAGAAATATTAAAAATTCGTAGAAATTGTTTGATAATACCAATGTTAGCAAACAAAGAAAAAACTTTACAAAAAAATTTATATTTTGAACATCCGTACTTTTTGTCTAGTTTATGTACTTTCCAAATTTAAATTGTTATATTGAATTTAATGTTATAGTTTTTTTGTTGGGTATAGACCAAATAAAATAATTTTAAAATTGATTTTTGTTGTGCCTTTTTGGAGAGCTTTTGACCAGGAGGTATGGCACACTGTTTTGAATAAGTGCAGTGACTGGTTCCGGCCGGGCTATTTTGCAAACCGTTCATAATAGACACACTCTGAACAAAAAGTAACATGTCACTTGCTAATTACTTTTCGAAAGCCCGGCGATAGACCAGTGGTACTTCGCAAAACTATTCCAGCCAAACTACCCCTATCACATAACACATTGCGCTTAATATGTGACTAGTTTTCCTTCAAAAATTGTTCTCCAGTTCTACGATACGTACATCTACACCAGTCACGTGATACATTTTTTCCCACTGATTCTGTTGCATATCACATAAAACATAAATTGGTCCTACTTTAACACTTCCTACTTCTAACTTGTCACATAGCATATTCATTTCAGTCGGTATGGTGATATGTTACCTTAGTCAATTTATTCGCCACGTCACACAGTGCTCCACAGGTAGCAATTGTCACCTCCTATGACAAGCTCATGTTAAAAGTACCGGTTACTTTTCATATAACAGAACCGAAACTAGGCCAGGTTCATACACACAAAGTTCTAGTCACGTGACCATATCAGTGACTGGTCCATTTCCCGCAGGGTTAATACGAAAAATGTAAAGACCAGTTTTTTAGGTTAGCGTTTTAAGACATCAAAAGCGGAATATTTTGTTCAAAAATAATTGTCTTACATTTTTATTTCGTACATAATAACCAGGGACAGGAACTTCGTGTACTTGAAATGTATGTTTTAGGCACCTAAAAAAATTAAATTTTTTTTCAAAATTTTATTAAAAACAACATAAAACAAAAAACTATTTTTAACTTAATCTCAGTGTTTTCTTAAAATACAAAGTATATAGAGATTAACTAAACTTAAATACAATTTTTATTTGTATATATAAATAAATGTTTTTTCAAAAGTAAAACTTAATCTTTTTGTTCTCAAAAAGTGTTTGAATATAGAAATTATCGCTCAACGTAGATGGTTGTAATCGCCACACGCTTAAACGACGTTAATTCTTTTGTTGTGTATTGATTTTCTGAGCTTGTGTCACAATGTGTTGTAGTAAACCAAGCCATATGCACGTCTCTCTTCTAAAAAGATAAACTAGGATTTTGAGTTTTGAAGAAAAATAGTATTTTTAAACACAACATTTTAATTATTTAATAAAAAACTTAAATCTGTTAATTCGAGTTTGCACATAAAATTTTGCTTGGACTCTCTTTAGTCCAGGAGTGCCCAAAAGTTCCTTATGGAAGAGCAAACACCAATACATTTAAAGAAAAACTAATTTTTATTCAACATTTTTTGTTGTAAAAACCAATACATACAAAGAAAAAAGAAAAAAATATTTCAATGTTTACCAGCAAAGCATACGAAAGTGTTGTTGCTTTGCGCTTGCGTGTATAAAGTGAAGAACGACAAAAAAACTAATAAGACAAAGTTGTTTGTGTATTTCGTATTGCTAGTGCTGAGCGCTCTATATGTGTGTTAAAACACACAGCCTATAGCTAAAGCCCGTATGACACTGTATAGTTTTTGTATTGACAATCTAAATTAAAGCAGTACAAATATATTGTTACTCAATTTTTTAACTAGTGTAAAGAGTACGAACACATAGTGCCAAATTGTAGTAAATGTCAAAACAAATACTTTTGTTATCGATAAATCAGCGAAAAATTGGGATATCTGTCAAAAGTGCAAACGAAAATTTTGAACTTTATCTTGACATTTCTCACAGGTAAATAAGTTTGTTGTCAGTTTCTTTTTGGAACTGTCAGTTTAAAAAAAAAAACAAAACTGTTTGTTTACAAATTGTATATATGTTTCATTCGCACATTAATGTTGTTTCTTTCTCCCAATACATCTTGAAACTATACAAAAACTATACAGTGTCATAACAGCTTAAGTGTTTTTACAAAAACAAATGAGTACCAAGCGCATAGGCCGTGGGCACCCCTGCTTTAGTCTATATGATTTAAATAACATATTTCATCTTTTGGAAAACATGCAGACTGACGAGTTTTTTCCTTGTCCTAAATATTTATTTTTCTATAAACTATCAAGATTTTTAAATATTAAAGCTCGCAGATTCTAAGCACTTCTATTCGAATCAATATTAGATTTAAATATTTTTATATATCAAGAAAAGTTTTATCAGCTTCCATCAGATTTAACATTTTTTAATGTTTAGAAAACATCTGGTTCTGAATGCTTTCCGTTATAGAAATACTTGAAAGTTCTCAGACCTTTTAAATAAATCAAAACTTGAGGAAAAAATATAATTTTTTGAAAATGTTAAAACTCAGTACAAATCAGTAGACTGCTATTTAATCAGCAAAAGTGACAAAAAATCAGTGCATGTACTGATCAAATCTGTGTGTATGGTCAGTCTACACTTAAGTACCCAGTCAGAAACTGCCAGTGGTACAAAAAATCAAGAAGTGGCATACCACTAGCTGGTCCAAAAAAAAAAAACAAGTGGAAGCATTAAAGTCCGATGTACCGCATTTGATATAAAAAAGATTAAATTCGGCTGTGCCGAATTTTTGGATACCCTCCATCTTTCAAAATATGACTGATTGATTAATGTATTTGGGATGTTTCAGAAGAAAAAAATGTTTAATTAAAGTTTACTAAAATGGATCTGAAACTCTACATGCTTATAACAGTGGGTATTCAAAGGTGAAATGGTTATTCTGATTACTAGTGTCCGACCGAGCAGTTCGACCAGAAAATGCATTTGGCCTGTATTTCGGTATTTTAAAGCATTATGGACAAATTTGGCGGATGGAAAAATGTTTATTGGACTGACTGATTAGATGCTATTTTGAGTGTCAAATTTGAAGAAAAGTCTATAGTTATGCAATGAATTCACTGTTCGGCCTTAGAAAGTTCGGCCAAATCGAAAATAGTTCGGCGGCCGAACTTTTAACTTTATAGCTAAACTTCGGCTTTTCTCTTAAATTTTATACACAAAATCGAATTAAATCGGCTCAACAAACATGTTTCCAATACCAAAATTTGTCATCATTGCCTCTAGATATCAAAAAAACCGACAAAATATAGTTTTTTGGCGAAATATTCGGTCGGACACTACTGATTACCTAAAGAAGAACGTGTCGTGAAAAAAATATATATTTTTAAAGTACCCTTACTGTTGTAAAATTCGCCTGTTGTTTTGTATCAAAAAGAATCGTCTCTTTGCTTATATAATAATGAAAGAAATAAGGATTATTAAAATATATTTTTGGATCGTTACAAGAGATGCAATGAATACAAACGGATCAAAACAGTTTCGAATTATCAGAATTTTAGATAAATTTTAGTAAACAAAAATACGCTTGCGGAGACAAACATAATGAAATAATTATTAAATACCCGTTTACATTACAACACATGTGTTTATACTATACATCACATAAGCAAAACGGAAAGTGTGATAAAATTAAGTTTGTCAGAAATTATAAAAGAAAATCTTTCGAGTGTTATTAGGGTGTTTTCGAGACACAAAAAATTAAAGTAACTGGTATTTCAAATTATTGTTTTTCAGCTTAGTTGCTTGTGCATTTCACGTTTATGACTCCTAGAATAAGAACCCTAAGAAATTTCCCAAAAATTCGATTGGTTTTTACACATCAATACTTTAATTTAGATTTACGTTTGTATGTATCAAATAAAAATTAGGGTTTTTAAGGAAAACAAATGCATATAATCAAAAGATTTTAAGATGAAGTACACACAAAAAAATATTTCTTAAATTCCGCCAAGTAAACATTTTGTTGAATAAAAAAAACAAAATCAATTACTTTTTTAATTGACTCAATTACTTTTTTAATTGACTCAATTACTTTTTTAATTGACTCAATTAAAAAGTAATCAATATTTTGAATAATATTGATTACTTTAAATAAACAAAAATATTGATTACTTTTTAATTGAATCAATTAAAAAAGTAATTGATTATTTTTTTTTATTCAACAAAATGTGTACTTGGCGCAATTTTTTTTTTTCTGTGTATGCACCTTATATGTTTTAAATAAAAAAGTTCTGAAAGTGAATGTCCTTTAAATTTAATGGGGTTTTTAATAAATGTAATTAGAGTGTCAGAGTTTCCTTGCATATTTATTAAAGGTTGAGAATGAGAATAAATAAAAATAGTGTACGAAAAAAAAGTTATGAATTTACATTGTTGAATTCGGGGATTTTGTTCCTGGATATTTTTTTGTTTCGATAACGATTAAAGTGTCTGGCAACTCTGGTTAATGCAGTCAAATAAATAAAGAATTTTAACTTAACTATTTTGTTTAACCTTTTTTCTAATTGGTGATTTTTTGATTTGTTGTGGTTACCGAAAAAGGGTATCTGGCAAGGTATCCGGAAAAGAAGAGAATCCTTTATAAATTAGCTTAAACATTTTTCGTCGTCTTCTCACATTTGCACTCATAACCAGTGTTGCCAGGTTTGCAGAGCATTAAAACGTAAAATTGTCTAGAAAAAATCGTCAAAATCGTCATCATATTTTGAAAAATCGTCAAAATAAAATATATTTGTTAGAAGAGGGATAAAGTTTTAATACAAAATAATATACAATAATGTAATTCACATTTTAATATATTTTACAACGATATTCATAAAATGTTGAAAGAACAAATAAATACAACAAATTTTACCACTTTAACTGGTAATCACTTAATTCTGTAAACAACATTTCAGTAGCACAACTTTTTAAATCTTAAATTCTTTGGAAATTCTTTAACAATAAGTCTGTTCGATTACTTTTTCAGAGAAGTTCAGTAAAAATTACACAGTAACAAAATTACAAAGAGTAAGACAAATTTACAAAAAAGTTAACGAACGGAAAATGTGTAGGAATTATTAAATTAGATAAAACAGCTTGTTTTAAATATTAAAAAAAAATCAACTGGTCATTATGGAAAAGATAAAATTTAATTGAAATTGTCGACCAAAAAGAATTTAAATGTTTTTTAACTTCTTCCATAGTTAATTATTTAATATATTTCACTTTAAATCTATAAACAATTATAATTTAATTTAATATTTGCTTTTGTTTACTAACAATATAAGCATAGTTTTTCAGTCATGTGTTTTTTTCTTCTTACAAATTTTTACTGGCAAAAATGTAGCCAGTAAATACTTGTAAGTTCTTTGGCATCAAACTGTCACTTTACTCTCTCTTTTTACCAGTTTTTACTGAGTATTTGTCTAAAGGAACACCTTCCAGTAAACATTTGTGTTATCGAACAAACTTAATGGTATATTTTTTAATTATTAAATTTTGGCACTTTATTTATATTATTAGGCCTGTTTTTTAAGCACCGGATTTATTTTTGGATTTATTTTGTTTCATTTAAAGTTGTATACATTTTTTTTTATTTTTATTTAAATCTAACACCAATTAAATTTTATAAAAATGTAAAAAAATGTTCTAAAAATATAAACACAGAAACTAAATTAAGCTAAACCCAATAATAAATTTATAAAAAAATAAATCCGGTTTGGATAAAGTTTTATTTAATTCTAGGATTTGCATTTTTGCAAAATTGTATTTCACAACATATTAGCAAATAAAGGATAGCTTTCGATAAAAAACAATGTTTTTTTTTAATTTTTAACGAAATAATATAAATTTAATAATCGAGCCAGCGATTTTATGAGAATGATAAATAAATAGGTCTTGCTGACATATATATTAAACTATTGTCAAAATAACGTCATTTTGGAAGCAAAAATCGTCCAATAGTCTTTTAATTATTTTGGGTATTAAATATCGTCAACATGACGATAAATCGTCAAACCTGGCAGCACTGCATGCGATTGTTCTAATGCATACATATGTACATAACATTTGAAAAAAACTACATACATACAGGCTGGCTGATGAATATTGCTACATTAAAAAAATCAAATGACTTTTTTTCAATATGTGCATATAAATATGTTTTTATTTTTTCATTTGAAAAGCAATACATTTTTATTAAGTATTTTTAATGGCTTTTAAAAAAACAATGTAATTAAAACAAGTGGAAGCATTAAAGTCCGATGTGCCGAATTTGGTATAAAAAAGATTAAATTCGGCTGTGACGCATTTTTGGATACCCTCCATCTCATTTAGCGTGAAATATAGGTTTATTAATTTTTTTATTTATTAAAAAATATCATATTTGGATTTTAATAATAATTATAAACATTTTTTGCGATAATGGGAGTTTTTAATGTTTACACTCAAAAAAAAAACAAATAGTAAAATCAACTGAAAATTTTGCTATTATTACTTAAAAATTAACCATTTTTGCTGACAAATTTGCAAATTAAAAAAATATTTACACTTAAAAAAACGTTAGTAATATTATCTAAAAATTTTGTTATTACTACAGAAAAATTTATTATTTCTGAGAAATTTGTTAATTTTAGCAAAATAAATCTGCTGAACATTAGCGCAATTATTCTGAATTTTTTTTTTTTAATTTTGATATGACAATATGGGTATTTATTGTGCAATAGATTTTAAAATATTTGTAACAATGGGAGGTTTATGTTTAGTAATATTTTTTACTAACACTATGTTTTTCTCACTTAAATAACAATAAAAGGCAATTATAATTATTATTCATTTGATTTAAATATTGATTGCAAATATTCCATGTTCTGTTCTGTGTTATTTCTGTGCTGTAGTAGCTTTTTGACTTCTTCATCTAAATCCCGATGTTCCACTTTCCATTGATTTACGTTACTTACTTCGGTAACTGAATTTTAGCGGTAACGGTATTTTAGTTATTACGGTAACGTGATTTTAAGGATAACTGTTTTACAGTTATTTCGGTAACGGTATTTAAGGGTAACGTTATTTTAGTTCTTAAGGGAATATCAATGAACACCGTTATTTGCAAGCTCCGTTATGCCCGAATTCCAATGACCGGCTAGATTACGATCAAACATTGGGAAGATATAAAGATAGAGATCAAAATAACTATAACACGAAAAAGTGAAAATTGTGAGAGTATTTTTTGTTAACTCTCATTTTAATTAATTGAAAATAAAACTTTACTCTGCTAAAATTAGCAAACATTTTTACTAAATATTTTCTGGTTAAAAACAGCAAACAAAAACTGTAATATCAACAAAATTTTTAATATATTTACCTCAAATTTAGTAGAAACCAGATAACAGCATATTTTGCTTAAAGCAACAGCAAATTTTGCTAAAAAATTGTAGATGGCTGATTTTAAGAGGGCATATTTTTATTAGCATTTAAGAAAAATTTTTAAAAAATCTTTAAAAATTTCACATTTTTTTAAGATTTTGTTTGTTTTTTTTTACTAATATTTATAGATTTTTTTTTGCTGATTTAACAAATTAATTTGTTACTTTAAATTAATTAAATTTTTTCTCAAATATAATTAATTATTTGTTGATTCAACAGATTTATTTTTGCTATTCATAATATAATATTTAGCAAAAAAAACTGGTATTTTTAACTAATTTTTAGTAGTTTTAGCAAAAATTTTTACAAAATTTTGTTTTGAATTAGTACTATACGCTACAGAGTATGTTTTGTTCCTTTCTCTTTTGTTCTTAAATATTTTTTGTATAATTCTATTTCTGTTTTTCGTGAATCCTAATTGTAGCGTAGAATACTGCAATATTGTGAATCTACACTAGACAAAACTAAGGAAAGAAACAGACTACATGTGCATTAGCAAGTCTCATACAGACAAAGGATTGGTTAAGATCGACAAATTCGTGCTGCTATGATGTAGAAATTCCAAATAGTTTATTAACTAAACAAATAATTCCATGATTTTGATCTCATATATTCATAAGACTTTTTGTACCTTATGTTATTGTTAAGTTTTGTTTTTTGTGTACAAGTGAATTTAATTAAATTAAAAAAAAATAGTACCATGAAGGTCCAAAAAGTACAATTTTTTTTGGAGGTTGGTACAAAATTGAAAACCCCATTTAACATCCCTGCTAGAGCCTAAGAGCTTAAATAATATCGTAAAATTAATTCTCTCATATACTTGTACTATTTCATAATTAGTCAGATTTGGTTGTTTGACATTAAATACGAATAATTTAAATGAGATTTGTTATTGCCGCCGACTAATTATTTAAGATTTAGTTTTTTTGTTTTAAGTTTGTGGGATAAAACGGAATAAAAGAAAATATATGGACTACTTTCAAATACAAGGAATGTCTCCTTACTTGGAGCGTCTGATCTTTATGAAATTTGGATATGTAATAGAGGTAAAAAACTAACAATTTAAGTCTGTTGGGTGGTTCCTCCAGATTTTGATGAAATTCGTATATAAGATAGAGGAGACGAAAGTAATAAAAAAATGGAGAGAAACATACATGTTCAATCGCATATTTAGGGTAAAAATGTGTTCCGAAGTTGTTGGAGACTATTTTGTTTTAAAACTTTTTGCAATTTTTTTAACCAATGGTAATACCATCCAAACTCCTTTCTTTTGATACCAAATATATATTGTGTCTTTAAAGAAGCTTAAAAACGCCAATAACGGAAAATTGGGTTATTTGTGACACACAAATTTAACACTTAAACGTGAATTTCGGCAGCTAAAAGGTACTCATTCTTATTTATTTTGTCCCCTCTATCACATACATATCCTAATTTTATGGCAATCGGGGAGATCCCACTAGCGGTCCTTCGTTGTATGATACATCCAGTTTTTGTATAGAAACATTTCTGAAATTAAGATTTATTTCTGCATAAATCCAGGCTATTACGACTATCGATTCGTTAACTAAGTCTAATCGGTCGATTTAACGAAAATGTTATTCTGAGAAAAGTTGTTAATTTTTTTATTTTATTAATTAATAATCATATAATTACAAATTATATATTATTACCCTAACCGAGCACTAGCTAATATGGCCTTCGGCGTGTTGTACCGAAAACAGACCAGTGCCTCTGGTGGGAATCGAACTCACGACCCCCGCACTGATAAGCCAGCACGCTACCAACTAGCCTACCTGGGCGAACAAGTTGTTAATTTGAATTTTATTTGCTTTCAAATTTCATGAAGAAACTACAAAAATCGTTAACTTGAACTTAAAAAAGATTGTTATTGATAAGTTAACGATTTTTGAACAACATTTGCCGTTACAAAAAAGCAAACTCATGAAAAAAGTTCATCGTTTTGATAAATCCTTTGCCATCAAGAGGAAAAGAAATTTCATGCAAATGCATGTTTTTAGTCAATAACAAAATATCGATTTGCACCAAATACTTTTCTGAATGAAAGAATTAGCAACAAAATTTGTTGTTGCATATTTTGTAATAAATGCATATTTTTGCATATTTTGCTATAAATGCATCCCTTGTAAAAAAGACTTATATGTTAATTTATATTATTTAAAACAATTATACCTTGTTATATAAATATATGCAATTGCATGCGACATAAGTTATCATATATAGATCAAATTATCCATGTTAACAAACAATTTTGATTTGGGAGAACAATTTCGAAAATGCATCAATTGCATTTGCATAAAAAATGTATTTGTTTTTGCATAAAAACTGCATTTGTTTTTAATATGTAGTTTTTTTTATTACATGAGTGTGAAAAATGATAGCTATATAAATTTAATGCTTTTTGAATCAGAGAAATCGAATAACAACTTTCAAATATGGAGCTCTTCAAAATTTCATACTTTTCAGAGTTTTGAATTTTTTTCCAAATTAAAACCGTGGAAAAATCAAACCATTTTGAAAATATTAAAAACTGAATACGGGGATGTTTAAAAATAATGTGTTAAAAATAAATTTTTCGTCAAAGAAAATTTTTCATTTCATAAAAATTTATGAATTTGTTTCATTATAATTTATAAAGCGTCTTACACAATTTCCCAAGTAAACAAGTTTTGATATACATATGTATGTAGTTATAATTATTTATAATGATATATTGCAAAATATATATTCATATAAAATTATATCTCAAATGTATAATTATATCTTTCTTTATCTTACTTACTCTTCATATAGTGCAATATATAAAAATATATAATTATATATCGATATATATATGATTACATAATCCACATGTAATTGGATATAATTTGATACATTTGGATGACGAAAAAATGTGGATACATTTGTATCAAACTATATCTAATTTCATCAAATTATATCTAATTGTATCTAATAACACAGTGATACAAAAATTAATGAAGTTGAAATACCGGGGAAGTGATACTGTTTTTCTCGTAAATGCTGTCGAGTACAACAAGAATCTGTTTTTGAAATTTGCCAAACACCTCCAAAATCTTGAGTTACGGGTAAAAAATCGGGATTTCGTACTTTTATACACCAGTAACTTAGTTGAATATCATCCGATTTTAAGTTTCTCAGCGGATTTAGAAAGAAGAAAGTGAGACCTTTCGACCTTTGGTATATATATTATTGACGTTACATTGAGAAATCTGTGTGATTGAACTTTTTTTTAACACAAAATATTTGCAAAAAATAAAATTTTTTCCCTCAAAACGTTTTTCCATTGTAACATTTTCTTGATGAAAATGTTCGCCTTATTCATCGCTGAACTGGCCCAGGTTTTTTATTTTTTTATTTATTTATTTTATTTTCGTGTTCCATACACAAGACTAAAAGTCTTATATTGCAGTACAGAACTGAGTATTTGAAAAAAGGAAAGATTAAATGTAATTAATTAAATAATAACTTAAAAACTAAATTACAAAAGATCACAAAGAAAAAAAAAAAAACAAAAAACAATTATGCTACTTATTTAATTGTTTAACAAAAATATAAGTAAATAGTATGACAAAATTAACCATTAATCAAATTTTAACATAAAAAATCAAATTAAGTTGAAAATAAGTTAATTAAGCTTTTCTTGAAATGAAGTGCGTTACTTAAAAGTTGGCAACTATAAGGGATTGAGTTCCAGAGTTGGATGCTATGGATAAAGAATTGCCACGTTGATATGAGGCTTTTGTAGCAAAACGATTTTAATCTTTTTCCTCTGCAAATATCATTCGAGAAAATCAGTTTATCATAGAGGTGGCCCGGCTGATGCGTATAAATTATTTTGTGCAGAAAAATTAAAGTTCGTATCTTAAGAAGATTGTCAAAGCTAGTACCATATAGTTTAATTGAAAATGTTGAAACTCGTGTACGTCTTTTTAAGCCATATACATATCGAGCAATATTATTGAAAGCTACGTTTAATTTATTTCTGCTTATTGAGTCACAGCTGGCAAAGATTTCACAGCCATACATCAAAATAGGTACTAAATAAGTTTTAGCAAGCAGAATTCTTGTTTTAAGCGGTGTACAATGTTGAGTTCGCCAAAGTGTTCTAACCATGGAAAAAGTTCGACCACAAGCATATTTTATGTGATCAGACCAAGCCAGAGTGCTGTTAAAAAATATTCCGAGATTCTTAGCAGTTTTTACAATTTCGATACGTTGATTATTTATGGAAATATTAGGAATATAGTTGATTTTGTCTATTCGTTTTTGAATTATAATACACTTTGATTTTTTGGGATTGATCCCTGGACCATTCGCCTTTGCCCACAGATAAATTTGATGAAGTTCCTGATTTAAAGTTTTGACGCATTGAACTAGAGATGACTTTTTGTCTGGAAAGAAGTCTAAATGTGAATGCAGGAAATGAATTTGTATCGACTTGTTGCAGCCCATTACGTCATACGCACTTAAAAACTCATAAATAACCCCTACACAGTTGTCGCTTCTGTGATTGCCAAGAAAATGATCACATAGTGCAACAAAACTCTTCCATGCACATAATTAAACGGAACTTAGCTTCCCAACAAAACTTTGGTAATGGGTGCGATAAAGTAATGCATTACCTTGTAATGTGTACTCCTTACCTGTATCATTATTTTCCAACAAGAAGTAATGAGTTACCGATAATTAAACACTCATGGATTGCCTTGTAATGAGACCTCATTACATTTTACATTACTTCAAAACATAAAATAATGACTTACCGATCATCAATTAAATAATGCATGAATTATAACGTAAAGTAATTATTAATATATATTTTTGAAAATCTATTTATCGACACATTACTTTGTGATTTTTTGTAAGCATAATGGTAAGGTGTATATTTTTAATATCACGAACGAAAACACGAAGCACAACAACTCATCTACATTTTAAGCAATAAAATATTGTATGTATCGATAGCTCAGTTGGTAGAGTTCTCGCCTAACTAATTGTTAAATACCAGAGACCCCAGGTTTGAATCCCAGCATGACCATGTATTTATTTAATAAAAAAAAAAGTTATTTATTTAATTCAAAAAAAATATCTGTAAAAAAAATTTTTATGCATTTTTTTTATGAAAATCTATTTATAGACACATTACTTTTTCCCACCATGTAACCATATAAGTAACCAGTTACTTTGAGGCTCATCGCCTGTATAATTCATCAGTGAAGTAACATGTAAAGTAATGCATGAAGCCCTATGGCGATTCATTACTTTACCCATGATTTTTTAATGTGTGGTTTTGCTGGGATCTTAAGTTAGGATATATGAAACAATTTTTAAAAAAACTTGATGTAAACGGCAAAGATTTTTGCCATCTTAAAGCGATGTTCCCCAAATTCAGTAAAGCCAAAATAAATTTAGGTATTTTTTTAAAAATTGTTTCATATGTCCTAACTTAAGATACAGTGGTGGCATAACAACATCCTCAGATTTAACTAATGGGACGTTTAAAATGTTTCTCCTTTCTGCGTATTTCATACGACTCACGAAATGGGCATACTTTGCGATCATAGCGATTTGGTACATGACTATCCAATTCGCAAAGATAGCAAGGATGTTTTGTGTAACCACCTTACATACCAAAGAAAAGTGTCAAAACCTTGAAATCAGCAATAACTTTCCAAAAAACTTAAAGTTTGGAAAGAAAAAAAAAAATTGTTTTTAAAATTTTTATTAATAGTTCTATGATATGTACTGTTAATATTTATTATTTATTCAGGCACTAACTGAAACCCTTTAATCCGATTTTATAATACCGAATTTCGAAACGGTTCGTATAGGCGATCAGGTTTTTTACTTTTTGCTCCTTGTCAATTTACAAGAACATACCGAATAAAAAAATATATATATGTATAACGATATATTCTTTAATATAAAAATATTTGATCATATAAAATAGCATATGTATCAATATGTATTCATATATAATAATACTTTCAAAATGTTTTACCCAAAAAATTCATGTATACGTACATCCAATTATGTATAAAAAAATAATTTTCTGAATTTTATATATTGATAAATTTGATTAAATTTTTATAAATTTAGATATAACCCAATACATAACCCAATATATAATACATTATATCAAAAACGTATTCTGTCATTTTAGACATACTTATATACATATAATCTAAAACTGATATATATATAATCTATGTAACGATATATAATTCAAAAATCGCAAAATATTGTACGATAATAGTTTACCGTTTTGTGAAATCGGTTTCCATTACAAATAAACCCTCCAGAACAAATTACCTATGAAAATCTTCTAGAACAGTTTCCTGGGAGTCAAATTGTAAGGTTTCACTGTCCCAGAACCTGTTCTATAATTGGTTCTAAAGCAACTTGTTCTAGTTTGGAGGTGAAGAACCTATTGCAAATAGGACAAACTCCATATAAAAATAATCGGTTGTAAAATAGAAATTATAAGCTATTATAATACAGTATACGTTGTTCTGGATTATTTGGATTTTACTAGGTCATTTTAATATTGACCAACATTTTTTTTTAATTACATTAAAATTAACAATTTCGTTTGAAAGGAAAACTTGATGTCCTAAGAAAATATAAATAAAATTTAAGTTATTTACAAATTTCAATTATACATTTTGTGTTTTGGACCCGTTTTATTGATTTCAAATATATCTAACTTAATATCTTTTAATTTAAATATATTTGGATTATTATGTATGCAATTATATCTAATTGTATTAAATATAATATAATTAAATGTAATTATATCGGAACAAAACTCGGATGGAATTGAATAGTTTTTTTTTTATTAAATTGTATCTATTTAAATATAATTAGATCCAAAGTGATACAAATTAATAGAACCATTTTTTGGATCAAATTATATCTTCTTATATAAACTTTTTTACTCGGGATCTTTCAACTTTTCTTAAATTTGATTTTGCTTTATCCTATTTGACACCTTTGCCTATCATGTAAAATATCTGTACTAAATTCTCTTCAGCAGATTTCATTTGAGTTAACTAGGATATGCCCAGTGAAATCAAATTTAAGACAAATTTTAATTTAGCGGAATGTAAAGTTTTGTATAAATGAAAAATCTGACTCTCAAGCAAAAAAGATTGGCGAACACTGTTGGACCAATTTTTTATTATGTGCTCATTTCTGTGTTTATAAAATTGTACCTGAATCATTCTAGCAATTTCACTAGATAGAAAGCGCATAAAAAGAACACGAAAAGCACTATGCAGGCATTTATGCAAGCATTTTGTTTTAATAAAAAGTTTTAAATTTTTAACGGATTTTTAAAAACGAAGTTGCGTTTTACTCCTAATAATAAATTCATATATATTACGATTCCTTTATAAAATATCTCCCAAGTAAAACACTTTTCAAGTTAACTTAAATAATATATATATATATATATATATATATACAACTTAAAATCGGATGATATTCAATTATGTTACATGCTTATATGTGCATTTACAGTGGCCGACAAAAGTCTAAGTACGACCACTATTTCCACAACTTATGCATTTTTGTTTCAAATGTATTTTTATTAATATATTACAAAAAAATAAACTAAATATGTTTTAAACTTAAACTTTTATTCACTAAAAACTAAAAAAAAATGGTTGACAAAAGTCTACATACGATATGTGAACTACCATAAAGAACTTTGTTCCAGTATTAAAAGTTATTACTTTTCATTGGGTCACCACGGGCAACTAACACTGCCTGTAATCCTCTGGGCATCGAAGCAACTAAATTTTCCAGCTCTGCGGACGTAATGTTTTGTTGTATTCGCCAACACTTAACAGCAAAAAGCACTGCTTGCTTGTAAGCAGTTTCGGTAGAGAAAGTGAACAGCTAAGCATTTGTATTATTGGTGATTTAAGGCATAATTTTTGTTCGGAACAGCTGGCGTGAAAGTACTTGTTTCGATATCCATAATGTGCATCTCTAAATAAGGGCATGAATTCACTGATTTTAACAAGTAAATTTTGTAATCATCGCAATTCTTTCGTGCTTTCGCGAAGCGATAAAGTGTGGCAAACAAATCGCTATTGTTTCTTTTAACGCACTACTGCAAGCCATTAATCTTAGAAAGCAGTAAATGAAGCAGAAAAGAATCAAAACAAGAGTAGTTATTAATTTTACCGCTTCCGAATTTCTGCTAGGTTACCAGAAAAATAGTATCACTTCCCAGGTTTTTTTCCTGTATCACTATTTAATGTCTAACTGTATCAGATTACATATAATATGATACAAATAGATGTTCTCATTTTTCGGATATAATTATATATAATACGAAAATTCACAAAATATTTTTTTCATTTCATGAAAATCTATGAAACTTTTTCATCTTTATAAAACATTTCATAAACATGAAGAATCTTGTCATCAGTTTGAACTTTTGTGAAACAGCTTCATCATATTTATGAAGTGTTACGTTGGACGAAAATCAATGAAGTTTTTCATCATATTTACGAAGTTTTCCAAGCTTTTTCTTTGAGTGTAGATAGTTACACTTAACGAATTTTGTTATTAGTTGTAAAACTTTGACAATATAACTACCGCATTTGGTCGCTAATAGGTTACGGTATCGCAGTAATTAAAAACACAAAAAAATTTTGTAATTTTTGTCTCCAATTTTCAATGGTTCGCGTAAGGATACTCTCCTTGTATGTTGCTAATAGCAACTAAATTAAAAAACTAAAGACAGTTGTAGTAGTAGGTACTAAATGTTACACCATCTTCTTATGCCAGAGGTTGCTATGCAAAAAAAATAAATAAAAATAAAAACTATGAACGAGATAAATAAATAGACAAAATAGCGACAGGAAATAACAATTTATCTTGTAGATTTTTTTTTTATATTAAAATTGTGTTTTCTAGTTGTAATTTACAGTTTATGTCTGGTCTTATCATAACTATTGTTGTAATGTCACAAAACTTTATTTAATTTTTATTTTTGGTTTATATTTTTAATTAACAGTAATTCTTATCTTCCTGTTTTTTTTTTAGTTTTTGTAGTTTTAATTGCTACAAATCGCAGCGTGGGCAATTAAGTTTATGAAAGAACATAAGTACAATTAACAATAAAATGTAAGCAATTTAAGTTTCACACTGATTTAATTCCATACAAAGTGTAAGAGGTCATATAAATTTAGATATCGCTAGTGATTATAATTATATCGGACTAGTCATAGATCCGCAAGACATTTTCTAATCAAACTTAAACAATAGGAAAATAAAGCACTTTGAGAAATTTTTAAATTTTTTTGTTCGCTTAATCGCACTTTGATAGGAAATGTATTTCAAATGGCATAAAGGCATCAAATCCAACTTTTAGAAAGTTTTTCTGTAGAATTAAAGATTTGTCTGCAACTTTTACAGACTTTTTTATTTGAGTGTACGTTTGTTCAATATATTTTTAAACGTTTCTTTCAACATTTATTTCTACAAATTTGTCATTTTTACTCATATTAGCTTATTTTGCCGCTTTTGATTTTTGTGAAAAACAGTTTTACGTTTTACAAGAATGTAGATTTCTCTTCTTAACTAATTTTTAATTCTGTGAAACCATCTTCTCCGTTTTTTTTTTTTTTAAAGCTAAACAAAATATTTAAAAATTGAATATTGTGATTTTTTAGATTTTTGATGGATTGATAAATGTTATTGGTCGTGTATTCCAGCCTTAATAAATAACTTTGAAATCTAATTAGCTATAACATTTCTTTTTGTTTCAAACATTTTTTTCAATAAATCGCGTACCAACTGTTTCTGAAAGCAAAGCAAGTGCATATCCAATAGAGAGTGAGTTCAAACTCTTTATATATTAAAAAACAAACAGTTTATGTCGATACACACAGAGAAAAATTTTGCTATTTGCCAACTGAAATTCGGTTACTACTACTCAAATTCGGTTATTATGAATTTCAGTCCGTTGGTACAACTGAACATTGTTTTTCACAACAAAGTTTGGTTAATTCAACTGAAATTTAGTCACAACAATTAAAATTTTCAGAAATCTAATGTTAATATCGTTGTACGAACTGAATTTAGTTGTTACCATTAAAATACAATTTTCAATTCGGAGACCCCTCTTAATTATTTTTTGCATAGAAGCAATGAAGTTACACTTGAACTTGTCCATTGAAACTTTCAAGTTTTCATAAAATTTTATGAAAAATATATTATCATTTATTAAAATTTCCATTCACTCAATAAAGTTAAAAGCTATCATTAATTTTAATAATTTGTTCTTTCACTTTGCGAAGAAAATTTTCATTAGTTTACTGAAAATTTTCATTATTTTTCTTCCAATTAAAATCTCTCTGCAAAAAATCGAAACTGAAACAGATTCTGTAATTATTTTACATTTCAATCTTTTTAAAACCAGATTTTTCTTAAACTTTTAGAGCTTTAAACTTTGTTTTTTTTAAATTTTTTGCTTTTTCTTTTAAAAAGTCTAATTATTTATTTATGATTTATAACTAGCTTTGAACCTCCGTATATTTACAAAAATAAAGCAAATCAAACATATTAGCTAGGTTGATATTAGTATTTCGATCTGGCTTTAACTAAAAACTTATTAATCATAAATTTTGCTCCATTCTTGTCTTCTTAGTAATCAAACACGTGGCTAGGGTCTTTTCCTAACAACAATCACGACGTCACTAAACTTTTAAGACCAAAAATGTTTTATTTATATCAACAATTTTTAGTTTTTACTCTGGCTCAAGTAATATTTTTATACTGTTCTAATTTTATAAACATCTCGATTATTTTTATGTTATTTTTAATTTATAACGAGTTTTCAATCTCCGCATATTTACAAAAATAAAGCACATCAAATATATTAGCTAGGTTGATACTAGTATTTCGATTTGGCTAAAGATCTAATCAGAACTCGAAGTTTTAGAAAAACTTGAGCCTGCAGAATAGGTAGAGCTTTGACAACAAACCTATTAATCATCAATTTTGCTAAATTCTTGTCTTCTTAGTAATCAATCACCTACCTAGGGTCTTTTCCTAACAGGCACCACGACGTTACTAAAATTTGAAGACCAAAAATATTCTATGTTTTATAATTTCATAGTTTTGTTTTTGTTACCTTTTCTTCAATATTTTTTTACCATGAACACGATGGAATTTGCCAATTTTTGTCTTCTCTGGTTAAAACTTATATAATTTTCTCAGATAAATCTCAACGACGATATCCCAAAACAGCCATTACAATACCCAGCAAAGCCATGGTAATGACAGGTCATTACCGTATAGATTACCAAATAATGATATTTTATTACCATTTCCATTTCTGTAAAGTCCAAAATAATGAACTAATAATGGATTATAGAAGAATTTTTTTTTGATATGTAATTGCAAAATAACGAGGTACTGGTAATTGGTTACATAAGTATCGATTTCATATTTTTTATTCTAATATTAATTTTAATAATTTGTATCAAAAATTTTACCAACCCGAGAAAAAAAGAATAAATCTGATCAGATCTAATTAGATATGATGGAATATAATTAGATAGGAATCAATATAATTAGAGCTAATGTCAGATATGATCATATTTAGTAAGAAATGGCATTTGAGTTACACTTTATGACCAGATCTGATCAGATCTAGTCCCATGTATGTTCATATCTGGTGAGATCTTTGAAATTGAAATGAGAAATTGAGATGAACCTGGCAGCCATAGCCGAATTCCAAAAAAATGAAATATTTAAAAATGTGGATTTGTTATCCGTATATTTGCCACAAGCTTTTGAATAAACAAACGTATTAAAATGAAAAAAAGAAAAAAAAAATCTGCACAGATTTGATCAGATCTAATTAGATCTCAAATTTGTAACCATTTTTGAGATCTAATTAGATCTTATCATATATTTTTAAAAAAAATTAAAGATGTCTTTAAAAAAATAACCGTATTTTGTAACTCTTAGGTAATCACTTATTCTATCATTGTTAGTAACCACTTATTTCTTATATAAAAGTAACCACTGATTCTTTTACTATGAAAAATCAATCCGGTAACTCATTATTCTCACTTTTTTTGTAAGCAACATTGTAATGCCCACCCATGAATTTCGGGACATCGCGAACAAAAGTAATTAAGCGAGTAAATAGCCTAGTACCTAGTGTAGCCGTTTGTGCACTACTTACACTCCTAACTACTTGGTAATGTCTATTTTGCTGGGTCCTATTAGCCATTTCAAATTCTTTTGCCATAAAATGCACTCGTATCGGTTTAGATTTGTATTCTCAATTTGCCAAAAGCTGTAGCTTAAAAAGTAAACCGAACACATTTTAAAAATGTCACTTAATATTTCCATTGAAACTTTTTAATTCCAATTCCACATAAAATAATAGCTTCTTACTTACATTGAATTGTTGTTAAACTTCGGTAAAACCTTTTTTGCATAAATTTTATAGATTCCAACGACCATAGGTTTCAAATTCTTCTTCTTTTTCTTTTAACAACAAACACATTTTTTCATACACATTCAAATATTTTTGGTATAGGTATACGACGTACAAGGGCGGTCCCAAAATTAGCCGACCCTAACAAAGAAAACACAACAAATTTGGGAAAAATTTTCTTAATTTCTTAACATAATCTTCTTTTAGCTCGATACACTTGTCCCAGCCATATTCAATAGCTTCGATACCCTGTTTATAGTAAGAACTGTCTAGCTCTTTAAAATAGCTATCAACCGCAGATTCCAACTCTTCGTTGTTGGAAAATCTTTTCCCATTACCATTACCCCCCAGCCCCACACATCCCTTGAAAACACGCATGGTTACACAGATGGTCCCGGGTTCGCTTCCCGTTGACGACATTAATTTAGAAAAATATGTATGAGTTTCTATTCCTCATATGTACAGCAGAGCCCACCTTCGGTGTTCCCATAGCACTTAATTCCACCGAAGTAAAATAATGAATTAGGGATATGAACCAAAAAGCTTCAATAAGTTCGCCAACTCTCCATCATGTGGCAAGCAACAACTGTTCTTAGACTTATCATGTCGTGCAATTACAGTGTTGCCATATTTGAAGCCCTTCATCTTTCCCCAACTTTCATCTCCTCTCTTCTTTCGAAAGAAAGCAACACATTAATAAATAGGACGACTTGCCAGAGTTTCGGTTCTCTTAAGCACAAAAAATTCTAGCAATTAATTGTTTTTCATTTTAAAAAATAATCAATAAAATTTATCCCACGCTCATCCCTACAAAACAGACGCTATGACCAATGACTATGCAACTCTTAAAACTCTTTAATGTGGAATTATCTTCGACTTCTTTGCACACGATTCTCCCATTCCATCCCACTGCTTTGACTGTTCTTTTGTCTCAGGTGTGAAGTGGTGGACCCGTATTTCACACTTTATTGAAACAGCTTTCCCATCTCCAAATTTTCGGTAAATATGCGATGTATAGCACTTTTTTAAAAACACCTATCATTTCAGCCAGCTCACGCACCTTTAGTCGACGTCATCCAATACCATTTTGTGGGATTTCTGATCCGTTACTCGCGTGGATACCTCAATTGGTCGACAACTACGGTGTTGATCTTGGTAGCTTGGAATCTTGCTCGGCTTTTATATTGGTTGGACTCAGACCTTTCAAACTAAAGTATTGAATTACATAACGGTGGCCAATTTTTTCCATGTTTTCAAATTCACTGAGATTGTTTATTTTTGATGGCTTCAAAAATTACTAAACAACGTGGCGCCTTGAAACTTAAAACATATGTTTTATGAGGTTGTAATTTATAAGATTGTAATTTTTTTCAAACTACTGCCGCTAATTTTTTGACCGCCCCCGTAAGTCCAACACATTCTCATAAGTTACGTGCCAATCGTAGCAAAAAAATTGTGCTGGCAAACCAATGCTATTTTTGTAAAACACACCGTGTTAAAAATTAACAAAGGTACAACTAATATTGTACTAGGAAAACACTATTTTGGTTGCAAAGCATGGGTTGGGTCGCAAAATTCTTTGTTAATTTTATTTTTACTAATATTACAACCAGATAGATAAATTTTTAAAAATTTTATTATATTTCACACATTTAAATATGATGTATAATACTAAGAACGAACTGTATTGCTGCTTTTTAAATGTGTTCTATTCTACATATTTCTTTAAATTAATTTAAGCACAAAATTTATTTGAATTACCAAAGTTATACCAACTACGGCAAGTTCGTTCAAACCAACTATTGGCCATTGTTATCAATCGGGTACCAGAACAATATTGTTAATTTCACGTTCTGCCAAGGCATAACCGACGCTTTGCTAACACTGTGCCGATTGTACTTTTCTGCCTGGGCAATGTCAACGAAATTTAGATCTATGTTATCTATGCCTACTGCTAAGAGTTTGTGTACAGTGAACAAAATACTGGGTATATAAGGCGTTACGAATTTTAAGTTAAACTCAATTTTGAGATGAATTCATACAAAATGTTGTTCACCTAAGTTATTGGCTTTTGGTGAACTATTATAATAGATAATATAAGCGTGAGCTCAGAGTGCTCTACAATTGTGACTGCATCTTAAATCATTATATTTTTATTTAAATATGTTCACTAGGATCTTGGGCGTGGACGTTGGACTGTTATACAGAAGGTTGCAGGTTCGATTCCCAGCAACGACAGTGTTTCAATAGCACTTAACCCCACAGAAATAAAATAATGAATCAGGGTATTAAACAAAAAGTTTAATCAAGTTCGCCAAGTCTCCATCAAATGGAGTTCAACAACTGTTCTAAAACTTATCTAGCGCAATTACAGTGTTGCCGTGGTTGAATCACATCATCTTTCACCACCTTTTATTCTATTTCCAAAGAAAGCAACACATTTATTAAAATTCAGAATTTCATGAGTGTTGCTTCTTTAAAAAAACAAAATCAGACTTTATCAGCTGGAATCACGAAATAATTATGACCAGAACAAAGCCAAACAAATCCTTGTCGTTTTTTCGAATGCTTAAGTCTGAGTAGTTTCAAAAAAATCGGTTTTCGGACATACACGTAAACTTTTTTCTGTCTAATTTGAGAACCCCTAACAAGAATCTGATATCAAAATAGATATATATCCGCATAAAAAGTCAGTAGTGAAAGAGTTAAAGAACACCACAAAATTAAATAATAAATTAAAAACTTGGTTGTTTCTTTGTGTATATTACTTAACATCCTAACCGGCAAGCCCTCCTGCAAATGGGGTATTTTAAATTGGCCATAAGTGCTTCAAATGAGTACGGTTTGGAAACGAGCATGGTACGGTTTGGAAACGAGCAAGCGTTAAAGTTGTAATTTAAAAAAATAAATATTTTGAAATGAACACAATTTTCAAAAATTCTGAAATATATTTATGTTAACGGGAAACCGCTGATACTAAACACAAAGTAAGATTTAAGCTTAAACTTTTAAAAAAGCTCTAATTTTGGTACAAGGACATACAGGATTCCAAAAGGACATCTTCTTAAATTGAAAACGTATTAACGGATTTTTTGAAATTCTGCAGAAAGATTATATTAATTATTATTAGCAAAGCCTTTAATTATAATCAATATATGTTGAATTTGAGGTGCTTTTTCGAAAAACGAAAATCGCCATATCTTCTTTACTAAAAACACAAAAATTCTAATTTCTGTGATGTACTTATTTCTTGGTAAGTGGTTAATTTATGCCCAAAATTATATAGTTTTATGGATTAGTTTTGAGATTTCCTCTTAACCTATTTTGGCCCATATTGCCTTAAATAGGTAACGAAAAACAACATATTGTTTATTTTTCGTGCCGAACAAGTGGTGTAAATTTCATTGCAAATAAGCTTAGGCCGGTTGGAGGGTTAAACATTTTCTATATTCTTGTAAATGTTAAATCCACTTACTACTTGTAACAAAAAATAAATGTTGTAATTAAATATAAAAAATTTACTACTCTTTCAAAAAGGTTAAATACATACAAATAGTCAACAAAATCATAAAAACATGTAAGAAAATGGCATAATAAATACTTTTTATGCAGTATAATGCATAAATTATTTTTTTTTTCTTCTTAATTTCTGGAATTTTTTTCTGAACCCTTGTGAAAATTGCAACAATTAAAAAACAAAGTGAAAAAAGAAAAAAAAAACTAAAATAGTTACAAAATTTAATTGTTGACCTTCCCAGCAAAACTTTCTATTACTCGGTAATAGGTTTGGGAAT
Organism: Delia radicum; assembly: GCA_021234595.1. Classification (NCBI taxonomy): domain Eukaryota; kingdom Metazoa; phylum Arthropoda; class Insecta; order Diptera; family Anthomyiidae; genus Delia; species Delia radicum. Next base: position 166,741,351 of record CM037853.1, on the reverse strand, counting down.
AAGAAATTAAGGCCGGTAACTTGTTACTTTTCTATTACAAACCCTATTATTTTAACAAGGGCATGTCCATTTTGGTAATACCTTACAAAACACATATTATCTAAAGTATAAATGTAATAAGTTTTTGGTTTTTTTGAAAATGTTATTTTTTTATATTTGATTTATAATAAATTGAAATTTAAAAATTTTGAACTAAAAATTTTTAACATGAAATTTTTTATAAGTTTTGACTAGAAAAATAAACGTTTTGTAATAAAGAGGTAACGTGTTACTTTTATATTGCAAACCCTATTAACAAGGCCATGTCCACCGCGGTAAGAACTTACTTCGGTAACATTTTACTCTCCACTTACAGGCAAAGAGTTGTCAAAATTTGTTTAATTCGCTTCTTTAATTTTTAAATCGAATATTATTTTAAAATTGTCAAATTTGTAGTACAAATTACTATACTTGAATAATTTTCATTTTCATTGCACAATTAAAGGTCGAAAAAACATAATTTTTATTTTTAATAAAAATTATAACAAACTTGTGAAAAAAGGCAAAGTACCGCCTAGTTTACTTTCCCTGTTTTGTTAACTAACTTAACAAAATATAAAAAAAGGAGAGAGAAACAAAAAAAAAAAAACGTGTATTGAATATCCACCAGAGGTGGATCTTGCACATCAAACAAGTTTTCAATTTATTTTTTGATCAATGGTTATAATCTTTAATTTCAAACTCATATGTATATTAGTTCTCATGTAGTGAGTAAACTAGTTCATATGAATGCTTGAGGTTTGGCATGGGATTGTTACCGCTTTCAAAACGTGTTCTGATGATGGGAACCTAGAAAATTCCCGAAATAGATCTATCAACACATTCCTGAAAGGGTCAAATAATAAATTTGAAAACAAAAACTCTATAGATTATTTGTTAGGACAATATCCTAATGAAGAAATATAGAGTATATGGCCTCGAACTTGAATAATTTTCATTTTCATTGCACAATTAAAGGTCGAAAAAACATAATTTTTATTTTTAATAAAAATTATAACAAACTTGACAAATTTTTAATTATATTTAATTTTGAATAGAAAAGAACTTATTATATTACAAAAACATTTAAACATGTGCATTTGGTATTAATAATGGGCAGTCAGTAATACCAAACGTTGCGAAGTAATGTTCCGTAATATTAACTTACTACCGAGGTTTTGCTGGGTTACCCATTTAAGACCTTAAGTACACACCAGCAGTCATAAGAGAGTTGCGCTTATTAGTTCATTTAAATTTTTGAACTAGTGCGTTTTTTTAGTTCATATGTTTGTTCGACAATTATTTTTCAATTACACAGTTAAACCCCAAAAAATTCATCGTACATGCCACTTATACATTCTAATAGGTTTTTGGACGTAGATCACGAATGTGAACACCAAATTTTTATATTAGCTTTATTTTTAACAAAAATCTAGTTTTTTCTTTAAAATTTGTTATTATTTCGTATACCCGAGTAAACTACAAATAATTTGTAGTATGACTTCAAAGTATGGACTTTGAGGTTTTAGAACCATGTCAATTTATTTCGCTTGTGTGAAGGATGTAGAATATCCTTGCTATTACATTGAAAACTTAACTTATTATTCGCTTAACTGAATTTGAAAATTTTTAGCACATTATGTTAATTTGTATTCCACTTAATTCATTTAATATAAAAACACCCATCAATTGTATATTAACATTTTCAGAAAATTCTATCTAAAGTACAATTTTTATAACTTTTTTTTATAAAATAAATGTTGTATGAATTTACTATGGCGAGAATATAAAAAAATAATTTTTGAACATGCATCATTAATTAACTAAAACTTTTACGCTGAAAAAAAACGCACTGCTTTAAATGTAAATGCTGGTACAGTGGATGAACGCCTGTTATAACGAACGATTTTCTGGTCGCAGCGAATTTACTAACATATTTCATAATACGCTTATAACGAACACCGTTTCTAGCGTACTTTTTATATAACGAACTAAGAATTTTCTTTTAAGAATTTTCATACAAATTTTTACGCACATTAATAAAATCAAATTTTTTTATAGAAAATGTGCTACAAGTTTTAATAACTTTTTACTTGAAACTTCACCAAAAAACTGTATCAAAATTAATTTAATGGAAAAATTGTTTCAAAATTGCAAACAAAAATTAAAAAGTTAGGGGAATTGAAGACAAAAACCTATAATTTTATTAATTTTTTTAAACTGTTTACCACGCTAATAGCGCACTTGTTTTATAACGAACAAAATTGTCCGGTCCCTAAGAGTTGGTTATATCCGTGCTACACTGTAATATACTTTTGTTTGGAAAAAATTTCCGTTTCCTATGTTGCTAATACAACATGTTTGCTAGCAAATATAATTATGTTTGCCTGTAAACATATATATGTTTGGAACTAGTGAAAAATGTCTACTGGCAAACATAAATATTTTTGGCTGCAAACAGCTGCAAGTATATATATGTTTATTATATCTATATTTGCGTGTCCCAAATATAATCGTGGTATAGTATTAAAAAATTTCAAATACATCTTTGTTTAGGTTTGAAAATTATATCATATCACTCATTTACTAAAAGACTGACATAACTCAAAAAACACGATTTAGCAGAAAACACGTTAACATTTTCCAATCCATATCTGCCTCACTGGAGTTATTTGGCCACGTTGTTTATAATGCATTTTTCTCTTAGTGAGAGTTAGGTGCGAGTTTGCTAAGAGCGAGAGCCCCGTGAGTAGCATAGTTTCTCTATAAAGTATATACTTCTTGCACCCACTTTCCACAAAAATAAAATATATTCTCTTTTAACTCGAAAAGTATACAAGATAATATAACTAATAAATCCGCAGTATTCTTTTTATCTTTTTTCTGTATGTTGTTGGGCTTGATGGAAAACATGTGTTAAACCTTCTTGAATGTTTTTATCTGAATTTTATTAATTTGAATTTGTTGCAGACCCCATATTTTTAAAGCATAAAAATATATAAAATTTTTATAGTTTAAGCTATTTTTTTCCGCGGGTTTATTAGTGAAAAATAACAAATTTCAACTTAATATGGAATACTATAGCACCTTTCGAAAAGTGTAATATATTAAACTAAAGAGCATAATTCGTTATATTTGAATATTGCAAAAAAGTAGCGTTTTTGTTTTCAATTTTAAAAAGTTGATCAAAAAATTCAAATTTACTACAAAAAGTTTTTTGTTAGCAATTATTTCTTTAACTACAGCTAACTTTAAAATTCTAAGATTATATTCGTGATCTGCGTCCCAAAGATTTTTTATAAATGCTAGGTCGCAACCCCGATGCATCGACTTTTTCTGATTTTGTTGAACTGTGTTATTTATATTATTTCACATAGAGAAATGAAGTGCCAACCGAATTGAAAAGTGTATATTAATGGTAACAACTTATAAACGATATTTATATTAGATTTCTAAATATTATGGGTCTAACAACTAAAATGCAGTTGAATTAAACGAACTTTGTTGTGAATACTAATGTTCAGTTTTACCAACCGACTGAAATTCGTAATAACCGACTTTGAGTCGTAGTAAACGAATTTCAGTTGGCAAATAGCAAAACCTTTCTCTGTGTGTATATTGGTCAATTGGTTGTTTAACAAATCTGCAAAATTTAAGAGAAAATCACATATGAACGTTTAAAACTGAACCAATTCAATTTTAACCGTTCATTTGTGGCAAAATGTGGCCAAATCACATTTAGCTATCTTCTGCAATTACAATTAAATGTAAAATCGACCCCGTGTAATTGAAACTGGTTTTAAGCCACAGCAAAGATCGACCTGACTTTAGTTCAAGTGGCTAGAGCCTCTGTCTAAAGTGTAGTGCGAAGTGCATGTGGCAAAGAAAGCAGGTTCAAGCCACGGTCAGGATTGCATATAAACATTTCATATAGATGCAATCAAACAATAAAAACCATAACAAATAATTACAGTATTGTCAAAAAGGATTACTGATGACGGTTGTGTTACCAGAAACTGCGCAGTCTAATTCAATAAAAAATTTACAATGTAGTTATGATTTTTATAAAAGTATGCTTAATCTTCTCTACCACGCCTATCCCAAAAATTTTTTGATTTTTTTTTTTTAGAAATTTTGATACCAAATAAAAATTTATATTCCAAATAAAAAGAATCATTTTTGGTAAGTGGGATATTTTAAATTTTTATCAATGTTGCCAGTTTTTATACATTGTGGGGTTACGTTTTTGGCGTATACACCACAAACCGTATTTGCAGGAATATTGCAAGTGTTGCTTCATGTTATTTTCGTTTCTTCTAAAATTCCATAATTATTAGTTTCGAAAAATATACATTTATTTATTAAATATAATATTTTGTTATAAACAATCAAACAACAATTAATTAGTTTCAGTTTTACAATGATTAAAACATTGAAATAAAAATACAAATCAAATTGTATAAAAAACTTTCCAGGGGTTGGCTAAACATTTATGACAATAATGTTATACAAACACGATGTTCACACTATATACGGCATTACATAAATCCGTCTATTAACTTCCTAATTAAAAAATTAAATTTTCAAACAATGAAAACAAAGTAGGATATTGCAATCCTTTTGAATTTAGTTTTTTGTATAATTATGTCTAAAGTTAACCCATACACTACGCGATATTCTTGTGCAACTTGTGCAAAATATTACCAGTCTGTATGTCATATTGGAAGGTTGTACAATATATTGGAAAAAATCGAAAAGGTTTTGATTGTTATTGCTCACCCAAGAAATGTGAAAATCATTTTTTTGTGTGTTGTTCACATTGTGCAATTTTCATATACCTCCACAACAATGCCGTGGTGGAGCCATATTTTCTTCAAAAGTATTGTACATCTTATTGCATTGTGTATGGCGAAGTGACAATAATACTAATGTTACAAAATGTATGGGTACCTTAACTCATATATCAAAATTATTTTTGCTTTCAATCATTCCATGGCGCTTTTAAATATTTCGACAACGTATTTCCATGACTTATTCAATCCTAGAAATTGTTTTTTTAAGAAATAAAAAAGTAAAAGAGCCAAATTTTAATAAGCTCCAGAAAATTCTTGGGACTTCTGTGAGGTTGAGGCTTTACAATTTATTTTTGTCATACTTTACATTTGAGATGCCTTCTTTTGTCATTTATTTAACTGGAATCATTTTCGTGACTTCATTTAACTATTGCAAATGAATCATTAGTAAAGGAATCACAAAAGTACCAAAAAAAATAGGCATGTAATGTACTACATGCATTTCGAATTTTAGGCAAAACATTTCTTCACATCAGTAGATATTTAAAATTAAATTTCATAAAAATCGGTATATATTAGGCCGGGTCGATTTGTATGGAGGCAATAAAATCGCTCAACGTTCAAGGAAAATCGTACTCTAGGGATCAAAATAAGAAACTTTGCCGAAGGAACCATACCTCTAAAACGAATTCTGATGTCCCGACTTTTGACCCGTAGGGTAAAATTTTGAAAAAGCCCACTTTGATATTTCAGAAAGTAGGAGGAATCTCTCCAAGATTATGGGAGATACTTCTTCTCCGGGAGTCGCGCTAGCAGATTAATGCATAAATCTTCATTCTAAGGGTTAAAATTTAAGTTAAAAGAGGGCCTTTTTAGCCGTGTTTTTTTAGGAAAATGTACAAATCTCGGGATAGAGATATTTCAGAAAGTGGGAGGAGTCTTTCCAAGATTAGGGTCTCTATTTCTTCTCCGGAAGAAATAGAGTATAAATATATTCGATTGGGTTGGATTCGATTGGGGCACTCTAAATGGGTCAAAGTGGGATTTTTCAAAATTTTACCCTACGGGTCAAAAGTCGGGACATCAGAATTCGTTTTAGAAGTATGGTTCCTTCGGCAAAGTTTCTTATTTTAATCCCTAGAACACGATTTTCCTTGAACGTTGAGCGATTTTTAAATCGACCCGCCCTAGTATATATACTATTATATAGGGTATTCAATCGGTTAATCGTTACCCGATTAATCGATGAATTTTAGTCGCACAATTGCTCGAGTAAATTAAAATAGCCAATAACGAATGGCGTAACGAATAACTCGAACAATTTTGTTCGGTTAATCGAATAAAAACAAATTTATTCTATTTCAGTTAAAATTTTATAAAAAAAAATTAATTCTTCGTATTTTTTTAAATGCTTTTTTTTATAAAATATATTGCCGATTGGCAGTTACTCTTTTAATTTAAATGTAATACTTTTTAGTAGGGGTATAACTTGTTTACTTGGCACAACGATATGGGCAACACTATACGGATAAAAATAATATTTTTCTTTGGTTATTTTGTGCAAAAATAATACATTTTTATATTATTTTTTTTAAATGTCCTTGAACAATTACATACATTATGATCAGAGAAGACAAAACAAAAATGGCAAAATCCGTTTATGGGTAAAAATATTGGAAAATGCTAAAAAAAGCAAATCTGCAAAAAAAATGCTTTTAAAAAAAAAAAACGTAAAAAAATTAAGGAAAAAATCGTTTAAAGCAAAGAATATCTGAAAACGCTAATTTAAAGCTTTAAAATCATAAGAAAAAGCTGATTTTAAGGCCAAAAATAAAAAATCAAAACATGTAAAAAAAAAGAAATATGGGTAAAATGGCAAAAAGAACATATTTGTGTTCTCTGATTATAATACTCAATAAAGGTTTAAGTTATTCAGAAAAAACTAAAATTTTTAATAATTTCTGCGAGAACCCATTAAAAAATTCTTGTGATATGGAAGCACTAGCAATCAAATATTTTCTTCTGATTTGAGCAAATATTTATTTGATCTTACAAAAAAAAATGTTAGAACAAACAATGGCAAATAACAGGTGGTGAAATCGTCCATTATAAATTTTTTTAATAAATTTATTAAAAAAAAAGCTTTATAAAAAAACTGAATTGTGTTGTCGTACGTGAAAATAAAAACTTAATCAATCCGATAACAGAATGTAACATTGGTCCAAAATGGTACGATATGGAATGAACATCTGTGTTGTCGGTAAAGGGGTTTTATTAAGGTTTGCAAAAATTTTATCCGTTTTGCGATATCATGCTTAGTTTTCGAGATACAAGCCATTTTACAAAATGGCGATATTTTAAAATGCCCAGTATCTCCAAAACTGAGCGAGATAGACCAAAACGGACAAAATTTTTGTTCCACAGGAGTATTATTATACCCTTATAACATAAATAGGCTAGGTCCAAGAGAGATCCCGAGTGATCAATTTTTTAAAAAACAGTTAGTTTTTCCATTAAATAAATTTATGTTTTTTTACACTTTGATTAAATAAATATTTAATAAAAATATTTGTTTCAATCTGAACGCTCGACAAATATTTTTTCGTTTATTTCATTTGACACTATTTGAGAGCTGTTTGAACAAACAAAAACCATCAAATATTTGATCATAGTTTGAACATAAAATAAAATAATTTTTTATTTGACACAGTTGGAAGCAAATATGTAAACAAATATTTTGTTCAAATATTTGATTAATGTGAACGTACCTTTAGTATTAAAAATAGTTAGTACTAAAAATAGTTTTATTGGGACTGGAAGTAAATATAAAAAAAAAAATAACAGGAGAAGACTGAAAAGATATAAAATCAAAAACTCGATTTCCTTCACACCTTCTTATTTACACCTTACTCGTTATAGAAGATGTAAATCATATAACTATAACCTCGTCCAAATATAGGGCAGCGGTTTTGAAATATCGTGTTTTAAAATATGAAAAAATTTTCGAAAACTTTGAAAAAGTAGTCATTGATACATCTTTTTAAAGCTACTTAAATTGCGACTTTACTAGTGCACACAACTTATTCACTTCTACACCACAAAATGCATTGTTTTCACAAACTGCGGTACAAAAAGCTGTATTTCGAAAAACCTGGTTTTCTAAATTTATGGTAATTATAAATTACTTCCATATACCGTACCCTCATCCCTATGTGGATCTTACTGTATAATGCGTTACGAATAAAAATGTAAAAAAATAACTAAAAAGCCAATAGTCCAAAAATCTAATATAATATTGTCATATTAGATTTTATTTGTTGCTTTTCAAAAAGTTTGATCATTTTCATGATAGACAATACAATTGTTTCATTGGCATCACTCAGTTCTCTGCAATAGAAAAAGATAATTGGCTTAACTCAAACCGAGACATTACATGCAAAAGACAAAATAAACTATACGAGAATCTTTTTGTCAGCCTGATCTGGTAACCCTAATTATAAAATCAAACAATTTGAAAAACAAAAATTTTAGATGTGCACATATCTGTTTGCAATTTGACCACAATACATTAATTGTCACTATAATCATTTGGTTTCAAATACACATTAACTCTTTATTAAGTTTAAATATTTTATTTTGTTTTTAATTTAATAAATGGGCAATAACTTTGACAACCCGGTGATAACGCAAAATCTAAGTTTTTTCAAATTGCAATTTATATGTATACAATACACATTGTTGGCGTCTTTTTGTTTTGGTAAGTATGAAAAACAGATACAAAATTCTTCCATGGTTTATTTTTTTATACGTTTTGCAAAAGTTGTACTTGTTAGTATAATTTTGCTCATCTCTACTACATCTTGACATGCCGCGACATCGACTTCATTCTGAGTATATCTTTCAGTCTGTTTGTCGTACACACTTTTAAAGTGCTTATCAGACTATTTTGTTAGCAAAATAAATTAGTAAAACATTAGCAAAATATTAGTAAAACATAAGTTCAAAACATTTAAGTGCTGAATAAGTATAACTAAAATTTTAGCTGAAAACATAATTTCAGCAAAAAATTTGCTGAAAAATAGAATACTTGATTTACAAGTTAGCGAAAGTTAGACCAAATTGAAAATTAAACACACGAATATTTATTACCTGTACGAACCTTTACTTGTTAGAGTAGTATATGCGAATGTTAACATTTATTTGATTTTAATACATTTTCTGAAAACCATTTATTATTTTAAGACTATCGCGTTAACATGATCGTATTAATTAATAAGTCGCAAATCATGCGAATAGCTCAAAAATACAACATACTTTTGTTTAGGATTGACGCAAAAAAAATTTGACAACTCTATAAAACATTGCTGAACCCTAAACAAAATTTTAGTTTCATTTTCGTACACAACGCGTGAATTTCCCCCTAAAACGACTTATTATTTGTATCCCTAACAATTTATACCGAACTGCTAGGTCCACATAATAAAAGTTTTACAGAAAATGTGTGATAATTTTTGATATCAAGCATTAGGCAATATTTGTAAATAAAGGGCGATTTCATATAAGCTTTCGGATTTGATTAAAAAAAAAAACACATCTATATAATTCAATGTTTAAAAATCATTTCATGTAAATGTTGACAGTGGCTACGCCTCAAATGGTTCATACACTGGTTCCAATTTTGGCATACTCTCACCAACATATCGGCAGGCATCTCACGAATAAATTCTTCAATATTGTCCCCATAGACATGAGCCTCAACATACCCCCACAAAAAATAGTCTAAAGGCGTTAAATCGCACGATCTAGGCGGCCAATTGACCGGCCCCAAACATGAAATATACTGTTCACCTAACTCGCCTCTCAATTGGGCCAAAGTTTCCCGTAACGTGTGGCATGTGACACCGTCTTGTTGAAACCACATGTCACCCAAGTCCAGTTCTTAAATTTTGGGAAAAAACAATTTGTAATCATCGCACGGTAGCGCTCGACATTCACAGTAACGTTTCTGCCTTCGTCGTATTTGAAGAAGTACAGTCCAATGATCCCCATAATTCACACCAGACAGTGCATTTTTCGGGATGCAATGTCAGTTTTGGCAATTCATCTCGCTGCTCTTCACACCAAATACGGAAATTTTGCTTGTTCACGTATCCATTCAACCAGAAATGAGCTTCGTCGCTGAACACAGCTTTCCGATAAAAAAGTGGATCTTCATCCAAATTTGCCAGCGCCCATTCACTAAAATTTAGCCGTCGTGATAGGTCGTGTGGCTTTAATTCTTGCACCAGATATATTTTAAAAGGTTTTACAACCAAATCCTTCCGCAAAATTTTCCACGTAGTGGAGTAACAAAAGCCCAATTGCTGCGAACGTCGCCGAATCAACAACAACACTGATGGATACAGCTGCGATATTTTCCTCTGTCCGCACTCTACGTATGCGTGTTGGTGGTTTAATGTCCAATAATGTATATTTGGTGCGAAATTTAGTCACAAGATTCCGAATAGCCGTCTCAGAAGGTCGCCCAAAACTGACCATAAATTGGAAGAAGTGCACGATGCACTTTCTTAACCGAGCGTGAATTTTGATAATAACATTCAATAATCTGCAAGCTTTGTTCAAACTGAACATGTTTAACAGTAACATGTTACACGAAAACAGCTGAGCTGCCAAAAAAAAGTTGCTAAAAAATCACCCTTTACTTTGCCTAATATTAGATAAACTGTAAAACATAAGTGCACCTTTAATAAATTTTAAATGTCCAAATCCTGTATTAATTGCACCAAAATTCTGATGACATATAAGAAAGTACTACCTTTATTCATGTACCAAATTTCAGCTATTTAAATCAATAAACAATGAAGTTATAGAGTTAGGACCGTATTTGACCACTGCTCTTTGACCATCCAGCAAAAACATGGCAATGACAGGCCATTACCGTATAGATTACCAAGTAATGACATGTCATTACCTATTGCAGTACTGTAAAATCAAAAATAATGACTTACTGATAATGTGTTATAGAAGTACTTATGTGGAATTGCAAAACAGTGAGTAAAAATTGTACCAAGCTAAATTTTCCGACACACCAAAAATAAAAAGTGTAAAATCAACTAAAAATAGCGTATGAGTTACTCTGCAGGCACACGATCAAGATTTTCTTGATAGTCTTTTACATATACTGTTTGTCAAAATATGTAAAAATTGACAGCTGTGAAGTACGCTGCGCGCAAGTTGAAAGCAATTTCAATATTTGTGAAAGGAAAAACAAAAACAATTTCGAAAGAATTGTAATCAGCTTTTTTCTTGAACGTAAATTGATACACTCCACTTGAAAGAGATATCTGAAGCAAGTTCGTTTCAATTTTAAAAAGCGTGAGGGTATTGGTAAAAAAGTGTGAGTGTATTAAAACTTGATATGAAAAACTTGATCGTGAACCCATCAAGTAACATAAATTTATTGTAACGAATACATAAGTTACATAAGTTTACTGTATCTACTGACATTTATAATTTAAAAACTTTGTAAACTTTGCATGGTAATGATTTTATGTGAAATTATGTAAATATATTAAAATACTTAAAGAAACTTACAAACACATTTCACAAAACCAACCGTATGAATTGAGTGGGTGTAATAATACTTTTTATTGGTGGTATTTCATAAAAAAAATAATTCTTAATTTAAAATTTTTCTATCCAAAAAATTATTATTATGAACAACCACTATGTTGCTTGCCGTCAATTTTTATAGATTTCTTTAATATGATAGCCAAGCAGTTAATATGTTATATTGTTTAAATTTTACTTTAGATAGTTACAAAAAAAAACTTAGGTAAGCTACAAAATTGTATAAATTTGATAACGAACAAAGTGAAAGATTTTAAAGTGCAATAGTACTTATCATCAACTAAGGAAACTTTGTTTTTTTTTATAAAAGAGATAGAACATGTAATTTATACTTTGATTGCGGTAATTTATGCTTGACGTATATAATTTTTTATCAACTTTATATAAAAAAAAATTACAAAAGTTGACTTCGATATTCTTAAAGTTATTTTTAATTTTTTTTTTAACAATGCGTGTTGGTGGTACAAAATTAATTAAGATAGTAAATAGCCTACTACCTAGTGTAGCCGTTTGTGCACTACTAACACGTTTAATTACTTTTTGCAATATAACAATTTGAATGTTAATGTGAACTAAAAGAACGAACTAGTTCATAAAATGGAAATGAAGGAAATTAAATATGAACTATTAAGAACAACTCTAAGTCATAGGTATGTTAACGTTTGTTGTAGGTGAACAGGTGCGTTGAAATGGTAGGGGTAGAATGCTTTAATCTAACACTAAGTTTCCACTGAACGTGTTTTGGACGTGTTTGAAGATAAAACATGTTTTGTACATGTTTTTATAATTTTTTTTTTCACCAAAGACACATGTTTGGTAAAAACACGTAAGTTGAAACATAGTATAAACATTGCAATACCATTTGACTTTTGAAAGTTAACACAAAAAAAAAAAAACATATTTAAAAAAGCGATTGCTCAGAGCTTGAAGATATGCACAATACAAGTTCCATTCCATACACTGTCTAACCAAGGAAGATCCAAATTAAGGAGACACAAAAGTTATAGGAAAGAACATATCAGCTCAAACAGAAATTACCGAGTAGAAGTAGCACACAAATGCTTCCACTAGTTACTTGGCTATTCACTCGTTTAATTGCTATTGTTCACGATTTAATTGCTATTGTTCATGGCCGGCCATTACCATCTCGCATACAAAAAAACCTGACGCACTCATAGAAATAAACCTGTGAAAATAGCAAAAAAAGCTACTAAAAACTAACAGATTTTTTACTAAATATTACATTACGTAAGAATAGTAAAAATAAATCTGTTAAATTTAGTAGTTATATGTTATATAATTTGTAATTATATGATTATTAATTAATAAAAAAAAAAAAAAATATTTTGTAAGTAAAACACATTTTAAGTCAAAAAATCTTAGAAAAGCAATTAAAATCTCAAAATCTTAAGAAAAAGTTTTATAATCTCAATATTGAAAAATCCAAATGGGTAAAAAAATCAAGAATGCAACAAACCTTATTTGTCTTTTCAGGGTTTTAACTAGCTGACATTTTAAGTTGAGAGAATCCTTAACAAATGATCCAAAATATCTTTATTTCTCTAAATTTTCAGATTGGAAAATATTCGAAAATGTCGCATTATTCGAGACGAAAAAAAACCGGTTTCTCGAATAATTCAGAAAACGGGTTTGGCAACTCTAATTTTTTACATTTTTACCATTAGAAATGCATTAGTGAACCAAAATTACTGCAATACATTTTTTTGAAATACTCTTTATGTAAGCGAATTTTAACGATATCGCTATAAAATATTTTTCTCAAAATAAGCGAAAGTCTTTGTGCCCTTTTACGTCGATTTGATCGTTTGATTCTGATTTATTTACAATTTTGGCGAAATATTGATTTTTAGTTCAGCTTAAAAAACAAATTTTTCCCAACTTCAAAATGGGGTATGTGGGAACTCTTTTGAAAACAACGAAAAAGTAAGGTTATGTTGCTTAACCTATTTTCTACCACTCATCAATCCCGTGCGGATTTTTTTAATGAAATTTTGCATAAAGATGTAATGGTGTTTTAGTAAGCTTCTTCTAAAGTTTATCTATTGCGCCCTCTAGCGGTGGTATTCCCAATTAAAATTAAAATTTGCGCTTTGTATGAACTTAACTTGTTAAGATTTTTTTGAACTATAATTTTTATTTATTGCTAAAGCAAATGTCTATTGAACAGTAATACACAATTTGATCTATGAGATTTTCATGATTTTTTGAAATTGTTTTTTAAAAATATTGGTGTTTTTAGACAATTTTTCAAAATTGTAATACGCTGCGTTGCACATATATAATTAGAAATCATTTTTGTTATTTTTTCAAATATTACAAATTTTTTTTTAAACTTTTAACTGTTTTTAAGAGTGTGATTGATGGTCTCTTATTGTGTAAAATTTAAGAGATTACTTAATTGATTTAAGAGAGAAATTGTGTAATAATATTTTGTTAGTGTTTCATAACTATAATTACAAATAACGGTAAACACAGAAGAATAGCTAATAAAGAAACATTTAAGAATTATTTTGGATTTTTATGCAATTTTAATCAATTTGCAGTTAAATGTCGTGTGGTTTTTGGATTTTGAAAAAGTGAAAATTTAAGCCTACTTAAAAAGTTGTTTAAGCTTTTGGGAAATTGCTAGCAAAATAAACCGTTCACATGTGGTAGTCACAAACTTTGCAAATAAACCGAGTGCTTATGTTAAAAAAAAAAAAAAGGCGTCCCGAAAAAAATGCTTTCTGATCGGGACCGGAGTAAAATAAACAATTGTGACAGCAAATCAATGAAGAATCTCAATCAGATAATCGATGAATGTAAGGTGAATGTGTCTAAATCAACTATAAATAGGCTCTTAAAGGAGAATTATTCTTTCTTCAAAGTGAATTATTGGCCGAAACCTAATGTCTGTGTCAACCCGCAACAAAACTGTTCGACGTGAATTCGCTTAAATGAATTTACAAGCCAACTGGAGAAATGTGAGGCAATAATCGCTACTGTTTCAACAAAAATTTCTTTTAAAGGTTTCTGATTTCTGGTGATATTTTTAACAGCTATTGCCTTGGGGTGCGTTTTGTTTCGACGGTATGTTTGATTTGGCATTTCCAAGCACCAGAATGAATTCTTCTGAGTACATTACAGTATTAGAAGAGAAATTGGTGCCATTTATTAAAAAATGCAATAAAGAAGAATTTATGTTTTAACAAGACAATGCCTCAATGCATGTAAGTCGTCAGACGATGGAATAGCTTTCATCAAAAAACATAAGAGTATTGGAATGGCCAGCACGTTCTCCTCCCCAAACATTCTCAAAACCCCATTAAGAATATTTGGGGAGTATTAACCCGTCGAGTTTATGCAGAAAACCGTCAATATGGAAGCTTTGTTTTATCTAAAAGAAGCAGTTATTAATGCGTAGAGATCTTTAACGGAAGATCTTCGAATAAATCTGGTAGCCAGGATGTCTGATGGAATTTTCGACTTGATTCAAAAAGGAGGGTTTACGCATTATTAAAATTGCTGCCTTGAAATATTATTCTTAAATATTTGTTTTTACTTTTTGATATATTAAGTTAAGTGTTTTTAAAGTTATGAAACACTGATTGATTTTTTATTCCTTTTTAAATAGTAAATAAAAAATAAATGAATAATTTTGTTTAGATATTATTAATTTTCCATTGGGCTTACATTTATGCCAGTTCAACTCTTATACGCTTTTTTTTAACTTACGAAATTTAGTGAAATTAATGTGTAATCATAGTTTTGCAACGTAGTGTATGGCAACCTAGTGTATGGTTAATCAATTATTAATTTTTTGTTTGTTGGAAGAAAATAGCTACTTTTTCACATTAAAAAACAATATTAAAATTTTTGCAAGTTCAGAAAGTTCTTTTAATTTCACATACAAAGTACACAAAAAAATTCCATACGTTCCTAACCACATTGGTATACAAACTTTGTAACACGGGTCTTTTTTCTATAAATTAAAAATTTTGCAAAAAAGTTGTATAGTACTATTTTGCAAAATTTTATTTTTATTATATTATATTTTTAAATTAATTATATGGCAACCGTAAAACAATAGCTTTTATTATTTGTAACTACTAGTTTAGTTAAGACCTTTACTTTACAAACGTAACAATACCAAGTCATGACCGTTTACCGATCACACCCAAGTATGGCCTCGAATGTAATGCAGATAAACAGCAGTTTTCTCTCCTATTAGCTTTTTTGTTATTGTATATTAACTTAGAAGTAACCCACACAAATAACATAAACGCAAAGTTGTCTACACTGAACGTAAAAACCATACGTCAATCTGGTAACGTTATGAAATAGAGACGGATGAGATTAGAAAAATAAACAAATATCTAAAAATAGAATATTTGTGTTTGCGTTTCTTAGTGTTTGTCACTTCTGAGTATAATATACAATAACAGAAAAGCTAATAGGAAAGAAAACTCCAATTTAGGTGCATTACATTCGAGGCCATACTTGCGTGTGATCGGTAAACGGTCATGACTTAGTACAGTTACGTTTGTAAAGTAAGAAGAAGCGCAGGGGTTATTCAACTTAATTTAATTTTTTTAATAGAAAGTATTTGGAAGATGACAAAGCCAATTGTGACAATTTTTTGTTGTTGTTTTGGTTTTTCTCTGATATTTTAAATTTTGAATCTCGCTCCTAGACGAGGACAAGAAATTCTCATTGAGTTTGTGATTTAACATAACAAATATCTCTAGAAATTCTAAAAACTAAGTCCCCTGAAGATTTCCTTAGGCAGGAATGAAATCCGGATAGGGACACGCCTACATCAGATTGCTTTTCACAATTTGTTAAATAAGTTTTGGGACTTTAGCACATTTAATTACTATAAATGCAATTAATGTTTATCCCGATGAAAATAAATTTAAATAACAAATATGCAGGTGCTTGTGCAAATTTAAATGTAACTGACACTAATAGAAAACATATGATTTTCTATTGTTGATTTACTTGAATAAACGTCACTACATTGCTAGGTCTGTCAAAAAAACAGAGTAGTATTTGGAAGATGACAAAGCCAATTGTGACAATTTTTTGTTGTTGTTTTGGTTTTTCTTTGATATTTTAAATTTTGAATCTCGCTCCTAGACGAGGACAAGAAATTCTCATTGAGTTTGTGATTTAACATAACAAATATCTCTAGAAATTCTAAAAACAAAGTCCCCTGAAGATTTCCTTAGGCAGGAATGAAATCCGGATAGGGACACGCCTACATCAGATTGCTTTTCATAATTTGTTAAATAAGTTTTGGGACTTTAGCACATTTAATTACTATAAATGCAATTAATGTTTATCCCGATGAAAATAAATTTAGAAAACTTTAAAATCCTGTGCAAATTTGCCGCTTCGGATGCACACGAAGCGGCACAGATGGACAAAAAAGGATTTTAAAGTTTTCTTTTTAAAAAATTCAATTAAATTGAATTTTTGTTCGATGTCGTGTCGTATGTTTTGTAAGATTACTATTGCTTCTCGTTGATTATGATACTACTTGGTCTAACTTATTTTAGCACAGCCATTCTAAAAATGTTATTTCCGATTTTAGACTTATTAGAAATAACTGGCTGAGGATAACATTGAAAACTTGCACATGTGCCATTTAATTGGGTTAAATAAATTTTAAACTTCTAAATTAAGCCAGTTACGGATCTGCAGATGAAATTTATTTAATCCCAAATATTTGAATGTTTTTTATATTCCATAGAAACTAACAAAACATTCGTTTTCTATAAAAAAAAAACAACATGCAACATAGCATTGCAACAATACATATTGCTAAATAAGTGTACCTACACTGATCAAAATGATATTGGTAATTCAAATAATAAAAATATAATAAATATTGAAAATTTTGTTCAGTGCCCAGTGTAGAAACGGTAATGACTTGCCAATACTTTTCTGACTACCAGTAATGACACCAGCTTACTCTATGCATTACTTTAACACAAATAATAAGGATATACTATTTAATTTTCCCATTATTTGAATACAAAGAATAATGCTTTCCCTATAAGTACTTCTTTTCATCATAATGTCTAACCCTTGCGCTACCGACTTCTTGTTTGCGAACATATTTCTATTTTAACTTCAGATTCTTGTTAGGGGTCCATAAATTAAAATGAAAACGGTTTATATATATGCCTTCAAACCAACAAAAAAGGTCCCGAAATGGAATTTTTGCAACTTCTCAGCAAATTTTTAACACCGCTAAAACTATTCAAAATACAAAATTTTTTTATAGTTTTCCCGTATTCATAAACAAATCTTAATTGACGTTTCAAATACATTTTAGTTAGACCACATTCTAAGCCTTAAAACTGTATTCATAAACAAATATTATCTTAAAATACATATTTTAAACCTTGTGTTAAAGTTTTAATACAGCTTTAAGGCTAAAATTTGTGTTGTAACTAAAATGTATTTGAAATGCTGCTTAATATTTTTATAAATACGGGGGTTAGTATATTATTATTTTAGTATTGTAATATTTTAATTAAATTTACCTAAAAAAATGATTATATTATGATAACTTTTGCAAATGGCCAACTCTCCATCAGGTGGCCAGCATCAACTGTTCTAAGACTTATCATCTCGCGCAATTACAGTGTTTCCATGTTTGAAGCCATACATCTTTCCCCACCTTTAATCTCTCCACAATCCCATATACAAAGAAAGCAACACATTATTATATAGGAAGAATTTCCTGAGCGTTGCTTCTCTTTAAAAATAAAAAATGGAAACTTTTTCGCTTAAAACTTTTGCAAGAACATTTTTAGATGTGCTCACATATTATACCAAAAATATGAATATTAGGTCAACTTAGAAATCTATGTTGCCATATAAAATTTTTTAAAAATCGTATAGTATAAGCTGCTACATTCAAAATATTTCCCTTTAATTGCCCCCTTTTTAAGGATATAAAATTTATTCACGACAATTGTTCATTAAGCCTTCATATTCGCTAAAACTGTAAAAAAAGGTAAAAACTTAAAAAAAAAACGTTCTGCAAAAGAATGATTCTAATTGAGCATTTTCATCGATGAATTCAAGATTGGCTATTCATAGGAAGTAATAATTTTTATAATGCTGCAAAACAACTTCCTAGGAATATTTTATGCCTGAATTTCTTAAAAAGAAGTTTTTTATGCAGAAAACTTGCAAAGAATCATATTTGGAATGCTTCCGACCTATGACAAGCCAATGTTAAATTCATCGATGAAAATGATCAATTAGAAGAGAAAAAAAGTTTTGCTGGGGTGGTTTAAATATAAAGTTTTGTGTAATAAGTATAAGCCATAAATATGAACATATATAGGTCTTGTTATTTAATTCCAGATTAATTGCTTTCGAAAAGTTTAAAAGACAAAAAACCAAACCGCCAAACTTTAAAGAAATTTTTCTCGAAATCTGTACCATTGATCAAAAAATTAAGTACATCATTGAAATCAGCATGTCCGAAATATATATACTTAATGGTCAGATCTTTATTCATTTTTTCTATGTCAAGCCGTGTAATTACACTGTGCTCGAATTGGAGACTTATTTTACAATAAACCAGTTTTTCTGGGGTAGCTTTTAAAAACTTATATTTTGTTTGAAAATTCTGGTTCCAAGGACCTGAAAAACATGATGTTTTCAGATATTTTCCCAGCATTAAAATTTTACTGCTTTGCTTAAATGTACACCCAGAAAAAGGATTGGTTGAAATTCGGTCGAAACCATTAAAATTGATTTGATACGGCGTTATTTTATTCGGAACTGCCAATAATCGATTAATAAAGCAAAAATACTGTAATGGAAATTAAAAAGAGGGAAAAGGAACTAAAAACAATAAATTTATCCAATTATTGAAATTTCCAATCAACTTTTCAAATAAAATTCGATTAGTAGTTGTGTACGATAGAAACAACCATTTATTTTATGAGATAACAATAGAATTTGTACCATCTATAAATTTTTTTAAAAAATTGTCGATAATCAAAATTGGTTACTGCAAATACGGCATTCGCAATCAAATATGCCACTAAATTAGAAGATTGCATTGTTTATAGAAACAATTAATGATTGGTATTGGTAAACGAATTTGAGACAATGTTTGTTTTCCTTGCAAAATATTTAAATTCAAATTTAGCACTCAACATTTATCAGTGTTTGTAGTGGGTAGAGAGTTTGCCTTGTACTCCTAACTTTCGAGTTCAAATCTCGGAAAAGACAAACATAAAAAGTTATTTTTTTAATTAAAATAAAATATTAAATGTTTAAATAACAAATAAGGTAATGAAAATTAAAAGTGAATCATTAGGACAGAGTACTGTTAGTCTGAAGGCCATGGTTCAATACCAGAAAAATTAAAAAACTTTTTTAATTTCAATAAAATTTTGTGGCACGTAATAACATTTATTTGGAATGTACTATTGGATTAGGCAACTGAATATTAGCTTTCACCACTAAAAATAAACTTTAACATTACGATAGTTGTCGTAACCGCCAGAATTCGATTGGCAACACATTCGGAGGCCACAACTGAAACTGTTCTCTGCTTGTACCATTTCATATGAAAATTTAGGATGCGAGCTTACGTTTTCAATAACAATTCTTGAACCGCCGAACCGATTTGGATAGTTTTTTTGAATAATGCTGCTCGAGGGAATAACAAACAACCTAAAGAAAAATAAATGGTAAGCAAACTAGAAAATTCGGGTGTTTTAAAGTCTATGGAACAACAATTTAAATTGCTGGTACACTATTAGTATAAGTTAAAGTAGTAAGTAGGTGCATTCTATAACTATGGTAGAAGTTTTCTCACCGAAAAATGCAACTGTGCCAGGTTTAGAGCAGGGTGGTAATATGATGTCAAATTTACTCAGTCGTGTGTAAAAACCATTATTTGTGTATGAAATTAATATTATGTGACCCGCCCTGTCTACATATGGTAGAGTTTTTATTTGCAATGTGAAAACTTCTCTCATTGTTATAGAAGAACCCCACTGCTCGTTTCTCTGATTTGGAGACTGTCAGATGTCCTCAAGATAAGTGTATCCATATGGATACAACGAAAGGCTTAAAATAAAAGGCTATTGAAATTATATGTTAAAATAAATATTTACTGAAATAGTTAATAGACAATTAAAATATTAATGGTCTCTTTCTCTATTTCGAAAGAAAGCTTTCTTTCGCTTTCTAAGCGAAAGAAAATTGATTTGGGTTTCTCTAACTAAATTTCTATGCGAACGATGACTTGAAGTACAAGTCGAATGAAAACGTAACAGTTTTCATACAAAATTTGGTTTCTCTATTTCGAACGAGTTGTCAACAGTGCGAACGTAAATGTCAAAACCAGTCACTTGCTTTTTTGTTTTCGAGTAACAAAATATTTTCAAAAAAATATATCATTCATTCCATTAGAAAACTCAAAAAATCTGAACACGGGTCCTCTGAATTTGTTTATTTTTTTAACATGAATACTCTATGGTAACATTTGTACATTTCCTTTTTCAGATCTCCAAATTTGTAAAAACTCGTGATTTTATGCACGTTTTTAGTTCTCATAAATATCAAAAAACTGCTAAAAGCACTTTACTTTGAAGTGCCATAACTTTTTAATTGTATATCGCATGTTATTAATTTAAACGATATTTGGAAGATGCACTTGTCTACTTTATAACTGGATTTTTAAACAAAATGATTGCTAAAAAAAAAAATGCATACTTAATGCAAATGCAGTTTTCTAATGCATTTTTCAAAACTTTCCCCCTAAGATTTTCAATAAAAAAAGACAGTACTAAAATATGGAATATTAGCTACTTATAATAATACTGATTTTTATGGAACAAACATGTCTTTTATTTTTAATGATTTAAAAAAAATATTTTTTTTATTCTATAAAATGAAAATATTTTTATAAAACACTTTTAGCATTTTTATCAAATTTATGAAAATTAAAAACGTACATAAAATCGCGATTTTTACAAATTTCGAGATCTGAAAAAGGCTATGCGCAAGTGGGACTATAGAGTATTCATGTACAAAATATAAAAAAATCGGAGAACCTAAAAAAAAATCCTCATTTTTCAATGTTCTTTTCTGGAATGAATGATATAATAAAAAATTATAAATATTTAAAAAAAAAGAATGGATAACAAAATAACACGAATATTTGTAGTTTTTTAACAACTTTAAATTTCAGCTTAATGAAATCCACAATGGAACAGCTTAAAACGCTGGTGTACTTTTTTGATTTTCTTCTTTTGATTTATTAATTTTGCTTTTGTTTTATTTATTTGTTTTATTTATTTATTTGTCATATACAGCTGATCACTGTTAAGTAATGTTGTATTTATCTTCAAGCAATTTAGTAGTATTTTTGGTATTTTTAAAGGAAATTGTAATAGAAGTTTAAAATATCCGGTCTGGCACCACTATGATTTATAAATACGTAAAACACAAAAAATGACACACGTAAGTATAGGCGAACGATAGCTTTCGAAATAGAGAAACCCAAATTGACTCGAATTCGAGTGACTAGCTTGCGTTCGCTTAGGTTTTCGTTCGAGATCGTGGAACAGGTCATAATTATTTATTTTACAACTAATTGAATTATAAATAAATTTTTTATTAGTAGGTTTAGGTGAATAATTTTTACTGTGTATTTCTTTCAAGTTCTGTTGGTAACATGATTGCATGAATTTTGACGTTTAGCACATCATCATTATCGTCAACATACATGAAAGGGGTTAAAAACCCATGCATAAAATTTTATTTTATTTCATTTATTTTTTTTTTTGTTGTTTTTCTAAACATTCCTAATTGACTCTAGAACGTTATGACACAGTGATGCATGCATGTGGGAAATTTATGTAGAGTTTTTGTTTTAATTTCCACTTTTTTTCAAGCAAAATTCTAGAGAAAAGTTTTAAAGAAAAAATGCCCAGGTACAAAAATATAATTTGGCTAGCATTGGCAAAGCACTGAAATGGGTAATATGAGTAGGGTAGCAGGAGGAGCTTTCGCCAGGGGGGCACAAAAACAAATACCTATTATATTGAGAGTTCGATCGTGACCGTGATGTGCAACAGACGTATTACGGAAAACAGAACAGTTTCTTGGTGTTATATTAAAAATACTATTATTTTTGAATATAATTTGACTTCTTTGTGTTCGATAAAACAAAAAAATAAAAAAAAAAAAAAACAAGTAATAAAAACCTAATATGAGCGAGCAGAATGCTCTAAGCTCATGTAACAAAAACAATGTTAATCCAAATACTAAAAACAATGTTAATCCAAATTCCAATAACAAAGTGAATACAGATTACAATAATAGTGATAACAATAGAAAAAGAAAAAATAGCAATATGAATAACAACGGTACAGCCAAAATTTCAAAAAATAACTATTACTCAGTGCTTGATTGTGAAAACGATGATCAATGCGATCAAGATTTGTTAAAAAAATACGAGAAATATGTAAATGACAAAAACAATAAAGAGAAATCACAAAGTTCTCATTCAGCCACGGCAAATATAAACAATAATTCATCAAAAGTAATTACTGATAATACAGTGATTAACTTAGAAAAATGCAAGACCAAAAAAATACCCCCAATAAACATTGTCGACATCGACACAAAACAATTAATAGAATTTATAAGAAATGGACTTAAAATTAAAGAATTTAATATAAAAGAATTTAGAAATAAAAAATCACTTTTCATGAATTCAATCCAAGACTTTCAAAGGGTGAAAGCTTATTTAGAAAAAACTAAAACGAAGTTCTATACATTCACTCCTAAAGACCTAAAAATAAAAACATATCTACTTAAAGGCATTGACGCTAATACAGATTCAGATGATATATTGTTTGAACTGTTAAAATTTGAATGTGATGAATTAAAATTCATAAAAGTTAGTCCTTTCTCAACAAAATTATCTACTGAAAAAGGAATTAAACTGCCAATGTTTCTGGTTCAAGTTTCGCCAGAAAGCAATATAAATAAATTAAAAAATATTAAAACGTTATTACACCGCATTATAAAGTGGGAACAAGTCAGGCGTCCCGAAATACCACAATGCCGCAACTGTCAGGGTTTTTTCCACAGTGCTGCCAATTGTTACCTGCCCACAAGGTGCGTCAAATGCAACATGAGTCATGAAATAAGAAAGTGTACCATGGAAAAAGTTCCAGCTACACAAAAGGACAAACTATTCTGTGTTTTGTGTAACAAGTATGGGCATCCTGCATCATACAAAGGTTGCGAAAGATACAAAGATCTAAAGAAAAAATTAGTATTAAAAGAAAAGACATTTTAACTAACAAATCTTATAATACAAACTTGTTTACTAATCCTGAAACTTCTTTTGCAAAGGTAGTCAAGGCTAATAATCCCCAAAACATAAATACAGATACTTCCGATAAGGGAATTACTAACTCTTTTTTGCAGGAAATTAAAAATTTTATGATAAATATAAATAATCAAATTGTAAACTTACAAAAACATCTAAATTTACAAGTATCTAGAATAGATACATTATTTTCCATGCTTGAGGGATAATGGCTTCAAACAGGCAAACAAATACAATTTCCAAAAACCTTAAGATAATACAGATAAATGTTAATTCCCTAATACGAATTAGCAGAAGGTATAACCTTAACCAATTCATTGAAGAACATAATCCTGATATATTACTCCTTAGCGAAACAAAGCTAAACCCCAAACACAAAATTCATTTCCAGAATTTTAATGTAATTAGAAGAGATAGGAATAGTGCTTCTCAAGCTGGGGGGACAGCAATCCTAATAAAAAATAACTTAAAATACTCCAATTACATAAACAGTACCATCAATTCTTTTAGCACCCTAGAAGCATGCATAATTAAAATTCCTTTATCTGAAAATAGAATATTATTCATAATTTCAACATATTATCCATCTGGCAATAATGATTCTAAATTTAAAAGTGAGTTGTACAATCTTTTCGAATCTATGAACCTACAAAATGAGAATAATTATTATATATTAGGAGGGGACCTTAACTGTAAGCATACAGATTGGGGAAACCTTATTAACAACCAAAAGGGAAATCTATTAAACGAATGGTTAATTGAACACGATATTCGTTTTAGATGTCGTCTTTATGCTTCTAATTCTCCATCATACCCTCGAACAGGTTCATATTTGGATATTTGTATAGCAGACTGTAGATTACATGTTAAGACTGAGAATAATACCTTAAATTCACTTAAAACATTAGACTACGACAGTGATAATAATGCTGTACAGATAATAGCTTCTATGAATAATGAACAGGATAATTTCACATTTTTGGAGGATAGCGTTAAGTTGGATTTCAATTACAAGAACACAAACTGGATAAAATTTCAGACCAGAATAACAAGATATATGGACCAGGATATTCAAATTCCGAATAACCGAAACCTTACAAACAACGAGATAGATTTTCATTTGGAAAGGCTAAGTAATATTATAACCCGATCAATAGAAGATGTAGTCCCAAAATTCAGGACTCAGGACACATTCACTAGGATAACCAACTCAACTATTAGAATGTTGAATAGGGAAAAGAGTAAGATTCTTACTATCATAAAAAAACACAATAGATTACAACATGCAATTTCAGAGGAAAATCTTAAAGTTGCCAAGGCAAAGCTAAAATTGATTAAAAAACTTATAAATGAAAATTTTACGACAAATATTAATAACCTAATAAGGAAAAAACTCACGAATATAGATCCGAAGGATTCTCAGAATATGTTTAGCCAAATAAGAAAGAACTTTAAAAGATTCACTCCCATAAATCTCAACGAGATAAAGGTTCCGGAAAATTCGGAATTTTTGCTAGAAAATGCGGGAATAAACCCACAAACATTAAGAAAAGACATCTTAAATAAATATATAGTAGAGGATCAAACACAAGTGTTAAACACCATAGGTTCGTTTTTTGAGTCAATACATACTCACAAGGATATTAATCCTGAAAATATTATTCATATGCAGGTCAGTGAGGCTTTCAATCAGTTTTTAGAAATTAAAACAGAATTTGAAAGTAATAAATCCACTATAATAAATTTCAATGATGAAATGTTATCGGATAATTTCGATGAAACACAAACACGTGATCTTTTCATAACCAGGGACAGTATCGCATATATATTCGCTAGTTTACGGAATAAATTATCATCGGGAATTGACAATATACCAAATATAGTTCTAAAGAAAATTCCTCAAAAAATGATTTACGACTACTGTAAATTATTTAATAATTTGTTAAATAATTCATATTTCCCAAACAGTTGGAAAACTTCAAAGATTGTAGTGTTACCGAAAAAGGATAAGGATCCGACTGAACTCAGGAATCTACGACCTATAAGCTTGTTAAATAATATAAGCAAAATATTTGAGGTATGCATAAATAATAGTTTGAATAAATTTTGCAATAATCAAAATATAAAAAACGAAAAACAATTTGGTTTCAAGTTCAAACATTCCACAGTTAACGCCATACACAAGCTTACTTCTGATATTAATTGGAACTGGCATAAAAGAAACTGTACCGGCGCATGCCTGATTGATATGGAAAAAGCGTTTGATAGTGTATGGATTAGAGGCCTTATTTATAAGATGATTCAATTTAAATTTCCATTAAATCAAATTATATTAATATATAATATGATTACTAATAAAAGCTTCATGGTATATCATCAGAATATACACAGTAGCAAAACATTTAGTATAATCAACGGCCTACAACAGGGTACAGTTAATTCACCCATTTTATTTAATTTATACATTTTAGATCTGATTAGCCAAATGGATAATATCATTTCATTCGCAGATGATATAATCTTATATCACTCGGATAACAAAATAGAGCAAATTAATCTCAATCTTCAAGAAATGTATAATACTGTTGAGCAATATACAATAAATTGGAACATTAAAATATATGTTCAAAAATGTGAAATAATTCTTTTTAGACCACCAGTAGATAAGTGTAATAACAACGTGAGGAAAAACTGGAAACAGTTTGGAATCAAATCGAATTTATTTAATTATAACATTCCCAAAAAAGATGTGGTAAAATATTTAGGTATACACCTTGACAAGTTCTTATACTTTAATCAGCATGTAAAGGAAATTCTTACAAAAGCCAGAAAGGCATACTTTATGTACAGGCCATTATTCCATTCTAAATACATAAAACCCAAGGTTAAGATAATAATGTACCAATCGCTAATCAGACCGATACTTACATATGGCTGCCCAGTCTGGTTCAACATTTCCCCCTCAAACATGGAAAAGATTAGAGTTTTTGAAAGGAAATGCCTAAGAGCATGCACTTCGTTATACAGGTCCCCGCAAAGCAATTACAAAAAATACATATCAAACAGAAAATTGTACAATATATCCAATGTGATACGGATAGATAATTTTATAATCAACATAATTAGGAATAATATCTTAAGGTGCACTCAATGCACAGAAAATAACATTATAATGGCCCCTTATTATACAAACCAAGAATACATAATTGATTCCTTGGAAAGGGGGTTCGTCCCACCAGAAGCTTTTGTGTACCTTGATAATAAGAACATTATTCAGAATGAAAATGGCATCCCAATTTTATATCACAACTATAGACGTGCCAATATAAAAGCAATAAGTTGTGATTTAGAGAATTTTAATATGAGATACAGCACAAGTATATCAAACAAAGATGTTAGATTAGCTCAAAAGTCTAATTCCAAAAAATTTTGGTGGATGGCCAAATAAATAATTATTTTATATTAATATTTTTTACCCCTTGACACAACCTTTCGCAAAACTTCTTAAATATTTAAGCAATGTTTTTGAAAATTTTTCATTGCATATTAACTTTAAAGCATATGTATATTATACCATTGTTAATGTTCAATTTTTCTCCTCATAATTTTGTAAACTCTAACTATTAAGTATTATATTATTTGTATTTGAGCACTCATTTCAGAGTCATTGTATTTAAAACAATATTGTAACTAGTGTTTATAATAGTGTAAATATATTTTATAAAAATAAATAAACAAATTAAAAAAAAAAAAAAAAATACCTATTATATTCAAATTTAAGAGAGATAATACAAAAGCTTAAATTACAATTTGTTCAGTTTTTGATCATGTTTTAGACCTCGAAGTTTAAAGGGTTTATAATACAGATAATCTCAAACAGAAATATTTTAGTGTTTTTTGAGGGGTTCAAAGAAAGGGGTACATTCACCATACTGCAGACCAGTGATGCAAAATGTGGCACAATAGTGCCATTTGTGCACTTTGAATTCTTAATGGCCCTGTGGTACTTTCTTATCTACTTTGGCCCTTCCAGTTCAAAATTCAACCAACTACGTTAAACCGTTCAGTTTAGCTTCTCAGTTCGAGATAATAATAATTTTATGGAATGTTGTGAATGACTTTTATGCAATTTTTACAAAAAATTAAACGTTTTTCATTTTATTACATCTTTGAAATAGTTCAGGAAATATTCAACGGTTTTGCAATTTTTATACAAGGTATTATTCGTCAAAGTGTCTAGTTTACTCGTTACGGTAAAAAACACTAGACACTATTATGACACTAATGCATTATTATTGAATCAAAATGCATATCAAAACCTTTCCAAAAATGTATTCAAAATGAGAACGGGGATTTTTTTTTTATAAAAATCGTATTAAAAATAGCATACTAATATTTTTATCTCGAACCGATAAACCGGGTTAAAAATTTTTTTAATGCAGAACAATAGAATTTTTTAATATTTTTTTATATATGACCAAATTTTTCACAAGAAGTGTCGTAACTAATTTTTAATTCACAAACAATTGTGTTTTTGGAAGATTTTAAAAAATATATCACATGATGTTATCGTAGCAGCGGAAATAAATGAGGAGTTTGCATAAAACATTTTGCTCTTTATTTTCAGAGGGGTTTATCTTGCATTATATGGCCTTCATTATATGGCCTTCAGATGATGCACTCTAAAGTACTGTATTACTAATATTTTTATTAAAATAGACAGTTTGGTCCTTTTAAATTGTCAATTTGGCCCTTAACAAAAAAAACGGAAAATGCATCACTGCTGCAGCCATAGCGTTTCTTAGGAAATATTTCCAATGGGGTTGATTCAAAAATGGTAAATTTTCGCCAATGATAATAAATACAGTGAAACTTACCAATAACGGACACTCCTACAACTCTCCTTAATGAACAATTTTGGTGAAAGGGAATCATCAAATCAAACTTGGATTAAAAAGGCCTCTCACTTCCGCTGTCTTTTCTAAACTAATGTAGAGTCATAATTATAACGTTAATTATGTCCAAAACCCGAATAAAAATGGACACTTTTAGAATAAACCCAATTGTGAATTGTGAGGTGAGACAGTTTAGCCCTTTTAGGTTGCTCTGAAAAACAATAAAAATATTATATAAGGCATGGGAATAATGGGAATTTTATGCATTCAAATGAAAACCAGAATGTGTAAATCTTATGATAAAAAATAATTTTGCGAAGAAATGTATTGGTTTGGTAAAGACAAGCGTTTTAAACAAAAAAGTGGCGAATGGTCCCGGTTACCCTAGTTGCTAACAGTGATTTCCCAATGCCCAAATAGAAACTCCCTCCCACGCAGGTGCCAATAATTTACAAAGCGTTGGGCAAAATAAAATTTGAGTACCTTCCGAACTCCAAAAATATACAAAATGTATGTGCTTTACCAACTCCCAACTGATAACACTGTTGCAAGAGTGTACCAACGCTTCACAAAGCGTTTGTAAAGCATGCAGAAAGATAAAAATTAAGTTCTTTTTTAGTTGTATTCATTTTTTACAAAGTGTTAAACAATTATTCGAAATTAATTCGACTCAAAAATATATCGTCCATTCCATGATAGATCGGCCAATATCTGACCTTGGGTCATTTAAACTCCTTTATCTTTTACGTTTTCAGTTTCTGCAAAATTTTGTAAACTCATGTTTTTATTGGCGTTTTTCAGTTTTTAAAAAATTTTAAAAGTAGTTAAATTTAAAAGGTCATATTTCCTAAAGTAGATAGTCTATTTCAAAGATTTAATAAGCATATGAAAGCTTCAATTGTCTACTTTACGATTTCTAATTAAAAAACAAACACTTTTTTGCGAAAATGCATTAAAAATGCACATGCCATTTTTGATTGCAATTGCACTTTTTTTGTCTCTCCCCCACCGATTTTTAAAACATTGTTATTTTTAAAAAAAATTTAATTTTTTAAATTAATAACAACATTCACTTTTTTGGAACCAGAATTTAAATTATTTTTAATTTTCCAAAAATAGCTTTCCACTTTATCCATATAAAAAGAAAAGTTTCATATGCTTTTTAAGTCTTTGTAATAGTCCCTCTATTTTGGAAAATATGGTTCTCAAAGTTCACTAAAATTAACATTATTTTGATTTTTTTTTTTTAAATAAAAAACGGAAATAAAAACGCGAGTTTGGCGCAATCATAAGAAACAGGAAACGGTAGAATGTGATAGACTTCCAAGAGTATACGTATGCCAAATTTTAACAAAGTCAAAAGGTTGGAGGCAAAAAAAAAGTTTTGAACGTTCTCTAATGGAATAGACGATATATAAAAAAGAGCTGCTACAATTTTTAGGTAGGAACTTTGGGCATTGTCAGTGCTTTTTTGTAAAAACCCGTAGACATTTTGGCAAAACAAGTGCTTGGAAAGCCCCTTTTTCAATCGTTGGCAAACCTTTTGCATTTTGTGCGTTGCCAGTGCTTTTTTTCGTAAGATCACAGTCTACTAGTGCTTTGCCAGTGCTTTGTTTTTTTACCACCCATAATTTCTACGAGGGTGTTTTTCTTCTTTATTAACAATTAGAGCAATGTACCACATTCACATTGTTATGCAATTATAAAAAAATGGTATTAAATCTTTATGGTTTTTCTTAAATAAATAACTATTTTTTAAAGATTGTAACGAAAATTCTATATTGCATTAAAACAATTATTTTATATTAGAACAAAATAAAGTTAAAAATTATTAGAAAAACTAAATTTTTAGGATGTGTAGTGTGAAAGATTGTTGCATTAGTTACACAGAAAAAGCTAAAAACGGATTTCAACTAAAAATTTATTGAATCAATTAATATTTTAATTGATTTTGCACCTATCACGGCAATGATAATATTAATTACAACTTTTATCGAAAACGAATAAGAAAAAAAGATATAAATAACGATCTTCAAAAAAAATATGATACTAAAAAAAATGTGTGTGAACGACACATATATATTTATGTACATGTGTTTTTGTTAATGCTGTGTCTGTTTGCGTATTCGTGTGTGTGCTTGTTTTGTTGGTAAACTACAAATGCATTTGGTATTTTATACTGAAACTTT
Organism: Delia radicum; assembly: GCA_021234595.1. NCBI lineage: Eukaryota > Metazoa > Arthropoda > Insecta > Diptera > Anthomyiidae > Delia > Delia radicum. The sequence continues at coordinate 166,710,435 of CM037853.1, read as the reverse complement.
TCTATTTAACATGAAGTATATCAAAATTAATTTGAGAATTATGTCTTAAATAAAATATGTATTTATATATTTAAAAGTCAATTAAAATATTAATTGATTCAATTAAATGTTTGTTTAGAAACATATTTAATGCAAATCTAATCTTTTATTATATATTTTAGGTCATACACGAAACTAATTAATTGAATGGACTATTTACTTGATGATTTCATTACAATTTCATTGATATTAATTGTAATGAAATTATTTTCATTAGCATTTTTTTAATTAATGGTAATGAATTTCATTCATTTGATTTCATTGATTAAAGGTAATGATTTGAAATTTCATTACCATTAGTAATAAATTAATTAAAGGAAGCAAATTACAATTGACTGAATGCAAATATGCTAGGTCTGGGAAAGATTCCGATAGATTAATTTTTTATGAAAAAACCATAGGGTGTCTCAATTATTTGTTTACCCAAAAACGTACGTGAAAATAAAAATTTAATCACTCCGATAATAGAATGGAACATTAGTCCAAAATGGAACGATATGGAATGAAACGGAGAACGATTGGAATCGGAACACTGTACACATTTGTGTTGTCGGGAGCAGCGTTGTTTGTTAAAGTTAGCAAAAATTTTGTCCGTTTTGCGATATCTTGCAGTATTAATATACTCTTACAATATAAATAGGCTAGGTCCGAGAGAGATCCCGACTGATCAATTTTTTAAAAAAACACACATTATTTTACTTATTTACGTGATAATACAAACATAAAGTTAGTTTCTCGTTCCATTTCATTTCCCGTATTCAGTATTACAATTTACACTCCATTTTTTTTTTTTTTTGTTAACAAATGCTTTTTCTGCTCAATTGTAATTAGTTTTTCAGGCATTAGTGTGATTTCATAAGCATTAGTAGGACAAATGCTAATGACAAAAAATTTCATTACAATTAAATGGTAATGAAATTTTTTTGGCATTAGCATTAGTTAACTAATGCTAATTCCAATGCTAATGAAAAAAATCCCAAGTATGTTTCGGGTTGATCATTTTTTTCGTGTACAAAGCCATTTGTGTCGATTCTGATTCTCACTTTCACAATTTCTCTAAATTTTGAAATCCCTTAAGATAATACTTTTAACTTTTTATTCACGATTTATCAATATCAATTTATTATAAAAACGTTTACACAACAACAAATTTATAAACTTTTATTACATTGAAGAAAATAACGTCTGCAAATTGATGCGAATGGTGAAAGTGAGAACCCTTATCGCTAACAAGTATACAATTGGAGTCACAAAAGACTGATAAAAGAGATTTCTGAAATCATGAGGGTATTTTTCTTTGCCGATGAATCCTCTCGCTAAGTACTCTTTTATGACCGCTAAATATGATCATTATTGGAAATTTCAAATGTGATCAGAAGCGTACCCAGAGGGGCAGGGATCTCTGTTTTGGACTTTTTTTTTGCCTTTGATGGTTAGTATGTATGACCGTGTAACCTTTTGTGAGTTTAAAATTTTATTAAGCATAAAAAAAATTTACATAGTGATATAATAATAGAAATAAACCTGTAAAAATAGCTAACAAACAAACTACTAAGAATATGTTGAAAATAACGTTGCAGAAAATACTGATAAAAATTAGCAGGTTTTTGTTTTTGCTAATTATTAGTAAGATAGGAACAGCAAAAATAAATCTGTTAAACCATGAAAGCATAAAACTGTTAAGCTTACAAAATTTAATTTATATTCGATTTGAATTTTAGGTTCACTGCTAATATCAGAAATATCCTTGGCTAAATATTTGTAGACAAAAAAAGCAAACAAAATCTTTAATATCAACAAAATGTTTGCTATATTTACCTTAAATTTATTTGTATGCAAATAACAGTATATTTTGCTAAAAATAACACAGCTATTTGCGAAACAATTGCAAACTGCTGATTCCAGGAGGGCTGATTTTTATTCGCATAAGAAAAAATCTAAAAAACATGCATTCGTACTAGTTACAAGCGGAATTTATACCCTTATTCTAATTTTTATAACAATGACAAAATTGTGACAATACTGAGGTGAATGACAATTGTTATATTTTTGTGTTCTAAAAAAAAATGGTCATAGAAAAACCCAGACAAATTCGTCATGTGAGAAAAGGCACATAATAAATAAAATTTTTCTTTGTCATCGAAATAAAATAGAAATATTTTTAAAAAAATTTCTTTGAATCTGCACTGAAAAAATTCTCAGTTGCTCTGTTAAAGAATTTCTTAGTAAAACCCAAAACAAATTCAAATAACTGAGATAATCGTTATCAACTATTATTTGAGTTAAATAGTAAAAATATTTAGTTACCCAGTATTTTCCAAGCAGATTTTTTTTTTGTGTACGGTAGCTTCTCTATTTGTATATAAAGGGTATTTTTTATAGAGGTATATAACTTTGAAATGGAATAAAACAAAGATGGCATATGACCGCCAACTGGCTGGCTCAGACGTAGTCTAATCTGGAGGTCGAGTTTTTAATGACTTTTTCCAACATTTGGGGCCTTATATTGGCAATAACGCGTCTTCACATATCCCCACAGAAAATAGTCCAGCGGCGTTAAATCGCACGATCTTGGAGGCAATTTCACGGGTCCAAAACGTTAAACCACGTAGTCAATCTGGTTTTGGGCCCATTTACCGAATCTACGTCTTGCTAGGTGATCGTGTGGCTTCAATTGTTGCACGAGTTGGATTTTGTAAGCACGCAAACCAAGATCTTTCCGCAAAATCTTCCATACAGTTGATGAACGCATATCCAATCCCTGTGCACGATGGCGGATAGACTGATTGGTGTCTTCCTCTACGCTACGCTCTACAGCAGCAATGACTTCTTCTGTACGACGTCTCTGTGGATGCATATTATCATTTAGAGTAAATGTGGTGCGAAAACGTTCCATAGCTAATCGAATTAATTGCTCTGATGGACGATTATGTTGACCGTGAAATGGACGTAGTGCGCGATACGTATTTCAAACAGAAGCATGATTTTCAAAACAAATTTGCACAATGCGGAAGCGTTGTTCAGGCGTCAGTCTATTCATGTTGAAATGCCAAAGCAAACTAAACATAAATCACTTGACAGCAGACAAAACGGCCCACAGTGGGATAAATCACAAAATTTGTGGAAATAATTCGGCCATTTGTTAACTTGTGGTCCGATTGCAATGAAATTTGGAACACGCATAAAAGACATAAAATGGAGTTTAAGTTTTGATTTTGAACCTTCCACAACCTTTGGGGCGGTAAAATGGCTGCCCAAAGTTGGGTACTTTTTTCATAAAAAATTTTGAGTGTTTGCCATTTTTTTGTTTCTCATCCGATTTTCAAAAAATTAACATATTAGTAATCTTCTTGTAAAGATGAACAAAAAACATGCTTTAATGTGTGGGTTACCTTCAATAGTTTCCGAGATATTCCGATTTGAAAATGTGAAATTCCAAATTTTGTCCGACTCAGGTCCAAAGTTTTCCAAATATCGGGAGCAAATTGGGACCAATTTTCGTTTTAAAATAACGGTTATTTAGCCAATAAAATTCTTGATTGAATAAAAAAAAAATTAGTTCCATATCTTGTTTCAGTCAAAAATTACATTAGTTTAAAGTAGAAATTAAAAAAAAAAGTAAATTTTGGCGATATTTTCCCCAAAAAGCACCAAACTTTTTATCGCTCCAGACAAATATTTTTCTTCTGAACATATAAAGTATGTATACTTTTCTGGAAGGTCTTTTTATATAAATGCGAGTTGTGGTAAAAAAAAATTTTGATTTGTAAATACTTTTCCCCCCATCCGCTTCCAAAGTTGCCATATTTTTGAGGTAAATATCAACTTTAACTCACAGTTAAAATTTGTGCACGCCTCCAATTGGGTAGTGGAAACCGGTTTTAGATACTCCAACAGATACATAATGTTGTGCGTAAGTCATCTCCAATCCCCGCTTTAAATGACGACATGGCAGCAAAAAATGAAAAAAATCCCATTTTTGGAATTTTTTTTTTTATTTGTAGGAATTGTGGGATTGTTTTCAGAAAATCATAATTTCTGAAATTTGTTTCGATTTGTTGACCTTAAAGTCTAGTTAAATCCAAAAAATCATTCGATTATGTCTATTAATAAATATTTTATTGAATAGTGAACATTTTCATTTAAGCAAAAACTGAAATTTTTACCTTTATATTTGGATTACCCAAGTTTTTGTTTTACCAAGATGGCTGACTTCAACCTTTTTTAAAAAAATCGCAATCTACAGGTAATTTTCTTTTCAACGATACCAAACACTGGTATGTTATGTTCATAACTGCTAAACAGAAAATCTTCAAAAGTTAGCCCTTATTCATATATTTCTTCTAACGTGTCCTCGTATTCACATCTTACATAATTGGGTCAGGTAAAAAGGGTTTTATGATGTTCTTCATTAATGAAAAAAAAAAGACATGCAAATTAGGTTGTTTCTTTATTTAATACAAAATAATCGGACACATCATTATTTATATCTAACAGATAAAGCAAATCTTTTAATTCTTCATTATTTACAGATGACAATGTGTTATAAGAAATCCATCAATATTTAACTAATGAATCTTCTGATGATGTTGTCATAAGTAGTATGTTTGCGGATTTTTTTTCCACTACGTATTCTGATGCTCAATATAATAATTCCAACGATTATCATATTCCAATAATTGAACAACAGTCAATATCAATTGCATCTATAACCACGTCTCACATTAAAAAATGTATACGGGGCCTTAAATCTTCATTTCATCATGGACCTGATGGGGTACCAAGCTGCATACTTACTAATTGTGCTGAAGTTCTCTCTATTCCTTTATCGATCATGTTTAATTTATCTATTAAATACGGTTATTTTCCCAAATACTGGAAAGATTCTTATATTATTCCTTTATTTAAATCAGGAAATAAATCTCTTGTAACTAATTATAGAGGTATTGCCAAACTTAGTTCAATACCCAAACTGTTGAAAAATGTTTAACTGATCATTTTTGTTATACAATATCATCGATATTATCACCTTCTCAACATGGTTTCCGTAAAGGATGCTCTACAACCACAAATCTACTAAATCTCACAACAATAGTTAACCGCGGATTTACAAACGGTCAACTTACTGATGTTATCTACACAGACTTTAGCAAAGCCTTTGACAAAGTTAATCATAATCTTCTTTTAAAAAAATTATATTTGATGGGATTTACTAAAAATTGTATAAACTGGATAGGATCTTACTTGAGTGGCAGAAAACAACGTGTGTTATTTAACGATTCTAAATCAAAAAATATCGATGTAAAATCTGGAGTACCGCAAGGAAGCCACCTTGGGCCAATTTTTGTTCTCCCTCTTCATAAATGACTTACCACTTTCGATTAAATTTTCCAACGTCCTAATGTATGCTGACGACGTTAAAATTTTTTTAAGTTTTGATAAAATTTCTTATCATACACATCTTCACAAGATTTAAATAACCTCTACGTATGGTGCAATGCAAATTTAATGAAATTAAACTTGAAAAAATGCAAACATATGCGCTTCTCCAGAAAAAACTTCGTTCCTTCTTACTACTCTTTGGGTGGAGACCAATTAGAGTTAGTGGATTCATTTTATGACCTTGGTGTTTTATTAGACCCCAAACTAAGTTTTTCACAACACATCACTCTGGCCGTTAATAAAGCTCGTGGAGTTCTTTCTTTTATTAAACGATGGGCTAAAGAATTCACTGACCCCAATATAACTAAACATCTTTATATTTCCCTAGTAACGGCCAATCTTGGAATATGGTTCCGTAATTTGGGATCCTCAACATAATGTTCGTATTCAAATGATTGAATCAGTTCAAAAACAGTTTTTACTTTTCTGTTTACGAATTTCTACGTGGGATCTATTGTTAATCTTCCATCATACTCTATTAGACTTGCTCGTATCAAACTACCAACCTTGGAAAGCCGAAGAAAAAATGCTAAATGTTACTTTTGTAGTCAAGCTGATTAATGGTGACTTATGCTCCGAATTTCTAATGAATAACCTGTCATTTAATATTCCTCAACGCTCAACGAGAAACTTCAATTTGTTATATGTTCCATTTTTTCGTCAAAATTATGCTGATGCTGATCCTCTTATTAGAATGTGTAATGATTTTAATGAATTTTATAGTTATATTGATTTTAATATTAATGTTAGGATTATTAAACGCAATATTATTTTATTTCTAAACACTTAAATTTATATCTGTTATTTGTATTAATGCAATTTGATGTTATTGTCTGTAAGGATTTTTCCATAGACTAAAAATAAATAAATAAATAAATAAAAAAATCGTTTTCTCATTGACGACAGAACGGGATCGGAAGACAGTAATAGGTTATTGGAAATATCTTCGTTCTGTGATTGCCTTGAACATTTTCTGGAACTGAACAATTGGGCATGTTTGAAATCTCGATTCCTTGCTTCCTGAGCTTCTTCTGTTAGTTCACCTAGAGGAAGAATGTTTGATTGAATGATGATTTTTTCCATGGCACAATACCTTATGAACTGTGGGTGTCATTTCTTTCCAGGGATATAATGATAATAGAAGTTTTGTTATTTCGTCGGTATATACTCCAAATTTTGAGGAATTTAGTTTATGTTTTCTATTAATTGCCATTAACATGATGTTGATCTTTCGAAGCAACTCCTTGTCAATTCCTGTTATTATTGAAGTAATTTCAAAATCTCTAAAAAACCTTCTTGCTGTATTGCCATCGTTTGTACTTCCACAACTAGGAAGTGGTTTATCTATGTTTAAGCCTGTCTGCCTTTTAAAGTCTTCTTGTATCCTCCTTTTTTCATCTGCCCTCATTTTTGACATTTCTTCGTTGTTTCTTACTGATTTTGTTTCATTTCCTGCTATGCTTTTACTTTAAATCATATGCTATGTGTAAGAAGTGTTCCATGAACCGAATGCGGGCATATGCCAAAACCCAATACTTTTTTATTAATAGTCCTTTCTTTGGAAACATTTGAAAACTGTAATTTCTTTAACATTTCCTTAAACGTGTCAGAAACTTCTGTATTTGAATGCGTAGAAAGAGTAATCGATGTTCTTTTTTTTAGATTTTGCACACAAATCATTATAAGGCTTACAGGGTGCACCAACAGCAGAAAAATTTATCTCCAGGCTATCATTCATCTACTTATAATATTTTGTTTTAAATTTCAGAATAGAGCCGGAAACGGACTGCATTTTTTTTATCAAATAATTTAATAAAATTGTCAATTTTAGATATTTCTGCAGTGTCCAATTTAGTGTGATGTGAAGATTCAATTGATGCAACTACAACGTTAACCTTTTCAAATCTCTGTAGTTTTGAGTTGTCCCACAAAGTTAAACACAATGCTTCATGATTTACTGTTATTACCATGATTGAGGAGTTTTTTATGAACTTAAAACTAAACCTATTCATATTTATATACAAATATTAGGTACAAATATTAGCTATCATAACCCAGGTAACTGGGTCTTCAAATACTAAGGCCCATAAAATATAAAAAGAGAGGGTATATTTAAAATAGCAATCATAAAACACGTATCTTTGGGTGGGCCCACAAAACCTTTAATATCATTAATGAAGAACATCATAAACCCTGTTTACCTGTCCCAATTATGTAAGATGTGAATACGAGGACACATTAGAAGAAATATATGAATAAGGGCTAACATTTGAAGATTTTCTGTTTAGAAGTTATGAACATAACATACCAGTGTTTGGTATCGTTGAAAAGAAAATTACCTGTAGATTGCAATTTTTTTAAAAAAGGTTGAATTTAGCCATCTTGGTAAACAAAAACTTGGGTAATCCAAATATAAAGGTAAAAATTTCAGTTTTTTGCTTAAATGAAAATTTTCACTATTCAATAAAATATATATTAATAGACATAATCGAATGATTTTTTGGATTTAACTAGACTTTAAGGTCAACAAATCGGAACAAATGTCAGAATTTATGATTTTCTGAAAACGATCCCACAATTCCTAAAAATAAAAAAAAAAATTTCCAAAAATGGGATTTTTTTCGTTTTTTGCTGCCATGTCGTCATTTAAAGCGGGTATTGGAGTATCTAAAACCGGTTTCCACTACCCAATTGGAGGCGTGCACAAATTTTAACTGTGAGTTAAATTTGATATTTACCTCAAAAATGTGGCAACTTTGGAAGCGGATGGGGGGAAAAGTATTTACAAATCAAAATTTTTTACCACAACTCGCATTTATATAAAAAGACCTTCCGGAAAAGTATACATACTTTATATGCTCAGAAGAAAAATATTTGTCTGGAGCGATAAGAAGTTTGGTGCTTTATGGGGAAAATATCGCCAAAATTTACTTTTTTTTTTAATTTATACTTTAAACTAATGTAATTTTTGACTGAAACAAGATATTGAACTAATCTTTTTTTATTCAATCATGAATTTTATTGGCTAAATAACCGTTATTTTAAAACGAAAATTGGTCCCAATTTTCTCCCGATATTCGGAAAACTTTGGACCTGAGTCGGACAAAATTTGGAATTTCACATTTTCAAATCGGAATATCTCGGAAACTATTGGAGGTAACCCACACATTAAAGCATGTTTTTTGTTCATCTTTACAAGAAGATTACTAATATGTTATTTTTTGAAAATCGGATAAGAAACAAAAAAATGGCAAAGACTCAAAATTTTTTATGAAAAAAGTACCCAACTTTGGGCAGCCATTTTGCAGCCCCCAAAGGGTCTGGAAGGTTCAAAATCAAACCTTAAACTCCATTTTATGTCTTTTATGCATGTTCCAAATTTATTGCAATCGGACCACAAGTTAACAAATGGCCGAATTATTTCCACAAATTTTGTGATTTGTCCCACTGTGCGGCTGCTAGTTAAAAAAGTATTGCCAACTTAAAGTTCCATACCTGTATAAAAAACACCAATTACAAGGTTTGCTATATGAGTTTTTTTTTCGGTTGCCCTAGAACATTTCAACATAATACAGAACAATAATATTTACAAATTTACAAAACACAATAAAATAAAGTTTTATTCACACTAAAATATTTTTGTTTGAAAAATGTTTTAAGAGTTTTGAATATTTTCCATTATTATTGCACCAACTTAAATTGTATTTCAATTTGAAAGCTAATATGTAGTCTTTTATGAAATTCTAAGGACATTTTGTAAGATTAAATGTCCTTAGTGGTGTACTGAATACTAAGGTCGATCATGTCCATGTTACTCTATTTTGAAATGTTATTGTTCCGGGTAACGTTACAAATAACAGTCCTAGGTCATTAGTCTATGGTTTTGCTTTTATAGTAATGCCCTTAGAAAATTTTACATTGTGTTGTGATTTTTCTTGTCTACTAATATTTAGCAAATTTTTCTGATTTCGGCAATTAATTTGTATCCTTCGTGGAACTAAAATTTAGCTTAAATAAATAAAACAAAAATTTTGTATATTTAACATACTTATTTTTGCTATTCTTATCCTACTATTTAGGAAAAAAAATGTCTGCTAATTTAATCTGTCTTTCCAGCAGCATCACTTTGAACTAATATTTAGTAGTTTTAGCAAAAAATGTATACTAACTTTTTACTATTAGTTCTAGTACTAAAAATGTTCTAAAATGCAATGAATTTGGATTAGAAATCTAAAGCTTCTTTTCAAATTGGACCTATGTTGCAGCATAAAAAATATAAATTCAAATTCATGTTGGCTTTTCACGAAATACAAAAATAAATTATTTAGTGTTTTCAATCGAAAATTATTTGCGTGAAGCAGTGGCGTACCCAGGGGGGGGCCTGGGGGCCAAATAAATATTTTCGATTTTTTATTTTATTTTTGTTTTGGTTAGTATGTAATAAATGAATTTATAATATTTTTTTGAGTTTACATACTGTATAAAAAAATAATAGCGTTGGGTGTATTATGTTATATAAACCTTGTTTTTGAATACAACACCCTCTATTTTTGAAAATGTGAAATATTATTAATTGGATTGAACGCCACGATTCCGTTGATCTATTTTTCGAATCTATGCAGGAAATAATAGAAGCTTTAGAAGTAATGGATGAAAAAGGTAAGTTCATCTGATGGTACAATTAAATAATTATGTATATTTTCTCTTTATATTAAGTACAAACATAT